>CM035231.1:65045026-65381276 GCA_020226215.1 Sindora glabra
AATATCAAAATAATATTATCTCATAATATATTTGTCTAATATCTGATAACTTAATTATTTGATATTACTTTAATATCAAATAATGTCACATAATATTATATATATATATATATGTTACATGAATTTATTATTCTTAATAATAATATATATATGCACGAAAATAAGTTCAATTAATTGGATATTAATATAATTAAAGTCCAAGTAATTATTGTTTTATTCCTACTCCTTTTGTGTGATCCTGTAGGTTCTTACTACGTTGACAATGACTTATTATTGAGCCATAGACAGTGAGCGGTATCTAACAATACATCACTGCCACTCAAGTAGTAAGAATGTCTGTAATTTGACATCCATCTAATACATGATCAACGTTTTATATCATAACCCTTTTGTAATAATATCCAAATTGAACTGGAGGCATGGAATGTGCCATCCTCGTCAATGTTCAATTTATATTTCTTGATACTGAGTAGACTTAAAATAAATGATTAATATCACATATTAATTTAATTGAGCATGGCCATGCATTTCTAAGTCTCACTCAATCAAGGGGCCCAATGATATTTCTCTTTTATACAAGAGTAACAAAATCCTATCTACATCACTCGCTTCCCTCTGCACCATTTATGACACACCCAATCAATGTCCTACTTGTCATCCTGATTAAAGGTGACATAGGATAATATTAAAGTGAATAATTCCTCATGTAGGGAACCGTAGTGACTTCAGGTCAAAGGTTTATGTGTATTTGTGATTATATAAGAATAACTTATGACACGTCTATCCATGCAATATTCTCATAGTGGGTCAGTCTAGTACATTGTTCACTAGCAATGTACTCATGTATTAACTTGATATCATATATCCATGATTCGTAATCATCAGTCACTATACATGCTAGTCTCGATGTATTATTACTATCCTTTTCATAATAATACTTGACTAGGGGCATTTTAGAAATAACAAAGTTATTCCAAGAATAATTATTATATTAAATTATAAATCATGCAAAATAATAATAAAATTATGAGAACAAAATATAATAATTAAATTACCTAAAATAAAATATAATACATTATGTATTATTTTAATCATCTATATGATTAGTTCCTAGGACACACACCAACACCTTTTTAGTGTTACCATTTCGGAATGAAACAGTAGGTCATTACTGTTTGTGAAATGCATAGTAAAATTCTTTTAGCTAGAAATTTGGTTGTTAATTTGACGTGATTTATCCATTTATTTGCAGTTTTGGGTTGGTGTTATTCTATTGAAACGAAACCATAACATCTTCTTCTTTGCTAATTTGACTGTTAATTAGACTTGATTCGTCCATTTATTTAGGGGTTTTTGGCTGATTATAATGTTTTGAAATGAAACTGTTACATGTTTTTGTCTTGAGACGAAATAGTGACATGCTATAATTTAGTAATTCCGTAATTAATTACCCATGATTTATCCATTCATCTATTGTTTTTGGTCACTATTTCTGCTTTGAAACAAAACCATAGCATTCCGTTCATTTGCAGTTGGATTGTTAATTGGACTAGATCTATCCATTTATCTTGGGCTTTTGGTTGATGTTAGGGTTTCGAAACAAAATAATTACATGTTGAAATTTTGGATCGAAACAGTAACATGCCTTAATTTAGCAATTTTGTAGTTAATTACTCATGATATATCTATTTACTTTGGGCCACTCTGGTGTTACCATTTCGAAATGAAGCAATTGGTCATTATTGTCTATGGAACACATACAAAAATGCTGTTATCTGGCAATTTAGTTATTAATTCGATTTGATTTATCCATCTCCTTGCAGTTTTCGATTAGTGTTATTCTGTTGAAACAAAACTGTAGCATCCCCTTCTTTACCCGTTTGACTGTTAATTAGAATAGATTAATCCATTTATATAAGGTTTTTGGCTGATATTAATGTTTTGAAATGAAACTGTTACACGTTGCTGTCTTGAGATGAAACAATGACATGCCATAATTCGAGAATTTCATAGTTAATTGCTCATGATTTATCTGTTCTTTTGTTGTTTTTGGTTACTATTTTTGTTTTGAAACAAAACTATGGCATTCCGTTCATTTGCAGTTTGATTATTAATTAGACTGGATCTGTCCATTTATCTTGAGCTTTTGGTTGATGTTAGGGTTTGCAAACGAAACAGTTACATGCCACACTTTGGCAATTTTGTAGTTAATTACTCACAGTATATTCTTTTATTTGGGGTCTTTCTGGTGTTACCGTTTCAGAATAAAACAGTAAGTCGTTACTGTCTGTGAAATATATAGTAAAATGCTGCTATCTGGAAATTTGGATGTTAATTCGACCTGATTTATCCATTTATTTATAATTTTCGGTTGGTGTTACTCTATTGAAAAGAAACCGTAACATCCCCTTCTTTGCCGGTTTGATTGTTAATCAGCCTTAATTAGTCCATTTATTTAGGATTTTTGGCTGATATTAATGTTTCAAAATGAAACTATTACAGGTTGTTGTCTTAAGACAAAACAGTGACATGCCGTAATTCAGGAATTTTGTAGTTAATTGCTCATGAATTATCTGTTCCTCTATTTTTTTTGGTTACTATTTCTGCTTCGAAACAAAACTATAGCATTCCGTTCATTTGCCATTTAATTGTTAACTGGACAGGATCTGTCCATTTATCTTGGGCTTTTAGTTAATGTTAGGGTTTGGAAATGAAATAGTTACATGTTGGAGTTTTGGAATGAAACAGTAACATGCCGTAATTGTTAGTGTATATGCCCTAAAACCAATTGTATTGGTGATTGTAATTTTGAATCATGTTATTTTAATGGCAATTCCAATTATTATATTTATATATATTATCTGCGTAATATATTCAATTATAATAATAACCTTAGAATAATTGTATTCTTAAATGTCCCTAGTCATATATCATTGTGGATTAGGTTGCTTTGATATGTTAAGACTAGCATGTGTGAAGACTTATATGGGATATTAAGTTTACACATGAGTACAAGTTAGAGAACTTGTATACTAGGACCGACCTATATTAAGAACACTACATGGATCGTTATATGAGTGTCATAAGTGGTTTTTAGTGATCATTATTAATATGGTCCTTTGACCTGAGATCACCAAGGTTCCCTACATGTGAGTTTCATATTTTGATACTATTCTATGTTACTAATGGTTAAGTAAATGCAAGGGTAGATATTGGATATGTCACATATCATGCGGAGGGGTTTGTGTGATCAAGATGGGATTTGTCCCTCCTATATAACAGGAGTAACATCTATGGACCCCTTGATTAAGTAAAGCTGAGAAAATGCATGGCCATGCTCAGATGAATTGACATGAGATGTCGATTACATTTGTTTCAGTTAGCTTACTTAGGAATCAAGAAACCTCAAGATTGGGCTATACGAGAATGACACGGTCCATGTCTCGTGCTCAATCTAGATGTATAGGACAAAAGGACATAAGTAATAATCACGTGTAAAGGTTTAGTCAAATCACCGACTTTCACATTACTTAGGTAACAATGATGTGTTGCTAGACACCAATCATTGTTTATGATCATTAATATGATTAATGATCATTGCCAACGTAATGAGAGCCTATAGGGTCGCACACTTAGAGCCTAGTGAATTTGGAATTAATGGACCAAATTGTTTGGGCTTAATATTTGGGAATTCATATTATAATTATAAGGCCCAATAGTAAGCCTATAATTATATATGGAAAAGTCCAAATAGGTTAGGTTTTTCTATGAACCTATTTAAATAGGTTTATTGGGTAATAATAGGTTTGCTATTCATTATTCACGCACCCCAAGCAAAAGCATAGAAAATCCTAGCACCTCTCATTGACCAAAATCCCTGAAGAGGCGTAGCTAGCACTACGAGGTGTAAGGAGATCAATTCCAACCGGTGTGTGTAGCGAACATTCATCGGTGATTCACGGGTTCGTGTGGATAGCACAGAGGTGCAGCCACATAAACGTTGTACTGGTGATTTGATTTACTGGTTTCTATTCCGGTTCGTGATTTGGAAGCAGATCGGACTTGCTGTAGCGGTCAGAAAATTTTTGGCCGAAAGGTATAAACCCTAATCCCTAATCTATGGCGTTCTAAATTCGCATGGATCCTTGGTGGAAATCGTGCAAAAAAAATTTTATTCCGCTGTGCATGTATGATGCATGATTTCCAGCAGTAATTTGGCAATCTTGTAGTTAATTACTCACAATATACCCATTTATTTAGGACTTTTCTTGTTTTACCGTTTCGAAACGAAATAGTAGGTCGTTACTGACTGTGGAACGCCTAGTAAAATGCGGTTATCTGGCAATATGGTTGTTGATTTATCCATTTATTTGCAATTTTAGGTTAGTGTTATTCAATTGAAACGAAACCGTAACATCCCCTTCTTTGCCGGTTTGAATGTTAATTAGACTTAATTAATTAATTCATTTAGGGTTTTTAGCTGATACTAATGTTTTGAAACAAAACTGATTCATGTTGCTGTCTTAAGACGAAAGAATGACATGCAATGATTTGGTAATTTCATAGTTAATTACCCATGGTTTAACCTTTCATATGTGATTTTTGCTACTGTTTCTACTTCAAAACAAAACCGTAGCATTATGTTCATTTGCAATGTTATTGTTAACTGGACTGGATCTATCCATTCATCTTGGGCTTTTAGTTGATGTTAGGGTTTGGAAACGAAACAGTTACATATTGTAGTTTCGGAACGAAACAATAACATGCCGTAATTTGACAATTTTGTAGTCAATTACTCACAATATATCCATTTGTTTAAGGTCTTTTTGTTGTTACCGTTTCGGACCGAAACAGTTGGTCGTTACTATCTGTGGAACAAACAGAAAAATATTTTTATCTGGCAATTTGGTTGTTGATTTATCCATTTATTTGCAGTTTTCAGTTAGTATTACTCAATTAAAATGAAACCGTAACATCCCCTTCCTTGCCGGTTTGACTGTTAATTTGACTTGATTAGTCCATTTATTTAGGATTTTTGGTTGATATTAATTTTTTGGAACAAAATTGTTACATGTTGCTGTCATGAGACGAAACAATGACATGCCATAATTGGGCAATTTCGTAGTTAATTACCCATGATTTATCCATTCATATGTTATTTAGTTGTTGTTTCTGCTTCGAAACAAAATTGTAGGATTCCGTTCATTTGCAGTTTTATTGTCAACTAGACTGGATCTATCCATTTATCTTGGGCTTTTGGTTGATGTTAGGGTTTGGAAATGAAACAGTAACATGCCTTAATTTGGCAATTTTGTAATTAATAACTCACGATATATCAATTTATTTGGGGTCTTTTTAGTGTTAACGTTTCATAATGAAATAGTAGGTCGTTACTGTCTGTGGAATGCACACTAAAATGCTGTTATCTAGCAATTTTATTGTTAATTTGACCTGATTTATCCATTTATTTGCAGTTTTCGGTTGGTGTTACTTAAAATGAAATCGTAATATTCCCTTCTTTGCCGTTTTGACTATTAATTAGAGTTGATTAGTCCATTTCTTTATAGTTTTTTAGCTGATATTAATTTTTTGAAATGAAATTGCTACATGTTGCTGTCCTGAGATGAAATGGTGACATGCCGTAATTTGGCAATTTTGTAGTTAATTACCCATAACTTATCCATTCATCTGTGGTTTTTGGTTACTGTTTCTGCTTCAAAACAAAACCATAGAATTTCCTTCATTTGCAGTTTTATTGTCAACTAGATTGGATCTATCCATTTATTTTGGACTTTTAGTTGATGTTAGGGTTTGGAAATAAAACAGTAACATGCCATAATTTGGTAATTTTGTAGTTAATTACTCACGATATATCCATTTATTTGCGATCTTTTTTGTTTTACCATTTCGAAATGAAACAGTAGGTCGTTGCTGTCTGTGGAACGCACAGTAAAAATCTGTTATCTGGCAATATGGTTGTTAATTTATCCATTTATTTACAGTTTTAGGTTAGTGTTATTCAATTGAAACGAAACCATAACATCCTCTTTATTGCCGGTTTGACTATTAATTAGACTTGATTAATCAATTCATTTAGGGTTTTTAGCTGAAATTAATGTTTTGAAACAAAATTGTTTCATGTTGCTGTCTAGTGACGAAAGAGTGACATGTAGTAATTTGGTAATTTTGTAGTTAATTACCCATGGTTTAACCTTTCATATGTGGTTTTTGGTTACTGTTTCTACTTCGAAACAAAACCGTAGCAATCCGTTCATTTGCAATTTTATTGTTAACTGGACTGGATCTATCCATTCATCTTGGGCATTTAGTTGATGTTAGGGTTTGGAAATGAAACAGTTACATGTAGCAGTTTTGGAACAAAGCAATAACATGCCGTAATTTAGCAATTTTATAATCAATTACTCACAATATATCCTTTTATTTGGGGTCTTTCTGGTGTTACCATTTCAGAATGAAACAGTAGGTTATTACTGTCTGTGGAACATACAGTAAAATGCTGCTATCTAGGAATTTGGATGTTAATTTGACCTGATTTATCCATTTATTTACAGTTTTCAGTTGGTATTACTCAATTGAAACGAAACCGTAATATCCCTTTCTTTGCCGATTTTACTGTTAATCAGCCTTGATTAGTCCATTTATTTAGGGTTTTTGGCTGATGTTAGTGTTTTGAAACGAAACTGTTACAGGTTGTTGTCTTGAGATAAAATAGTGACATGCTGTAATTCAGGAATTTCGTAGTTAATTGCTCATGAATTATCCGTTCCTCTGTTATTTTTGGTTACTGTTTCTGCTTCGAAACAAAATTGTAGCATTCCGTTCATTTATAGTTTGATTGTTAACTGGACAGGATCTGTCCATTTATCTTGGGCTTTTAGTTAATGTTAGGGTTTAGAAACGAAATAGTTACATGCTTGTATTTTGGAACGAAACAGTAACATGCTGTAATTTGGCAATCTTGTAGTTAATTACTGATAAGTGCACAAATACACCTAAATTCTATGTGTTTCATCCACTTATTTACTTAGTATTTTGTGCAAATTGATTGAAAAGGACACTTAGATGCTCTATATTTTGTTTTCAGGTCATGAAATGACATATATGAGCATTAGAAAAGAATCCAGAGGCAAAACCATTCAAATCATGAAGCATTGAAGCAAGATTGTTCACTCAGCAAAGAACACGGGCCGTGTTGAATCCCGTGTTCATGGCCGTGTTTCATTCTGGACGGCTTCGAGACTTCACTGAGTCATCCAGAGAAGAACACGGGAGTGAACACAGGCCGTGTTACACCCCGTGTATCTTTCTGCTATTCGCTTCTGAAGAACACAGGTGGTGTCACACCCCGTGTAATATGCTGATCAGTCTTCGTTGAAGAACACGGGGTAGAACATGGGCCGTGTACTACCCCGTGTACATTACTGCTTGACAATTCGTCGGAGAACACGGGGCATGTCACACAACGTGTTTCTTGCTGCTCAAACTTTTGCTGAGAAACACGGGGTACAACACCGGCCGTGTTGAACCCTGTGTACATAAAAAATATAAGTTTTGCGCGAGATCTTGCAGATGGAAGAGGAGAAACTGAGAATGAACAAGGAGAGCTGTTGGGAGAAGCCCTAGGAGAGACTCAAACTCACTAAAGGCGCCTTCTAACACGGATTCAAGCAAGGAATTGAAGAATCAAGCAAGAAATTTGTAGATCTTCATGGATTGTTTGACTTCCCTCTCTGTTTTCTTGTTTTCTTCTGATCTTGTGATGTTGTCATACTAAACCTTTGTGCTTAGCTTAGGTGAACTTGCTCATGGAGTTATGGAACTGAATTTTATATAATCTAGCTTGATTTACTGTTGAATTATGATTTGATCTTGCTGTTTTGTCTGGAACAAGCTAATATATCCGGAATATTGGATTTGTGTTATGGATTAGTTGATTTTAGGTTGAAATGACCAATTAACTAATCAGATCTTGCATGGTCATTAGGAATATCAATTAGACTTAGGAATTAAGCTGATTGTATTCTTTTGCACAGGATGAAATGTCCAAGAATGGATTCTAAGCCAGTTAATGCAACCTAGATGAGTGATTACTAGAGTAATTCTAAGCACTTAATCTTTGGTTAGTAGCTAGTAGCCTTGCAATGAGGTATAGCTTAATTTTAGGAATCCAGCAATCATAATTAACAGTAAACCAAGTTATAGAAGTAAATTCATTCCATAATGAAGTGTACAAGGGATCCTTAAGCTAAGTACGCTTTTATTCCATTGAATCAGACCTTATTTTGATAGCTAAGCTCTGTTTTTACAACTTATTCTTGATTCACACTATCAATTGATTTGCCTAGATAATTTTACTTGAGATTAGTTAGTACTCAACCTACAATCCCTGTGGAGAATGATAATCTTTTATACTATAACTCGACTTAAACCGTGCACTTGCGGATTTAGAGGTCAATTACTCACAATATATCCTTTTATTTGGGGACTTTCTTGTTTTACCATTTTGAAACGAAATAGTAGGTCGTTGCTATCTGTGGAATGCACAATAAAAATATGTTATTTGGCAATATGGTTGTTAATTTATCCATTTATTTATAGTTTTAGGTTGGTGTTATTCAATTGAAACAAAACTGTAACATCCCCTTCTTTACCGATTTGACTGTTAATTAAACATGATTAATCAATTCATTTAGAGTTTTTAGCTGATATTAATGTTTTGAAACAAA
This sequence comes from Sindora glabra, assembly GCA_020226215.1. NCBI lineage: Eukaryota > Viridiplantae > Streptophyta > Magnoliopsida > Fabales > Fabaceae > Sindora > Sindora glabra. Next base: position 65,053,774 of record CM035231.1, read on the forward strand.
ACTATTTCAAGTTGCTGTCTTAAGATGAAAGAGTGACATGCAGTAATTTGGTAATTTCGTAGTTAATTACCTATGGTTTAACCTTTCATATGTGGTTTTTGGTTATTGTTTCTACTTCGAAACAAAACCGTAGCATTCCGTTCATTTGCAATTTTATTGTTAACTGGACTGGATCTACCCATTCATATTGGGCATTTAGTTGATGTTAGGGTTTGGAAATGAAACAGTTACATGTTGTAGTTTTGGAACGAAATAGTAACATGCCGTAATTTGACAATTTTGTAGTCAATTACTCACAATATATCCATTTATTTAGGGTCTTTCTGGTGTTACCATTTCAGACTGAAACAGTTGGTCGTTAATATCTGTGGAACGCACAGAAAAATGTTATTATTTGACAATTTGATTGTTAATTTATCCATTTATTTACAGTTTTCGATCGATATTACTCAATTGAAACGAAATCGTAACATCCCCTTCCTTGTCGGTTTAACTATTAATTAGACTTGATTAGTCCATTTATTTAGGATTTGTGGCCTATATTAATTTTTTGAAATGAAATTGTTACATGTTGCTGTCTTGAGACGAAATAGCGACGTGCCGTAATTGGGCAATTTCGTAGTTAATTACCCATGATTTATCCATTCATCTGTTGTTTTTGGTTGTTGTTTCTGCTTCGAAACAAAACTGTAGGATTCCGTCCATTTGCAGTTTTATTGTTAACTAGACTGGATCTATCCATTCATCTTGGGCTTTTGGTTGATGTTAGGGTTTGGAAATGAAACAGTAACATGCCTTAATTTGGCATATTTGTAGTTAATAACTCACAATATATCCATTTATTTGGGGTCTTTCTGGTGTTAACATTTCATAACGAAATAGTAAGTCGTTACTGTTTGTGGAATGCACACTAAAATGCTGTTATTTAGCAATTTTGTTGTTAATTTGACCTGATTTATCAATTTATTTGCAGTTTTTGGTTGGTGTTACTCTATTGAAACGAAACCGTAATATTCCCTTTCTTTGCCGATTTTACTGTTAATCATCCTTGATTAGTCCATTTATTTAGGGTTTTTGGCTGATGTTAGTGTTTTGAAACGAAACTGTTACATGTTGCTGTCCTGAGATGAAATGGTGACATGCCGTAATTTTGTTGGGAATTCGGATTATCACATGCAGCGGAATTTTAAATTTTGATCCGAATTATACCTAGGATCCATGCAAAAAGCATAAGTCAATGATTAGGGTTTTACCTATTGGGCACTCGTGTTTCTACTGATCAAAACTTGAGAGCGGATGAATCAAACGCCGGCCGGAAGGTACAGCGTCTCTACGGTATCCACACGGAGTGAACAACGACCTCTCACCCTCCACGCGTCTACTAGGATGCATTTTTCTCTCTAAGAATTAGGATTGGATGTTTTCTGAGTGATTTAGGGTTTATATGGAAGCTTAAAACGTGACATTTTTAAGTGCTGCCCTCAAGTCCCTTTTATAGAACTTAGGCAAGGCATAATCCTAGTCCTACTAGGATAATGCTTCCAAAATCCTAATCACACTTAACAACTCATCTTATCCTTATCCTAGAGATAATGGGAAGAGATAAGACTTATCTATTAATCATCTAATATTAGATAATGATATTATCTCATAATATAAATATCTTAATATTAGATAATTGCATATAGTTATCAAATATCAAAATAATATTATCTCATAATATATTTATCTAATATCTGATAAGATAATTACTTGATATTACTTTAATATCAAATAATATCACATAATATATATATATATATATATATATATATATATATATATATATAAAATGTGAATTTATTATTCTTAATAATATATATGCACGAAAATAAGTCCAATTAATTGGATATTAATATAATTAAAGTCCAATTAATTATTGTCTTATTCCTACTCCTTTTGTGTGACCCTGTAGGTTCTTACTATGTTGACAATGACTTATTATTGAGCCATAGACAGCGAACGGTATCTAGCAATACATCACTGCCACTCAAGTAGTAAGAATGTCTGTGATTCGACATCCACCTAATACATGATCAACGTTTTACATCATAACCCTTTTGTAATAATATCCAAATTGAACTGGAGGCATGGAATGTGTCATCCTCGTCAATGTTCAATTTATATTTCTTGATACTGAGTAGACTTAAAATAAATAATTAATATCACATATTAATTCAACTGAGCATGGCCATGCATTTCTAAGTCTCACTCAATCAAGGGGCCCAAGGATATTTCTCTTTTATACAAGAGTAATAAAATCCCATTTACATCACTCACTTCCCTCTGCATGATTTATGACACACCTAATCAATGTCCTACTTGTCACCTGATTAAAGGTGACATAGGACAATATTAAAGTGAGTAATTCCTCATGTAGGGAACCGTAGTGACTTCAGGTCAAAGGTTTATGCGTAGTTGTGATCATATGAGAATAACTTATGACACGTTTATCCATGCAATATTCTCATAGTGGGTCAGTCTAGTACATTGTTCACTAGCAATGTACTCATGTATTGACTTGATATCACATATCCATGATTCGTAATCATCAGTCACTATACATGCTAGTCTCGATGTATTATTACTATCCTTTTTCATAATAATACTTGACTAGGGGCATTTTAGGAATAGCAAAGCTATTCCAAGGATAATTATTATATTAAGTTATAAATTGCGCATAATAATAATAAAAATAAAATATAATAATTAAATTGCCTAAAATATAATATAATACATTGTGTATAACTCTAATCATCTTATATGATTAGTTCTAGGACACACACCAACAATCTCCCACTTGGACTAAAGCCAATCACTCATGTATCTAATACCAAGTGACATAGTATGACCATCATGCTTTTTCTGCGCTAAAGGCTTTGTCAGTGGGTCGGCGATATTATCATCTGTTGGTACTTTACATATCTTCACATCTCCTCTATCGATGATTTCTCGAATGAGATGGAAGCGCCTAAGTATATGTTTGGATCGCTGGTGAGATCTGTGTTGGTGTATGTCCTAGAGCCAATCATATTGATGATTGAAGTTATATACAATGTATTATGTTTTAGGCAATTTAATTATTATATTTTGTTTTTATTATTATTATGCGCAATTTATAACTTAATATAATAATTATCCTTGGAATAGCTTTGCTATTCCTAAAATGCCCCTAGTCAAGTATTATTATGAAAAGGATAGTAATAATACATCGAGACTAGCATGTATAGTGACTGATGATTACGAATCATGGATATGTGATATCAAGTCAATACATGAGTACATTGCTAGTGAACAATGTACTGGACTGACCCACTATGAGAATATTGCATGGATAAACGTGTCATAAGTTATTCTCATATGATCACAACTACACATAAACCTTTGACCTGAAGTCACTACGGTTCCCTACATGAGAAATTACTTACTTTAATATTGTCCTATGTCACCTTTAATCAGGTGACAAGTAGGGCATTGATTGGGTGTGTCATAAATCATGCAGAGGGAAGTGAGTGATGTAAATGGGATTTTGTTACTCTTGTATAAAAGAGAAATATCCTTGGGCCCCTTGATTGAGTGAGACTTAGAAATGCATGGCCATGCTCAGTTGAATTAATATGTGATATTAATTATTTATTTTAAGTCTACTCAGTATCAAGAAATATAAATTGAACATTGACGAGGATGACACATTCCATGCCTCCAGTTCAATTTGGATATTATTACAAAAGGGTCATGATGTAAAACGTTGATCAGTGTATTAGGTGGATGTCGAATCACAGACATTCTTACTACTTGAGTGGCAGTGATGTATTGCTAGATACCGCTCGCTGTCTATGGCTCAATAATAAGTCATTGTCAACGTAGTAAGAACCTACAGGGTCACACAAAAGGAGTAGGAATAAGACAATAATTAATTGGACTTTAATTATATTAATATCCAATTAATTGGACTTATTTTCGTGCATATATATTATTAAGAATAATAAATTCACGTTTTATATATATATATATATATATATATATTATGTGATATTATTTGATATTAAAGTAATATCAAGTAATTATCTTATCAGATATTAGATAAATATATTATGAGATAATATTATTTTGATATTTGATAACTATATGCAATTATCTAATATTAAGATATTTATATTATGAGATAATATCATTATCTAATATTAGATAATTAATAGATAAGTCTTATCTCTTCCCATTATCTCTAGGATAAGGATAAGATGAGTTGTTAAGTGTGATTAGGATTTTGGAAGCATTATCCTAGTAGGACTAGGATTATGGCTTGCCTAAGTTCTATAAAAGGGGACTTGAGGGCAGCACTTAATAATGACGTTTTAAGCTTCCATATAAACCCTAAATCACTCCGAAAACATCCAATCCTAATTCTTAGAGAGAAAAACGCATCCTAGCAGACGCGTGGAGGGTGAGAGGTCGTTGTTCACTCCGTGTGGATACCGTAGAGACGCTGTACCTTCCGGCCGGCGTTTGATTCATCCGCTCTCAAGTTTTGATCAGTAGAAACACGAGTGCCCAATAGGTAAAACCCTAATCATTGACTCATGCTTTTTGCATGGATCCTAGGTAGAATTCGGATCAAAATTTAAAATTCCGCTGCATGTGATAATCCGAATTCCCAACAATCTGGGTTCCTTGGCTTGTGCAATGGCTCCATTGTTGTCACAATAGAGATCCACTGGGTTTGCAATGCTAGGAACAACGCCAAGTTCAGTAATGAACTTTTTGATCCAAACAGCCTCTTTTGACGCATCAGATGCAGCAATATACTCAGCCTCTGTAGTAGAGTCGGCCATTGTTTCCTGCTTTGAACTCTTCCAGCATACAGCACCACCATTCAGGCTAAATACATAACCCGACTGCGATCTAAAGTCATCCTTGTCGGATTGGAAACTGGCATCAGTGTAACCTTTTACAACAAGTTCTTCCTCTCCTCCATATATTAAGAATGAATCCTTAGTCCTTCTTAAGTACTTAAGGATATTTTTAACGGCAGTCCAGTGAGGTTCACCTGGATTTGACTGGTACCTACTCGTCATGCTTAAAGCATACGAGACATCAGGACGAGTACATATCATGGCATACATGATAGATCCAATTGCTGACGCATATGGTATCTTATTCATCCGGTCCTTCTCATCTTGTGTCGAAGGACACTGAGTTTTGGACAAATTTATGCCATGTGACATAGGCAAAAATCCTCTTTTAGATTCTTGCATGTTAAACCGTTTTAACACTTTATCTATGTATGTACTCTGACTTAGGCCAAGCAATTTTCTTGATCTATCTCTATAGATCTTAATACCTAATATATAGGCAGCTTCGCCTAAGTCTTTCATCGAGAAACAATTCCCTAACCAAGTCTTTACTGTTTGCAGTGTAGGGATATCATTTCCGATGAGTAGTATGTCATCCACATACAATACAAGGAAAATAATTGTGCTCCCACTAACCCTTTTGTAAACACAAGATTCATCTTCATTTTTGATGAAACCAAATTCTTTGATTGCCTCATCAAAACAAAGATGCCAACTCCGTGAAGCTTGCTTTAATCCATAAATGGATCGTTGTAGCTTACATACCTTTCCAGTAGTTTCAGGAATGACAAAACCCTCGGGCTGTGTCATGTACACATCCTCGAGGAGCTTTCCATTAAGAAAAGCAGTTTTGACATCCATCTGCCAGATTTCGTAATCATAAAAAGCTGCAATAGCAAGCAAAATCCGGATGGATTTAAGCATGGCAACTGGGGAATAGGTCTCATCATAGTCTATACCAAGAACTTGCCTATAACCTTTTACGACTAATCGTCCCTTAAAGGTTTGCACGTTACCATCCATGTCGGTTTTCTTCTTGAAAACCCATTTGCACCCAATGGGTTTTACCCCTTCAGGTGGATCAACCAAAGTCCATACTTGGTTAGTATACATGGAATCCATCTCAGATTTCATGGCCTCAAGCCACTTCTCAGAGTCTGACCCTTTTATAGCTTCTTGGTAAGTTGTAGGCTCATCTTGATCCATGAGCAAAACATCGCCATTTTGAGTTATAAGAAATCCATATCTCTCGGGCTCATGGCGTATCCTACCAGACTTACGTGGGCCTTGTGTTACTTGAGCTAGTTCCTGACCCACAACATCTTGTGGTCCTTTTCCAGGCTCTATTATAGGTTCAGTGTTACTTTGTGGGTCTCGTACTTCTTCGATTTCTACTTTTCTCCCACAATTTTTCTTAGAGATAAATTCTCTTTGCAGAAAAACACCAGTTCGTGCGACAAACACTTTGCCTTCAGTAGGATTATAGAAATAGTATCCCTTAGTTTCCTTAGGATACCCCACAAAGTAGCACTTATCCGATTTGGGTCCAAGCTTATCAGAAACTTGACGTTTTACATAGGCCTCGCAACCCCAAATCTTCATAAAAGACAAGCTAGGACGTTTCCCAGTCCATATCTCATATGGAGTCTTTTGAACTGTTTTAGAGGGAACACGGTTGAGCGTAAAAGTAGCTGTCTCTAGAGAATGCCCCCAAAAGGAGATTGGAAGATCTATATGACTCATCATAGATCGTACCATGTCTAACAAGGTACGATTCCTCCTTTCTGAAACACCATTCCATTGTGGCGTTCCAGGTGGAGTGAGTTGTGATACTATACCACACTCCTTTAGATAGTCATCCAATTCTTGGCTTAAGTATTCTCCACCTCGATCTGATCGAAGTGTTTTAATACTTTTACCAAGTTGGTTTTGCACTTCATTCTTGAATTCCTTGAACTTTTCAAAGGATTCTGATTTGTGTTTCATAAGATACACATATCCATATCTACTGAAATCATCAGTAAATGTAATGAAGTACTGAAAATCTCCTCTAACAGGTGAACTAATGGGCCCACATACATCAGTATGTATGAGACCCAATAGATCATTAACCCTTTCACTGTGTCCAGTGAATGGTGTTTTAGTCATTTTTCCTAGCAAACAAGATTCGCATATTTCATATGATTCAAAATCAAATGAATCCAAGAATCCATCCTTATGAAGCTTGGATATGCGCTTCTCATTTATATGGCCCAAACGACAATGCCAGAGATAGGTTGGATTTAAATCATTTGATTTAAATCGCTTAGTGTTTATGTTATAGACAGGCATTTCAAGATCAAGAATATAGAGCCCATTGAACATTTGTGCACTGCAGTAAAACATTTCATTTAAATAAACTGAACAACTTTTGTCCTTTATTATAAATGAAAAACCTTTCTTGTCCAAACAAGAAACAGAAATAATATTCCTGCTGATAGCAGGCACAAAATAACAATCCTCTAATTCTATTACTAAACTAGAAGGTAAAGATAGATAGTATGTCCCTACAGCTAGCGCAGCAACTCTTGCTCTATTGCCAACTCGTAGGTCCACTTCGCCTTTAGCTAGAGTCCTACTCCTTTGTAGTTCCTGCACATTTGTACAAATGTGAGAACCGCATCCGGTATCTAATGCCCAAGATGTAGAAGTTGAAACATTAATTTCTATAACATAGATACCTGAAGCGGAAGTCTCACTTCCCTTCTTCTTTTTCAGATCTTCCAGATAGACCTTGCAGTTTCTTTTCCAATGTCCGGTTTAACCGCAATGGAAGCATGTCCCTTCCTTAGCCACACCCCCTTTTAGTTTCAGTGCAGAGGATTTAGACTTGGGCTTGCCTTTGGATTTGGAATCCTTCTTGTTTTTGCCCTTGCCTTTTCCTTTTCCTTTGCCCTTTTGAACCATCATTATGGTATTAGGCTTAGTCTTTTGCAAATTTTGTTCAGCAGTTCTTAACATGCTTAACAATTCTGGCAGTGGTTTGTCAATTTCATTCATGTTGTAATTCATGATAAATTGACCATAGCTCTGTGGCAACGATTGCAGAATTAAGTCAGTGGCCAACTCTTGACCTAGTGGTGCACCCAATCTTTCAAGGTTCTTAACATACCCAATCATTTTGAGTACATGAGGCCCAACAGGGTTTCCTTCTGTCAGTTTGCACTGAAACAAGGCTTTTGTCACCTCAAACCTCTCATGCCGAGCTTGGCCTTCATAAAGCTTCTTAAGATGCTCAAGCATGTCATAAGCTTCCATGTTCTCATGTTGCTTCTGAAGCTCAGAGTCCATGGTAGCCAACATGAGACAACCGACATCTAATGCGTCATCATGATGCTTCTTATAAGCATCCTTTTGAGCTCGAGGGGCAGTAGCTTCAGGTTCTTGAGGAACAGGTCCCTCTAGGACATACATTTTACGCTCATGTTTGAGGACTATCCTCAAATTCCTGTACCAGTCCAGGAAGTTTGTTCCATTCAGTTTGTCCTTCTCAAGGACCGATCGTAGTGATAAGTTATTTGATGTATTAGCCATTGGTTATCTACGACAGAATTAGGCAAAGTAAGTATTAAATTTAAAACATTTAATAAGGTCTTTTATTAAATGTACCTCCCACTATTTCATTCAAATTAATAGCCCTCACTATTAATTCGGAAAGTCATAGTATTTAAGCTTTCTAGTGGGCCAAGATCCATATTTCACCAAGCTTTAAGTTAGCTTTGACTAATCACTTAAAACTTAGTTATTTAGGTAAGCAACACTTGCCAATTGTATCATATACAACTCTTGGATAGTTGGGTGAACAACATTTGTCCTAGTCCATCTTATGAACTAAAGCCCAACTCTATGCCTCTAGGTCTCAATCCTATTGAGATATCCTAGTTAAGTCGGACCCAATATTTGACATTCGAATATCACTATTATCCAGTCGCATCTCACCAAGATAAACGAGGTACCTTGCTTTGGCAAACCTACCTTATGTCGATCGAGGCCTTGATGAGTGCCAAATATTGGAAGGCATCATTAATTATTACTGACTTAATATTTTGGATGAGGGATTTCAACTTAATTATTATCAGATCTCACCATAACTAGCCTATTTATTCATGCAATATATCTAGCATATCTCATATATCATATAAAGTAAATGAATAAAATAGACTACCATATATCATATATCATGCAATGAATAGAACTATCACATAGTAGGAACACATTCTATCACATAATAAATGCATGCTTATCAACATCATCACATAATAAAGAAATCAATATGTCGCATAGTATGGCCCAAAATTCTATTTTCTAATGACATTCCTAACTAACTCCTTAGCTTCTTCTTGTCTCATAGCTCCTTAGCTTCTCCTTGTTCCAAGCAAAGAATACTCCATTGCAATTACAAATTTACAACAGAAACCCCGAGTTACATTCGGGGGGAATTGAGATGAGAAGAGAATATACATTAGAGAAATAGAGGAAGACACGACACGCAGGTTGTATTTTAAAATCCATCCATTAAAAACTCCAAGGGCCATACTATGCAACACATTCATGCATCATATGTAATAATTGCTAAGAAATATATGTAACCAAGATAAAGAGGATGATTGACATATATATATTTCATAACATCTTTATCATAAAAAATCATGTTTTAAAACGGCGCCTTAAGAACAAAAACAATTTTTGAACGCTACGCAGAGTTAGCACGGCGGTCCCGCTAGCCGGTTAGCGGGCGGGGGTCAAGCGCCCCCTTGCCGGAGGGTATGGGGGGCGGAGCCCCCCGAGCCAAAAATTGAATACATCTGACATTCAAATTTTGATTCATTTTGCCAACAATTGACACACCCCAAGTCGAACAATTCGACTATATGATTGACATTCAAATCATAGTTTAAAATAGGATTTACGTCCTAAACACTTTGAATAATTTTAATCATATCAAAATAGATCCAGCCATATTCAAATAATTTAAAGCATACATATACCTCATAGACCAGATTTAACTTAATCATATTAAACGAATTTAAACAAGTCTTTACAGATTCAGAATTAATCACATCAATTCTATGCTGACTAGGTTATATGCTTTAAATGCAGAGAACATCACATGTTCAGAACAGATTCTACGCATATATGAAGCAGAAAAATGCATGATCATATTCATACAATTAATCTCATCAATTGATAATTTGATTCAAAATTCAAATCATATATATCATATATATATTTACGAAATCAGAATCATACACGTGTAAACATATATCTCATATATATCTAGTTTAAATAGAAACTGATTTGATATTAATTTATCACATAAATATTCATTAAAACGTGTAACTTCTGATTTAAACCGAAACAGATTTGACATGTATTTATCATATAAATATTCATCAAAAACGGTAAAACACATAATCAGAATTATATATTTTTGCAAGTTGCTCTGATACCACTGTTGGGAATTCAGATTATCACATGCAGCGGAATTTTAAATTTTGATCCGAATTCTACCTAGGATCCATACAAAAAGCATAAGTCAATGATTAGGGTTTTACCTATTGGGCACTCGTGTTTCTACTGATCAAAACTTGAGAGCGGATGAATCAAATGCCGGCCGGAAGGTATAGCGTCTCTACGGTATCCACACGGAGTGAACAACGACCTCTCACCTTCCACGCGTCTGCTAGGATGCATTTTTCTCTCTAAGAATTAGGATTGGATGTTTTCTGAGTGATTTAGGGTTTATATGGAAGCTTAAAACGTGACGTTTTTAAATGCTGCCCTCAAGTCCCTTTTATAGAACTTAGGCAAGGCATAATCCTAGTCCTACTAGGATAATGCTTCCAAAATCCTAATCACACTTAACAACTCATCTTATCCTTATCCTAGAGATAATGGGAAGAGATAAGACTTATCTATTAATTATCTAATATTAGATAATGATATTATCTCATAATATAAATATCTTAATATTAGATAATTGCATATAGTTATCAAATATCAAAATAATATTATCTCATAATATATTTATCTAATATCTGATAAGATAATTACTTGATATTACTTTAATATCAAATAATATCACATAATATATATATATATATATATATATATATATATATATATATATATATATAAAATGTGAATTTATTATTCTTAATAATATATATGCACGAAAATAAGTCCAATTAATTGGATATTAATATAATTAAAGTCCAATTAATTATTGTCTTATTCCTACTCCTTTTGTGTGACCCTGTAGGTTCTTACTACGTTGACAATGACTTATTATTGAGCCATAGACAGCGAGCGGTATCTAGCAATACATCACTGCCACTCAAGTAGTAAGAATGTCTGTGATTCGACATCCACCTAATACATGATCAACGTTTTACATCATAACCCTTTTGTAATAATATCCAAATTGAACTGGAGGCATGGAATGTGTCATCCTCAGTCAATGTTCAATTTATATTTCTTGATACTGAGTAGACTTAAAATAAATAATTAATATCACATATTAATTCAACTGAGCATGGCCATACATTTCTAAGTCTCACTCAATCAAGGGGCCCAAGGATATTTCTCTTTTATACAAGAGTAACAAAATCCCATTTACATCACTCACTTCCCTCTGCATGATTTATGACACACCCAATCAATGCCCTACTTGTCACCTAATTAAAGGTGACATAGGATAATATTAAAGTGAGTAATTCCTCATGTAGGGAACCGTAGTGACTTCAGGTCAAAGGTTTATACGTAGTTGTGATCATATGAGAATAACTTATGACACGTTTATCCATGCAATATTCTCATAGTGGGTCAGTCCAGTACATTGTTCACTAGCAATGTACTCATGTATTGACTTGATATCACATATCCATGATTCGTAATTATCAGTCACTATACATGCTAGTCTCGATGTATTATTACTATCCTTTTTCATAATAATACTTGACTAGGGGCATTTTAGGAATAGCAAAGCTATTCCAAGGATAATTATTATATTAAGTTATAAATTACGTATAATAATAATAAAAATAAAATATAATAATTAAATTGCCTAAAATATAATATAATACATTGTGTATAACTCTAATTATCTTATATGATTGGTTCTAGGACACACACCAACAAATTTAGCAATTTTGTAGTGAATTACTCATGATTTATCCATTCATCTGTGGTTTTTGGTTATTGTTTCTGCTTCGAAACAAAACCATAGAATTCCATTCATTTATAGTTTGATTGTTAACTAGATTGGATCTATCCATTTATCTTTGGCTTTTGGTTGATGTTAGGGTTTGAAAATAAAACAGTAACATGCCATAATTTAGCAATTTTGTAATTAATTACTCACAATATATCCATTTATTTGGGGTCTTTCTGGTGTTATCATTTCGTAATGAAACAGTCGCTCATTACTATCCGTGAAACATATAGTAAAATGTTGTTATCTGGCAATTTGGTTGTTGATTCATCCGTTTATTTGCAGTTTTCGATTGGTGTTACTCAATTGAAACAAATCTGTAAGATCCCTTTCTTTATCGGTTTAACTATTAATTAAACTTGATTAGTCCATTTATTTAGGGTTTTTGGTTGATATTAATGTTTTGAAATGAAATTGTTACATGTTGCGGTCTTTAGATGAAACAGTGGCATGGCAAAATTTTGCAATTTTGTAGTTAAACCCATGATTTATTTATTTATCTATGGTTTTTAGTTATTTTTCTGCTTCGAAACAAAATCGCAGCATTCCGTTCATTTGCAGTTTTATTGTTAACTGGACTGGATCTGTCCATTTATGTTAGGCTTTTAGTTAATGTTAAGGTTTGGAAACGAAACAGTTACATGCCACACTTTGGCAATTTTGTAGTCAATTACTCACAATGTATCCATTTATTTGGGGTGTTTTTGGTGTTACCGTTTTAGAATAAAATAGTAGGTCGTTACTGTCTCTGGAACACACAGTAAAATGCTGCTATCTAGCAATTTGGATGTTAATACGGCCTGATTTATCCATTTATTTACAATTTTCAGTTGGTGTTACTCTATTGAAAAGAAATCGTAACATCCCCTTCTTTGTCGGTTTGACTGTTGATCAACCTTGATTAGTCCATTTATTTAAGGTTTTTGGCTGATATTAATGTTTCAAAATGAAACTGTTACAGGTTGTTGTCTTGAGACGAAACAGTCACATGCCGTAATTTGGGATTTTCGTAGTTAATTGCTCATGAATTATTCGTTGCTATGTTATTTTTGGTTACTGTTTCTGCTTCAAAATAAAACTGTAGCATTCCGTTCAATTATAGTTTGATTGTTAACTGGACTGGATCTGTCCATTTATCTTGGGCTTTTGGTTGATGTTAGGGTTTGGAAACGGAACAGTTGCATTTTGGAGTTTTGGAATGAAATAGTAGCATGACGTAATTTGGCAATCTAGTAGTTAATTACTTACGATATATCCATTTATTTAGGGTCTTTCTTGTTTTACCATTTCAAAACGAAATAGTAGGTTGTTGCTGTGTGTGGAGCGTGCAGTAAAAATCTGTTATCTAGCAATATGGTTGTTGATTTATCCATTTATTTGCAGTTTTAGGTTGGTGTTATTCAATTGAAACAAAACTATAATATGCCCTTTTTTACCGGTTTGACTGTTAATTAAACTTGATTAATCAATTCATTTTGGGCTTTTAGCTGATATTAATGTTTTGAAACAAAACTGTTTCATGTTGTTATCTTGAGACGAATGAGTGACATGCAATAATTTGGTAATTTCGTAGTTAATTACCCATGGTTTAACCTCTCATATATGGTTTTTGGTTACTGTTTCTACTTCGACAAAAAACCGTAGCATTCCGTTCATTTGCAATTTTATTGTTAACTGGACTAGATCTATCCATTCATATTGGGCCTTTAGTTGATGTTAGGGTTTGGAAATGAAACAGTTACATGTGTCAGTTTTGGAACGAAATAGTAACATGCTGTAATTTGATAATTTTGTAATCAACTACTCATAATATATCCATTTATTTGGGGTCTTTCTGGTGTTACCGTTTCGGAACGAAGTAGTTAGTTGTTACTATCTGTGAAACGCACAGAAAAATGTTGTTATCTGGCAATTTGGTTATTAATTTATCTATTTATTTGCAGTTTTTGATCGGTATTACTTAATTGAAACAAAATCGTAACATCCCCTTCCTTGCCGGTTTGACTGTTAATTAGACTTGATTAGTCCATTTATTTACGATTTTTGGCCTATATTAATTTTTTGAAATGAAATTGTTACATGTTGCTGTCTTGAGTCGAAACAGTGACATGCCGTAATTGGGCAATTTCGTAGTTAATTACCCATGATTTATCCATTCATCTGTGGTTTTTGGTTATTATTTCTGCTTTGAAACAAAATTGTAGGATTCTGTTCATTTGCAGTTTTCGATTGGTGTTACTCTGTTGAAACAAAACCGTAACATCCCTTTTTTGCTGATTTGACTGTTAATTAGACTTGATTAATACATTTATTTAGGGTTTTTGGCTGATATTTATGTTTTGAAATGAAACTATTACATGTTGCTGTTTTGAGACGAAACAGTGACATGCAGTAATTTGGCAATTTCGTGGTTAATTACCCATGTTTTATCCTTTCATCTGTGGCTTTTGGTTACTGTTTCTACTTCAAAATAAGATCGCAGCATTTTGTTCATTTGAAGTTTTATTGTTAAATGGACTGGATTTATTCATTTATCTTGGACTTTTGGTTAATGTTAGGGTTTAGAAACGAAATAGTTTCATGTTGTCATTTTGGAACGAAGCTGTGACATGCCGTAATTTGGTAATTTTGTAGTTAATTACTCACGATATATCCATTTATTTAGGTCTTTCTGGTGTTACTATTTCGGAACAAAACAGTAGGTCGTTACTATCTTTGGATCACATAGTAAATGCTGTTATATGGCAATTTGGTTGTTAATTCGACCTGATTTATCCATTTATTTACAATTTTTGGTTAGTGTTTCTTTATTGAAACAGAATCGTAACATCCCCTTCTTTGCTGGTCTGACTTTTAATTAGACTTTATTAATACATTTATTTAGGGTTTTTGGCTGATATTAATATTTTGAAACGAAATTGTTACAGGTTGCTGTCTTGAGATGAAACAGTGACATGCAGTAATTTGGCAATTTTGTGGTTAGTTACCCTTGTTTTATCCCTTCATCTGTGGCTTTTGGTTGCTGTTTCTACTTGGAAATGAAACCGCAGTATTCCGTTCATTTGAAGTTTTATTGTTAACTGGACTGGATCTATTTATTTATCATGGGCATTTGGTTGATATTATGGTTTAGAAACGAAACAATTTCATTTTGTAGTTTTGGAATGAAGCAATGGCATGCTGTAATTTGGTAATTTTGTAGTTATTTACTCATGATATATCCATTTATTTGGGGTCTTTCTGGTGTTATCGTTTCGGAACAAAACAGTAGGTTATTACTATCTATGGAATGCACAGTAAAATGTTGTTATCTGGCAATTTGGTTGTTGTTTCATCTATTTATTTACAATTTTTGGTTGGTGTTAACTATTAATTTGACTTAATTAGTCCATTTATTTAGGGTTTTTGGTTGATATTAATGTTTTGAAACAAAATTGTTACATGTTGCTGTCTTAAGAAGAAACAGTGACATGCCGTAATTTGGCAATTTCGTAGTTAAACCCATGATTTATCCATTCATCTGTGGTTATTGGTTATTGTTTCTGCTTCGAAACAAAATCGTAGCATTCCGTTCATTTTTAGTTTTATTGTTAATAGGACTGGATTTATCCATTTATCTTGGACTTTTGTTTAATGTTAGGGTTTGGAAATGAAACAGTAACATGCCACACTTTGGTAATTTTTTAGTTAATTACTCATGATATATCCATTTATTTAGGGTCTTTCTGGTGTTACCATTTCGGAACGAAACAGTAGTTTGTTACTGTCTATGGAACACAATGCAAAATGTTATTATCTATCAATTTGGATGTTAATTCGACTTGATTTATCCATTTATTTGTAATTTTCGGTTGGTGCTACTCTAGTAAAAAGAAACCGTAACATCCCCTTCTTTGTCGGTTTGACTATTAATCAGCCTTGATTAGTCCATTTATTTAGAGTTTTTGGCTTATATTATTGTTTCAAAACGAAACTGTTACAGGTTGCTGCCTTGAGATGAAACAGTAACATGCCGTAATTTGAGAATTTCATAGTTAATTGCTCATGATTTATCCGTTCCTCTGTTGTTTTTAGTTACTATTTCTACTTCGAAACAAAATTGTAGCATTCTGTTCATTTGCAGTTTGATTATGAACTACACTGGATCTGTCCATTTAACTTGGGCTATTGGTTGATGTTAGGGTTTGGAAACGAAATAGTTACATGCTGGAGTTTTGGAATGAAATAGTAACATGGCGTGATTTGGCAATCTTGTAGTTAATTACTCACGATATATCCATTTATTTAGGGTCTTTCTGGCGTTACCATTTCGAAATGAAATAGTAGATCGTTACTGTTTGTGGAACACGCTGTAAAATGTTGTTATCTGGCAATTTGGATGTTAATACGACCTGATTTATCCATTTATTTACAATTTTTGGTTGGTGTTACTCTATTGAAAAGAAATCGTAACATCCCCTTCTTTGCCGGTTTAACTGTTAATCAACCTTGATCAGTCCATTTATTTAGGATTTTTTTACTGATATTAATGTTTCAAAATGAAACTGTTACAGGTTGCTGTCTTCAGACGAAACAGTGACATGCCGTAATTTAGGAATTTCATAGTTAATTGCTCATGATTTATCCATTCCTCTATTGTTTTTAGTTACTGTTTATGCTTCAAAACAAAACCATAGTATTCCATTCATTTGCTGTTTGATTGTTAACTAGACTGGATCTATCCATTTATCTTGGGCTATTGGTTGATGTTAGGATTTGGAAACGAAACAGTAACATGCCATAATTTGACAATTTTGTAGTTAATTACTCATAATAAATCCATTTATTTAGGGTCTTTCTTATTTTACCATTTCAAAATGAAATAGTAAGTCGTTATTGTCTGTGGAACACACAGTAAAATGTTGTTATCTGGCAATTTGGATGTTAATTCGACCTGATTTATCCATTTATTTGTAATTTTTGATTGGTGCTACTATATTGAAAAGAAACTATAACATCCCCTTCTTTGTCGGTTTGATTATTAATTAGCCTTGATTAGTCCATTTATTTAGAGTTTTTGGCTGATATTAAAGTTTCAAAACAAAACTGTTACAGGTTGCTCTCTTGAGACGAAACAGTGACATGTCGTAATTCGGGAATTTCATATTTAATTGGTCATGATTTATCCGTTCCTCTGTTGTTTTTAGTTACTGTTTTTGCTTTGAAACAAAACTATAACATTTCGTTCATTTGCAGTTTGATTGTTAACTAGACTGGATCTATCCATTTATCTTAGGTTGTTGGTTGATGTTAGGGTTTGGAAACGAAATAATTACATGCTGGAGTTTTGGAACGAAACAATAATATGCCGTAATTTAGCAATCTTGTAGTTAATTACTCATAATAAATCCATTTATTTGGGGTCTTTCTTATTTTACCGTTTCAAAACGAAACAGTAGGTCGTTACTGTCTGTGGAACACACAGTAAAATGTTATTATCTGGCGATTTGGATGTTAAATCGACTTGATTTATCCATTTATTTACAATTTTTGGTTGGTGCTACTCTATTAAAAAGAAACCGTAACATCCCCTTCTTTGCCAGTTTGACTGTTAATTAGCCTTAATTAGTTCATTTATTTAGGCTTTTTGGCTGATATTAATGTTTCAAAATGAAACTGTTACAGGTTGCTGTCTTAAGACAAAACAGTGGCATGTCGTAGTTTAGGAATTTAGTAGTTAATTGCTCATGATTTATCCTTTCCTTTGTTATTTTTGGTTACTGTTTCTGCTTAGAAAGAAAATCGTAGCATTTCGTTCATTTGCAGTTTAATTTTTAACTGGACTGGATCTGTCTATTTATCTTGGGCTTTTGGTTGATGTTAGGGTTTGGAAACGAAACAGCTACATGCTGGAGTTTTGGAATGAAAAAGTAACATGACATAATTTAGCAATCATATTGTTAATTAGTCATGATATATCTATTTGTTTGGGGTCTTTCTGGTGTTACTGTTTCGGAACGAAATAGTAGGTCATTACTGTGTGGGGAATGCACAGTAAAATGTTCTTATTTGGCAATTTGGTTATTGATTTATTCATTTATTTGCAATTTTCAGTTGGTGTTACTATGTTGAAATGAAGCCAGAACATCCCCTTCTTTGTCGGTTTGATTGTTAATTAGACTTGGTTAGTCCATTTGTTTAGGGTTTTTAGCCGATACTAATGTTTTGAAACGAAACTAATTCATGTTGCTATCTTGAGACGAAACTGTGACATGTAGTAATTTGGCAATTTCGTAGTTAACTACATATGATTTATCCTTTCATTTGTGGTTTTTAGTTACTGTTTTTGCTTCGAAACAAAATCGTAGCATTTCTTTCATTTGCAGCTTAATTGTTAACTGGACTGGATCTGTCCATTTACGTTAGGCTTTTGGTTGATGTTAGGGTTTGGAAATGAAATCGTTGCATGTTGCAAATTTGGAACGAAACAGTAACATGTCATGATTTAGCAATTTTGTAGTTAATAACTCATGGTATATCCATTTATTTGGGATCTTTCTAGTGTTACCGTTTCGTAATGAAACAGTAGGTCATTACTTTCTGTGGATTACACATTAAAATGTAGTTATCTGACAATTTAGTTGTTAATTCGACCTGATTTATGCATTTGTTTGCAGTGTTCGGTTAGTATTACTCTGTTGAAATGAAATTGTAACATCTCCTTTTTTGCAGTATTCAGTTAGTATTACGCTTGATTAGTCTATTTATTTAGGGTTTTTGGCTGATATTAATATTTTGAAACGAAATTGTTACGTGTTGCTGTCTTGAGATGTAACAGTGATATGCTGTAATTTGGCAATTTCGTGATTAAGTACCCATGATTTATCCTTTCATCTATGGTTTTTAGTTAGTGTTTCTACTTGGAAACAAAACCGTTGCATTCCATTCATTTCAATTTGATTGTTAACTTGATTGGATCTTTCCATTTACCTTGGGCTTTTGGTTAATGTTAGGGTTTTGAAACGAAACCGTAACATGTTATAGTTTTGGAACAAAATAATAACATGCTGTAATTTTGTAATTTTGTAGTTAATAACTCACGATATATCCATTTATTTGGGGACTTTCTGGTGTTACCATTTTGGAACGAAACAATAGGTCGCCATTATCTGTGGAACGCATAGTAAAATGCTGTTATCTGCTAATTTAATTTTTAATTTGACCTGATTTATTTATTTATTTGTAGTTTTCGAATGGTGTTACTTTATTGAAATGAATTGTAACATCCGTTTCTTTGCCGGTTTGACTGTTAATTAGAATCGATTAGCCCATTTATTTATGATTTTTGGCTAAGATTAATGTTTTGAAATGAAATTGTTACATGTCGCTGTCTTGAGATGAAATAGTGACATGCCGTATTTTAGGAATTTCATTGTTAATTACCCATGATTTATCCATTCTTCTGTTATTTTTTGTTATAGTTTCTGCTTTGAAACAAAATCTTAGCATTCCATTCATTTGCTGTTTTATTGTTAACAGGATTGGATCTACCCACTTATCTTCAGCTTTTGGTTGATGTTAGGGTTTGGAAGCAAAATAGGAACATACTGTAATTTGACAATTTTGTAGTTAATTACTCATGATATATCCATTTATTTGGGGTCTCTCTGGTGTTACCGTTTCTTAACGAAATAGTAGGTCGTTACTGTTTGTGGAATGCACAGAAAAATGCTGTTATCTGGATATTTGGTTGTTTATTCGACTTGTTTTTTTCATTTATTTGCAGTTTTTGGTTAGTGTTACCCTTTTGAAATAAAACCGTAATATCCCCTTCTTTATCGATTTGACTATTAATTAGACTTAATTAGTCCATTTATTTAGGGTTTTTGGCTGATATTAATATTTTGAAACGAAATTGTTACATGTTGCTTTCTTGTGACGAAATAGTGACATGCAGTAATTTGGCAATTTCATAGTTAATTACCCTTGATTTATCCTTTCAAATGTGGTTTTTGGTTAGTATTTCTGCATTGAAACAAAATCGTAGCATTCTGTTTATTTGCAGTTTGATTGTTAATTTTACTGGATCTACCTATTTATCTTTGATTTTTGGTTGATGTTGGGGTTTGGGAACGAAACAGTAATATACCGTAATGTGGCAATTTTGTAGTTATTTACTCACGATATATCCATTTATTTTTGGTCTGTCTGGTGTTACCATTTTAGAATGAAACAGCAAGTCGTTACTGTTTGTGGAACACATAGTAAAATGTTGTTATCTGGCAATTTGGATGTTAATTCGACCAAAAATTTTCATTTATTTGCAGTTTTCGGTTGGTGTTATTCTTTTGAAACGAAATCATAACATCCCCTTCTATGCTGGTTTGACTATTAATTAGACTTGATTAGTCCATTTATTTAGGATTTTTTGCTGATATTAATGTTTTGAAGCGAAACTATTACATGTTGCTGTCTTGTGACGAAACAGTGACATGCAGTAATTTGGCAATTTTGTACTTAATTACCCATGATTTCTCCTTTCATTTGTGGTTTTTGGTTATTGTTTCTGCTTCAAAACAAAATCGTAGCATTCCGTTCATTTCCAGTTTGATTGTTAACTAGACTGGATCTATCCATTTATCTTTGGCTTTTGGTTGATGTTAGGATATGGAAACGAAACAGCAACATGCCGTAATTTGGCAATTTTGTTGTTAATTACTCAAGATATATCCATTTATTTGGGGTCTTTCTGGTGTTACTGTTTCAAAACAAAATAGTTGGTTGTTACTGTCTATGGAATGCACAGTAAAATGTTATTATTTGGCAATTTGGTTGTTGATTTATCAATTTATTTATAATTTTTAGTTAGTGTTATTCTATTAAAATGAAATCGTAACATCCCTTTCTTTGCCAGTTTGATTGTAAAATTGACTTGATTAGCTCATTTATTAAAGGTTTTTGGCTTATATTAATGTTTTGAATCGAAATTGTTAGATGTTGCTATCTTGAGATGAAACAGTGACATGCCGTAATTTGACAATTTCGCAGTTAATTGCCCATGATTTATCCATTTATTTGTGATTTTTGGTTATTGTTTCTACTTCGAAACAAAACTGTAGCATTTCGTTCATTTGTAGTTTTATTGTTAACAGGACTGGATCTATCCATTTATCTTCGGCCTTTTGTTGATGTTAAGGTTTGCAAATGAAACAGTAACTTACCATAATTTTGTAATTTTGTAGTTATTTACTCACGATATATCCATTTATTTAGGGTCTTTTTGGTGTCACCGCTTCGGAATGAAACAGTAGGTCGTTACATTATGTTGAATGCACAGTAAAATGCTGTTTTCTGGCAATTTGGTTGTCGATTTATCCTTTTATTTGCAATTTTTAGTTAGTGCGATTCTATTGAAACGAAATCGTAACATCCCCTTCTTCGCCAGTTCGACTGTTAATTGGACTTGATTAGTCCACTTATTTAGGGTTTTTGGCTGATATTAATATTTTGAAACAAAATTGTTACATGTTGCTGTCTTGAGACAAAACAGTGACATGCTGTAATTTAGCAATTTCATATTTAATTACCTATAATTTATCCATTCATCTGCCATTTTTGGTTGTTGTTTCTGCTCCGAAACAAAATTGTAGCATTCTGTTCATTTGCAGTTTTATTATTAACAGGACTTGATCTATCCATTTATCTTTGGCTTTTGGTTGATGTTAGGGTTTCGAAACGAAATTGTAACATGTTGTAATTTGACAATTTTGTAGTTAAATACTCACGATTTATCCATTTATTTGGGGTTTTTCTGGTGTTACCATTTCATAACAAAACAGTAGGTTGTTATTGTCTGTGGATCGCACAGTAAAATGCGGTTATCTGATAATTTGGTATTTAATTCGACCTGATTTATCAATTTATTTGCAGTTTTCGGTTGGTATTACTCTATTGAAACGAAACCGTCACATCCCCTTCTTTGCCTGTTTGACTATTAATTAGACTTGATTAGTTCACTTGTTTAGGGTTTTTGTCCAATATTAATGTTTTGAAATGAAACTGTTACAAGCTGTTGTCTTGAGACGAAATAGTGACATACAGTAATTTGCCAATTACATAGTTAATTACCCATGATTTATCTATTCATCTGTGGTTTTTGGTTACTATTTTTGCTTCGAAAAAAAATCATTGCATTATGTTCATTTGTAGTTTCATTGTTAATTGGACTAGATCTATCCATCTACGTTGGGCTTTTGGTTGACGTTAGGGTTTGGAAATGAAACCATTACATGTTGCAGTTTTGAAACGAAACAGTAACATACACCAATTTGACAATTTTGTAGTTAATAACTCACGATATATCCATTTTTTTGGGATCTTTCTGGTGTTCTGTTTCATAACGAAACAATAGGTCATTACTATCTTTGGATTGCACATTAAAATGTGGTTATCTGATAATTTAGTTGTTAATTTGACCTGATTTATCCATTTATTTGCAGTTTTCGAATGATGTTGCTCTATTGAAACGAAACGTAACATCCGCTTCTTTGCCGATTTAACTGTTAATTAGAATCGATAAATCCATTTATTTAGAGTTTTTGGCTGAGATTAATATTTTGAAACGAAATTGTTACATGTTGTTGTCTTGAGACAAAACAGTGACATGTCGTAATTTGGCAATTTAATAGTTAATTTCCCTTGATTTATCCATTCATCTGTGGTTTTTAGTTACTGTTTCTGCTTCAAAACAAAACTGTAGATTTCAATTCATTTGCAGTTTGATATTTAACTAGACTTATGTATGCATTTATCCTGGGCTTTTAGTTGATGTTAGGGTTTGGAAATGAAACAGTAACGTGCCATAATTTGGTAATTTTGTAGCTAATTACTCACGACATATCAATTTATTTGGGATCTTTCTGGTGTTACCATTCCAGAACGAAATGGTAGGTCGTTACTATCTTTGGAACGCACAGTAAAATGCTGTTATCTAGCAATTTGGTAGTTAAATCGACTTGATTTTTCCACTTATTTACAATTTTCAGTTGGTGTTATTCTATTGAAATGAAATCGTAACATCCCCTTCTTTACCGGTTTGACTGTTAATTAGACTTGATTAGTTCATTTATTTAAGGTTTTTGGCAGATATTAATGTTTTGAAATGAAACTATTACATGTTGCAGTCTTGAGATGAAACAGTGACATGCAGTAATTTGACAATTTCATAGTTAATTACCCATGATTTATTCTTTCATCTGTGGTTTTTGGTTATTGTTTTTGCTACGAAACAAAATCGTAGCATTCCGTTTATTTATAGTTTGATTGTTAACTGGACTGGATCTATCCATTTACCATGGGCTTTTGGTTGATGTTATGGCTTGGAAACGAAATCGTAACATGTTACAGTTTTTGAACGAGACAGTAACATGCCGTACTTTGGCAATTTTGTAGTTAATAAATCATGATATATCCATTTATTTAGGATCTTTCTGGTGTAACCGTTTCATAACGAAATAGTAGTTCATTACTGTTTGTGGAATGCACAGTAAATTGCAGTTATTTTACAATTTAATTGTTAATTCGACTTGAGTTATCCATTTATTTGCAATTTTCAATTAGTGTTACTTTGTTGAAACAAAATCGTATCATCCCCTTCTTTGCTGGTTTGACCATTTATTAGACATGATTAGTCCATTTATTTAGGATTTTTGGCTGATATTAATGTTTTGAATCGAAATTGTTACATGTTGCTGTCTTGAGACGAAACAGTAATATGCCGTAATTTAGAAATTTCATAGTTAATTACCCGTGATTTATCCATACATTTATGGTTTTTGGTTATAGTTTCTACTTCGAAACAAAACCTTAGCATTCCATTCATTTACAGTTTTATTGTTAACAGGATTGGATCTATCCATTTATTTTTTACTTTTGGTTGATGTTAGGGTTTGGAAACGAAATAGTAACATACCATAATTTGACAATTTTGTAGTTAATTACTTACGATATATCCATTTATTTGGGGTCTTTTTGGTGTTACCATTTTAGAATAAAACAGAAGGTCATTATTGTTTGTGGAACACACAGTAAAATGCTGTTATTTGGCTTGTTGATTGATCCATTTATTTGTATTTTTCGGTTGGTGTTATTCTATTGAAACAAAATCGTAACATCCCCTTCTTTGCCGATTTGACCGTTAATTAGACTTGATTAGTCCATTTATTTAGAATTTTTGGCTGATATTAATGTTTTGAAATGAAACTATTACATGTTGCTGTCTTGAGACAAAACAGTGACATGTAGTAATTTGGCAATATCGTAGTTAATTACCCATGATTTATCCTTTCATCTATGGTTTTTGCTTATTGTTTCTGCTTCAAAATAAAACCGTAGCATTCCGTTCATTTGCACTTTGTTAACTGGATTGGATCTATCCATTTACCTTGGGTTTTTGGTTGATGCTAGGGTTTGGAAATGACACCGTTACATGTTGCAATTTAGGAACAAAACAATAATATGCCATAATTTTGTAGTTAATAACCCACGATATATCTATTTATTTGGGGTCTTTCTAGTGTTACCATTTCAGAATGAAACAGTAAGTCGTTTCTGTCTGTGGAATGCACAGTAAAGTGCTGTAATTTGGCAATTTAGTAGTTAATTCGACCTGATTTATCAATTTATTTGCAGTTTTCGGTTAGTGTTACTCTATTGAAATGAAACTGTAACATCCCCTTCTTTGCCGGTTTGATCGTTAATTAGACTTGATTAGTCCATTTATTTAGGTTTTTTAGCTGACATTAATGTTTTGAAACAAAACTGTTATATGTTGCTGTCTTGAGATGAAACAGTGTCATGCAGTAATTTGGCAATTTCGTACTTAATAACCCATGATTTATCCTTTCATCTGTGGTTTTTTGTTATTGTTTCTGCTTCGAAATAAAATTGTAGCATTCCGTTTATTTGCAGATTGATTGTTAACTAGACTGGATCTATCCATTTACCTTGGGCTTTTGGTTGATGTGATGGTTTGGAAACAAAACCGTTACATGTTGCAGTTTTGGAACAAAACAGTAACATGCCGTAATTTTGCAATTTTGCAGTTAATAACTCACGATATATCTATTTATTTGGGGTCTTTCTGGTGTTACTATTTCGGAACGAAATAGTAGGTCGTTACTGTCTGTGGAATGCACAGTAAAGTGCTGTAATAAGGCAATTTAGTACTTAATTCGACCTGATTTATCCATTTATTTGCAGTTTTTGGTTAGTGTTACTCTATTGAAACGAAACTATAACATCCCCTTCTTTATCGGTTTGACTGTTAATTAGACTTGATTAGTCCATTTATTTAAGATTTTTGGCTGATATTAATGTTTTGAAACGAAACTGTTACATGTTGCTGTCTTGAAACGAAACAGTGTCATGCAGTAATTTGGCAATTTCGTAGTTAATAACCCATGATTTATCCTTTCATTTGTGGTTTTTGGTTATTGTTTCTGCTTCGCAATAAAACCATAGCATTCTATTCTTTTGCAGTTTTATTGTGAACAGGACTAGATCAATTCGTTTATCTTAGGATTTTGGTTGATGTTTGGGTTATGAAATTAAACAGTAACATGCCATAATTTAGCAATTTTGTAGTTAATTACTCACAATATATCCATTTATTTAGGGTCTTTTTGGTGTTACTGTTTTGGAATGAAACAGTAAGTCGTTACTGTCTGTGGTACGCACAGTAAAATGCTATTATCTGGCAATTTGGTTTTGATTTATCCATTTATTTGAAGTTTTCGGTTGGTGTTGCTCCATTGAAACGAAACCATAACTTCCCCTTCCTTGCCGATTTGATGGTTAATTAGACTTGATTAGTCCATTTATTTAATGTTTTTGGATGATAATAATGTTTTGAAACGAAACTGTTACATGTTGCTGTCTATAGACGAAATAGTGATAAGCAGTAATTTGGCAATTTCGTACTTAATTACCTAAGATTTATCTTTTCATTTATGGTTTTTAGTTACTGTTTCTACTTCGAAACAAAATTGTATTATTCCGTTCATTTGCAGTTTGATTGTTAACAGGACTGGATCTATCCATTTACCTTCGACTTTTGGTTAATGTTAGGGTTTGGAAACAAAATAGTTACATGTTGCAGTTTTGGAACGAAACAGTAACCTGCCGTAATTATGAAATTTTGTAGTTAATTACTCACAATATATCTATTTATTTAGGGTCTTTCTAGTGTTACGATTTTGGAATGAAATAGTAGGTCGTTACTATCTGTGGAACGCACAGTAAGATACTGTTATCTGGTAATTTGGTTGTTGATTTATCCATTTATTTGTAGTTTTCGGTTAGTGGTACTCAATTGAAACGAAACCGTAACATCCCCTTCTTTGCTAGTTTGATGCTTAATTAGACTTTATTAGTCCATTTATTTAGTATTTTTGGTTGATATTAATGTTTTGAAATGAAACTGTTACATGTTGCTATCTATAGACGAAACAGTGACATGCAGTAATTTAGCAATTTCATACTTAATTACCTAAGATTTATCCCATCATATGTGGTTTTTGGTTACTGTTTCTGCTTTGAAACAAAACTGTAGCATTCCATTCATTTGAAATTTTATTGTTAATTGGATTGGATCTATCCATTTATCTTGGGCTTTTGGTTGATGTTAGGGTTTGGAAACGAAACAATAATATGCCATAATTTGATAATTTTGTAGTTAATTACTCACGATATATCCATTTATATTAGGTCTTTCCGGTGTTACCGTTTCGAAATGAAATAGTAGCTTGTTACTGTCTGTGGAATGCACTGTAAAATGCTGCTATCTGGCAACTTAGTTGTTAATTTATCCATTTATTTGCAGTTTTCGATTGGTGTTGCTCTATTGAAACGAAACCGTAACATCCCCTTCTTTGCTGGTTTGACTTCTAATTAGACTTGATTAGTCCATATATTTAGGATTTTTGGCTGATATTAATGTTTCGAAATGAAATTTTTACATGTTGTTGTCTTAAGACGAAACAGTGACATGCCGTAATTTAGCAATTTCGTAGTTAATTACCCACGATTTATCCATTCATCTGTGGTTTTTGGTTACTTTTTCTGCCTCGAAATAAAGCCATAGCATTCCGTTTATTTACAGTTTTATTGTTAACTGGACTGGATCTATACATTTATTTTCAACTTTTAGTTCATGTTAGGGTTTGAAAATGAAACAATAACATATCGTAATTTGGCAATTTTATAGTAAATTACTCTCGATATATCCATTTATTTGGGGTTTTTCTAGTGTTACCATTTGGGAATGAAACAGTAGGTTGTTACTGTCTGTGGAACATATAGTAAAATGCTATTATCTGGCAATTTGATTGTTGATTTTTGTTGGGAATTTGGATTATCACATGCAGCGGAATTTTAAATTTTGATCCGAATTCTACCTAGGATCCATGCAAAAAGCATAAGTCAATGATTAGGGTTTTACCTATTGGGCACTTGTGTTTCTACTGATCAAAACTTAAGAGCGGATGAATCAAACGCTGGCCGGAAGGTACAGCGTCTCTACGGTATCCACACGGAGTGAACAACGACCTCTCACCCTCCATGCGTCTGCTAGGATGCGTTTTTCTCTCTAAGAATTAGGATTGGATGTTTTCTGAGTGATTTAGGGTTTATATGGAAGCTTAAAACGTGATTATTAAGTGCTGCCCTCAAGTCCCCTTTTATAGAACTTAGGCAAGCCATAATCCTAGTCCTACTA
The DNA here is from genome assembly GCA_020226215.1 of Sindora glabra. Classification (NCBI taxonomy): domain Eukaryota; kingdom Viridiplantae; phylum Streptophyta; class Magnoliopsida; order Fabales; family Fabaceae; genus Sindora; species Sindora glabra. Next base: position 65,081,672 of record CM035231.1, read on the forward strand.
GGATAATGCTTCCAAAATCCTAATCACACTTAACAACTCATCTTATCCTTATCCTAGAGATAATGGGAAGAGATAGGACTTATCTATTAATTATCTAATATTAGATAATAATATTATCTCATAATATAAATATCTTAATTATTAGATAATTGCATATAGTTATCAAATATCAGAATAATATTATCTCATAATATATTTATCTAATATCTGATAAGATAATTACTTGATATTACTTTAATATCAAATAATATCACATAATATATATATATATATATATATATATATATATATAATGTGAATTTATTATTCTTAATACTATATATGCACGAAAATAAGTCCAATTAATTGGATATTAATATAATTAAAGTCCAATTAATTATTGTCTTATTCCTACTCCTTTTGTGTGACCCTGTAGGTTCTTACTACATTGACAATGACTTATTATTTAGCCATAGACAGCGAGCGGTATCTAGCAATACATCACTGCCACTCAAGTAGTAAGAATGTCTGTGATTCGACATCCACCTAATACATGATCAACATTTTGCATCATAACCCTTTTGTAATAATATCCAAATTGAACTGGAGGCATGGAATGTGTCATCCTCGTCAATGTTCAATTTATATTTCTTGATACTGAGTAGACTTAAAATAAATAATTAATATCACATATTAATTCAACTGAGCATGGCCATGCATTTCTAAGTCTCACTCAATCAAGGGGCTCAAAGATATTTCTCTTTTATACAAGAGTAACAAAATCCCATTTACATCACTCACTTCCCTCTGCATGATTTATGACACACCCAATCAATGCCCTACTTGTCATCCTGATTAAAGGTGATATAGGACAATATTAAAGTGAGTAATTCCTCATGTAGGAAACTATAGTGACTTCAGGTCAAAGGTTTATGCGTAGTTGTGATCATATGAGAATAACTTATGACACGTTTATCCATGCAATATTCTCATAGTGGGTTAGTCCAGTACATTGTTCACTTAGCAATATACTCATGTATTGACTTGATATCACATATCCATGATTCGTAATCATCAGTCACTATACATGCTAGTCTTGATATATTATTACTATCCTTTTCGTAATAATACTTGACTAGGGGCATTTTAGGAATAACAAAGCTATTCCAAGGATAATTAGTATATTAAGTTATAAATTGCGCATAATAATAATAAAAATAAATATAATAATTAAATTACCTAAAATAAAATATAATACATTGTGTATAACTCTAATCATCTTATATGATTGGTTCTAAGACACACACCAACAATTTTTTCATTTATTTGCAATTTTCGGTTAGTGTTAATCTATTAAAACGAAATCGTAACATCCCCTTCTTTACCGGTTTAACAGTTAATTAGACTTGATTAGTCCATTTATTTAGTGTTTTTGGCTGATATTAATGTTTTGAAAGGAAACTATTACATCTTGTTGTGAATAGACGAAATAGTGGCGTGCAGTAATTTAGCAATTTCATACTTAATTACCTATGATTTATCCTTTCATATGTTGTTTTTGGTTACTGTTTCTGCTTCGAAACAAAATCGTAGCATTCCTTTCATTTGCAATTTGATTGTTAACTGGACTGGATCTATACATTTACCATGGGCTTTGGTTGATGTTAGGGTTTGCAAACAAAACAGTTACATGTTGCAGTTTTGGAATGAAACAATAACATACTGTAATTTTGAAAATTTGTAGTTAATTAATCATGATATATCCATTTATTTGGGGTCTTTCAGGTGTTACCGTTTCGAAACGAAATAGTAGGTCGTTACTATCAGTGGAATGCACAGTAAAAATTTGTTATTTGACAATTTAGTTGTTAATTCGACCTGATTTATCCATTTATTGGCAGTTTTCGGTTGGTGTTACTCTATTAAAACAAAATCGTAACATCCCCTTCTTTACCAGTTTGACTGTTAATTATTAGGCCATTTATTTAAGGTTTTTAGCTGATATTAATGTTTTAAAACCAAATTGTTACATGTTGCTATTATGAGATGAAACAGTGACATACAGTAATTTGGAAAAATTGTAGTTAACTACCTCTGATTTATCCATTCATCTGTGGTTGTTGGTTACTGTTTCTACTTCAAAATAAAATCCTAGCATTCCGTTCATTTGAAGTTTGATTATTAACTTGATTGGATCTATCCATTTACCTTGGGGTTTTGGTTGATGTTAGGGTTTGGAAACGAAACCGTTACATGTTGCAGTTTTGAAACGAAACAGTAACCTGCTGTAATTTGAAAATTTTGTAGTTAATAATGCACGATATATCCATTTATTTGGGGTCTTTCTAGTGTTATCATTTCATAATGAAATCATAGGTTGTTACTGTCTGTGGAATGCACAGTAAAATACTATTATATGATAATTTGGTCGTTAATTCGACCTGATTTATCCATTTGTTTGCAGTTTTCAGTTGGTATTACTCCATTCAAATGAAATCGTAACATCCCCTTCTTTGCTGCTTTGACTGTTAATTAGACTTGATTAGTCCATTTATTTAGGGTTTTTAGCTGATATTAATGTTTTGAAACAAAATTGTTACATGTTGCTATCTTGAGACGAAACAGTAACATGCAGTAATTTAGCAATTTTGTAGTTAATTACACATGATATATCCATTCATTTGTGGTTTTTGGTTATTGTTTCTACTTCCAAACAAAAAGCTTACATTCTATTCATTTGCAGTTTGATTGTTAACTGGATTGGATCTATCCATTTACCTTGGGCTTTTGGTTGATGTTAGGGTTTGCAAATGAAATTGTTACATGTTGCAATTTTTGAATAAAACAGTAACATGCCGTAATATGGGAATTTTGTAGTTAATTACTCACGATTTCTCCATTTATTTAGGGACTTTTTGGTGTTACCATTTCAGAATGAAATAGTTAGTCATTATTGTCTATGGAACGCACAGGAAAATGGAGTTACCTGGCAATTTGGTTGTTAATTCGACCTGATTTATCCATTTATTTGCAACTTTTGGTTAGTGTTACTTTATCGAAACGAAACTATAACATCCCTTTCTTTACCGATTTGACTATTAATTAAACTTGATTAGTCCATTTATTTAAGGTTTGTTGGCTGATATTAATGTTTTGAAATGAAATTGTTACATGTTGTCTTGAGATGAAACAATGACACGTAGTAATTTGGCAATTTCATTGTTAATTACCCATGATTTATCTTTCATATGTGATTTTTGGTTATTGTTTCTACTTCGAAAAAAAAACGTAGAATTCCATTCATTTGCAGTTTGATTGTTAACTAGGCTATATCTATCCATTTATTTTAGGCTTTTGGTTGAGGTTAGAGTTTGGAAACAAAACAGTAACATGCCGTAATTTGACAATTTTGTAGTTAATTACTCACGAGATATTTATTTATTTGGGGTCTTTCTGGTGTTACCATTTTAGAATGAAATAGTAGGTCATTACTATTTGTGGTACGCACAGTAAAATACTATTATCTAGCAATTTGGTTGTTAATTTTCCCATTTATTTGCAATTTTTAGTTGGTGTTACTTCATTGAAACGAAACCATGACATCGCCTTCTTTGCTGATTTAATGGTTAATTAGATTTGATTAGTCCATTTATTTAGTGTTTTTGGCTGATATTAATGTTTTGAAACGAAACTGTTACATGTTGCTGTCTATAGATGAAATAGTGACATGCAGTAACTTGGAAATTTCGTACTTAATTACCCAAGATTTATCCTTTCATCTGTGGTTTTTGGTTACTGTTTCTACTTCGAAACAAGACCGTAGCATTCCGTTCATTTCCAGTTTAATTGTTAACAAGACTGGATCTATCCATTTACTTTAAGCTTTTAGTTAATGTTAGGGTTTGGAAAGAAAATAGTTACATATTGCAGTTTTGGAACGAAACAGTAACATGCTGTAATTTTAAAATTTTGTAGTTAATTACTCACGATATATCTATTTATTTGGGGTCCTTCTGGTGTTAACATTTCAGAATGAAATAGTAGGTCATTACCGTCTATGGAACGCACAGTAAAATGCTATTATCTAGTAATTTGGTTGTTAATTCGACCGGATTTATCTATTTATTTGTAGTTTTCGGTTGGTGTTACTCAATTGAAACGAAACCGTAACATCCCTTTCTTTACTAGTTTAACTGTTAATTAGAATCGATTGGTCCATTTTTTTAGGATTTTTGGCTAATATTCATGTATTGTTATGTGTTGCTGTCTTGAGACGAAACAACGACTAGCCGTAATTTGGTAATTTCGTAGTTAATTACCCATTATTTATCCATTTATTTGTGATTTTTGTTAACTATTTTTGCTTCGAAACAAAATCATGGCATTCTGTTCATTCCTAGTTTAATTTGTTAACTGCTCTGGATTTATCCTTTTATCTTAGGTTTTCGATTGATGTTAGGGATTGGAAACGAGATAGATACATGTTGCAGTTTTGAAACGAAACTATAACATACCGTAATTTGACAATTTTATAGTTAATTACTCACAATAAATCCATTTATTTGGGCTCCTATTGGAGTTACAGTTTTGGAACGAAATAGTAGGTCGTTACTGTCTATGGATCACACAGTAAAATGCTCTTATCTAGCAATTTGGTTGTTAATTCGACCTGATTTATCCATTTATTTGCAGTTTCCGATTGGTGTTACTAAATTAAAACGAAACCATAACATCCCCTTCTTTTCCAGTTTAATTGTTAATTAGAATCGATTACTCCATTTATTTAGGGTTTTTGGCAGATATTAATGTTTTGAAATGAAACTGTTACATGTTGCTATCTTGAGACGAAACAGTGACATGCCATAATTTGGCAATTTCGTAGTTAATTACCCATGATTTATCCATTTATTTGTGGTTTTTGATTATTGTTTCTACTTCGAAACAAAATCGTAGCATTCCGTTCATTCGCAATTTGATTGTTAACTGGATTGGATTTATTCATTTATCTTAGTTTTTTTTGTTGATGTTAGGGTTTGGAAATAAAACAGCTACATGTTGTAGTTCTAGAACGAAACAATAGCATGCCGTAATTTAGAAATTTCATAATTAATTACTCAAGATATATCCATTTATTTGGGCTCCTTTCGGTGTTACTGTTTTGTAACGAAACAGTAGGTCGTTATTGTCTGTGGAACGCATAGTAAAATGTGGTTATCTGGCAATTTGGTTGTTAGTTTGACCTGATTTATCCATTCATTTGCAGTTTCCGGTTAATGTTACTTAAAAGGAACAGAACCGTAACATCCCCTCCTTTGCCAGTTTTACTATTAATTAGAATTGATTAGTCCATTTATTTAGGGTTTTTTTTCCTGATATTAATGTATGGTTACATGTTGTTGTTTTGAGATGAAACAACGATATGCCATAATTTGACAATTTTGTAGTTAATTACCCATGATTTATCCATTTATTTGTGATTTTTGGTTACTGTTTCTGCTTCAAAACAAAACCATAGCATTCCATTTGTTCGCAATTTGATTGTTAACTAGACTGGATTTATCCATTTACCTTTATTTTTCGGTTGATATTAGGGTTTGGAAATGAAACAATTACATGTTGCAGTTTCGGAACGAAACAGTAACATGCCGTAATTTGGTAATTTTATAGTTTATTACTCATGATATATCCATTTATTTGGGCTCCTTTTGGTGTTACTATTTTGGAACAAAACAGTAGATCGTTAATGTTTGTGGAACGCATAGTAAATTGCTGTTATTTGGTAATTTGATTGTTAATTCAACCTGATTTATTAATTTATTTGCATTTTTCGGCTGGTGTTACTCAATTGAAACGATTCGAAACATCCCCTCCTTTACCGATTTGATTGTTAAATAGAATCGATTAGTCCATTTATTTAGGATTTTTGGTTGATATTAACGTACTGTTACATGGTGCTGTTGCTGGAAATCGCGCATCATACATGCACAGCGGAATAAAACTTTTGCACGATTTCCACCAAGGATCCATGCGAAATTAGAATGCCATAGATTAGGGATTAGGGTTTATACCTTTCGGCAAAATTCTTCTGACCGCTACACCAAATCTGATCTGCTTCCAAATCACGAACCGGAATGGAAACCAGAAAATCAGATCACCAGTACAACGTTTATGTGGCTGCACCTCTGTGGTATCCACACGAACCCGTGAATCACCGATGAATGTCCGCTACACACACCGGTTGGAATTGATCTCCTTAGACCTCGTAGTGCTAGCTACGCCTCTTCAGAGATTTTGGTCAAGGAGAGTGGCTAGGGTTTTTCTATGCTTTTACTTGGGGTGCGTGAAGAATAATAGTAATCCTATTATTACCCAATAAGCCTATTTAAATAGGTGCATAGAAAAACCTAACCTATTTGGGCCTTATTCCATGTATAATTATAGGCTTACTATTGGGCCTTATAATTATAACATTAATTCCCAAATATTAAGCCCAAACAATTTGGTCCATTAATTCCAAATTCACTAAGCTCTAAGTGTGCGACCCTACAGGCTCTCATTACGTTGGCAATGACCATTAATCATATTAATGATCATAAACAAAGATCGGTGTCTAGCAACACATCATTGTTACCCAAGTAATGAGAAAGTCGGTGATTTGACTAAACCTTTACACGTGATCATCACTTATGTCCTTTTGTCCTATACATCTAGATTGAGCACGAGACATGGACCGTGTCATTCCCGTATAGCCCAATCTTAAGGTTTCTTGACTCCTAAGTAAGCTGACTGAAACAAATGTAATCGACATCTCATGTCAATTCATCTGAGCATGGCCATGCATTTTCTCAACTTTACTTAGTCAAGGGGCCCATGGATGTTACTCCTGTTATATAGGAGGGACAAATCCCATCTTGATCACACAAACCCCTCCGCATGATATGTGACATATCCAATATCTACCCTTGCATTCACTTAACCATTAGTGACATAGAATAGTATCAAAATATGAAACTCACATGTAGGGAACCTTGGTGATCTCAGGTCAAAGGACCATATTAATAATGATCACTAAGAACCACTTATGACACTCATATAACGATCCATGTAGTGTTCTTAATATGGGTCGGTCCAGTATACAAGTTCTCTAACTTGTACTCATGTGTAAACTTAATATCCCATATAAGTTTTCACACATGCTAGTCTTAATATATCAAAGCAACCTGATCCACAATGATATATGACTAGGGACATTTAAGAATACAATTATTCTAAGGTTATTATTATAATTAAATATATTACGCAGACAATATATATAAATATAATAATTGGAATTGCCATTAAAATAACATGATTCAAAATTACAATCACCAATATGATTGGTTTTAGGGCATATACACTAACAGACTCCCACTTGCACTAAAGCCAATCATCCATGTATCTAATACCTATGGATCTCATATGACTATCATGCTTTTGCTGCGTTAGGGCTTTTGTCAGTGGATCAGCGACATTATCATCAGTCGGTATTTTGCATATCCTGACATCATTTCTGTCAACAATATCTCTTATGAGATGATAGCGCCGGAGTATGTGTTTGGATTTCTGGTGAGATCTAGGTTCCTTGGCTTGCGCAATGGCTCCATTATTGTCACAATAGAGCTCTACTGGGTCAGCAATGCTAGGAACAACTCTAAGTTCATTGATGAACTTCTTAATCCAAACAGCCTCTTTTGCGGCATCTGATGCTGCAATGTATTCAGCTTCTGTTGTAGAATCAGCCACTGTCCCTTGCTTTGAACTCTTCCAGGTCACAGCGCCACCATTAAGGCAAAATACATAACCTGACTGCGACCTGAAGTCATCTTTATCGGTTTGAAAGCTAGCATCAGTGTAACCATTTACAATGAGCTCTTCCTCACCTCCATAAATCAAAAACATGTCTTTAGTTCTTCTTAAGTACTTAAGAATGTTCTTGACAGCTGTCCAGTGACTTTCACCAGGATCTGATTGGTATCTGCTCGTCATGCTTAAAGCATACGAGACATCAGGACGAGTACATAACATAGCATACATGATAGATCCAATCGCAGATGCATAAGGGATCTTACTCATGCGCTGTCTCTCATACTCTGTGGAAGGACATTGAGTTCTTGAGAGACTTATGCCATGTGACATCGGCAAGAATCCTCTTTTAGAATCTTGCATGCTAAACCTTTTTAGCACCTTGTCGATGTACGTACTCTGACTTAGGCCAAGCAATTTTCTCGATCTATCTCTATAGATCTTGATACCTAATACATAGGAGGCCTCACCTAAGTCTTTCATAGAAAAACAATTTCCTAACCAAGTTTTTACAGACTCTAGTATAGGAATGTCATTTCCAATGAGTAATATGTCATCTACATACAACACCAGAAAGACTATTGTGCTCCCACTAACCTTCTTGTATACACAGGGTTCATCTTCATTTTTGATGAAACCAAACTCTTTGATTGCATCATCGAAACGAAGATTCCAACTCCGAGAAGCTTGCTTCAACCCATAAATAGATCGTTGCAATTTGCAAACTTTTCCAGCATTTTCAGGATTTACAAAACCTTCAAGTTGTGTCATGTACACATCCTCAAGAAGATTTCCATTAAGGAAAGCAGTTTTGACATCCATTTGCCAGATTTCATAATCATAATATGCTGCTATAGCTAGAAGAATCCTGATAGATTTAAGCATGGCAACTGGAGAAAAGGTCTCATCATAGTCAATACCATGGATTTGTTTGAAACCTTTTGCAACCAATCGTCCCTTAAAGGTACACACATTACCATCCATGTCAGTTTTCTTTTTGAAAATCCATTTGCACCCAATGGGTTTTACCCCTTCAGGTGGATCAACCAAAGTCCAAACTTGGTTTGAATACATGGAATCCATCTTTGATTTCATAGCTTCTAGCCATTTCTCAGAATCTAGTCCCATCATAGCCTCTTGGTAGGTTGTGGGCTCATCTTGGTCCATGAGCAACACATCACCGTGATGAGTCACGAGAAAACCATATCTCTCGGGCTCACGACGTATCCTACTAGATCTACGTGGGTTCTGTGTTACATGAGCAGGTTCTTCCACAACTGTTTGTGGAACCGGCTCAGGTTCTATCTCAAGTTCAATGTTTTCTCGTTGATCTTGAATTTCTTCAAGTTCTATTCTTCTCCCACTGATTCTTTTAGAGATAAATTCTCTTTCTAGAAAGACACCAGTTCGAGCAACAAACACTTTTTGCTCGGTTGGATTATAGAAATAATATCCTTTTGTTTCCTTAGGATATCCAACGAAAAAACATTTATCAGATTTGGGTCCAAGTTTATCAGAAGCCTGACGTCTTACATAAGCTTCGCAACCCCAAATCTTCATAAAAGACAAACTAGGACGTTTCCCAGTCCATATCTCATATGGTGTCTTTTGAACTGATTTTGACGGAACACGATTTAGTGTGAAAGTTGCAGTCTCTAGAGCATGTCCCCAGAAGGAATTTGGAAGGTCAGCCTGACTCATCATTGACCGAACCATGTCTAACAAAGTTCGATTCCTCCTTTCAGAAACACCATTCCATTGAGGTGTTCCTGGTGGAGTGAGTTGTGATACAATGCCACACTCCTTTAGATGATTAAGGAACTCTCGGTCTAAGTATTCACCACCTCGATCTGATCGAAGTGCTTTAATACTTTTACCAAGTTGGTTTTGTACTTCATTTTTGAACTCTTTGAACTTTTCAAAAGATTCAGACTTGTGTTTCATAAGAAACACGTAACCATATCTACTGAAATCATCAGTAAAAGTAATGAAGTACTGATAACCTCCTCTAGCTTGTGTGTTTAAAGGTCCACATACATCACTATGTATAAGGCCCAATAAATCACTAGCCCTTTCACCTTTCCCAGTAAAAGGGGCTTTAGTCATCTTACCTAATAAACATGACTCACATACCTCATATGATTCAAAATCAAATGAGTCCAAAAATCCATCCTTATGAAGTTTGGAGATGCGTGTCTCATTTATATGGCCTAAACGACAATGCCAAAGATAGGTTGGATTTGAATCATTAGTTTTGACCTTCTTCGTGTTTATGTTATAGATTGGATTTTCAAGGTCCAGAACATAAAGACCATTCATTAATTGTGCACTGCCATAAAACATTTCATTTAAATAAATAGAGCAACATTTATCCTTTATTATAAATGAAAAACCTTTCTTGTCTAAACAAGAAACAGAAATCAAATTTCTACTAACAGTAGGCACAAAATAACAATTGTCCAATTCTAAAACTAATCCACTAGGTAAAGATAAATAATAAGTCCCTACAGCTAATGCAGCAACTCTTGCTCCATTTCCAACGCGCGGGTCCACTTCACCTTTGGCTAATGATCTACTTTCTTTAAGATCCTGCACATTTACACAAATGTGAGTACCACATCCAGTATCTAATACCTAAGATGTAGAAGTAGATAAATTAACCTCTATAACATAAATACCTGTGTTGGAAGTCCCACTTTCCTTTTGCTTCTTAAGCTCTTCCAGGTAAATCTTGCAATTTCGCTTCCAATGTCCTGGTTCTTTACAATGGAAGCATTGTCCTTCCTTGGCCACGCCACCTTTGGGCTTCAGTGCAGAGGAACTTGACTTGGACTTTCCGTCAGTCTTGTCCTTTTTCTTTTTATTCTTGGCCTTAGACTTGCCTTTTCCTTTGCCCTTTTGAACCATCATAATGGAATTGGGCTTGGACTTTTTTAAGTTCTGCTCAGCAGTTCTCAACATGTTAAGCAGTTCAGGCAAAGTCTTGTCAATTTCGTTCATGTTGTAATTCATGACGAATTGACTATAGCTCTCAGGCAACGATTGCAGAACTATATTAGTAGCCAATTCTTGCTGCAAAGGAAAACCCAATCTTTCAAGGCTATTGATGTACCCGATCATTTTAAGTACATGTGTAGCAACGGGTGTTCCTTCAGCTATCTTACACTGAAACAATGCTTTAGATACATCATATCTCTCATGTCTTGCTTGCTCTTGGTAGAGCTGTTTAAGGTGATCAATCATATTGAACGCCTCCATGTTCTCATGTTGCTTCTGAAGCTCAGAGTTCATGGTAGCAAGCATGAGACAACTGACATCCAGAGCATCTTCTAGATGCTTCTTATAAGCATCCTTTTCTGCTCGAGGAGCATTAGCAGCAGGCTCATTTGGAGTAGGTTGCTCTAGGACATATTGCTTTTTCTCATGTTTGAGGACAATCCTCAAGTTTCGATACCAATCGAGAAAATTCGTCCCATTCAGCTTATCCTTCTCAAGGATAGATCGCAGTGATAGATTTGATGCATTTGATGCCATGGTTATCTACAATAGAAAAATATGCAAAATGAGAATCATGTATTTTATTTATTTAATAAGGTCTTTTATTAAATAATACTCCCACTATTTTACTCAAAATAATAGCCCTCACTATTATTTCGGAAAATCGTAGCGTTTGAGATTTTCTAGTGGGCCAAGATCCATATTTCACCTAGACTTAAGTCAGCTTTGGCTGATCACTCAAGTTTTGGCTATTTAGGTAGGCAACTCCTTGCCAATTACATCTTATGTAACTCTTGGATAGTTGGGTGAACAACACTTGTTCAAATCCATCTTATGGACTTAAGCCCAACTCCATGCCTCTAGGCCCCCAATCCTATTGAGATGGCCTAGTTAAGTCAAAACCCAATTATTGGCATTTGGATATCACTATTATCCTATCGTGTCTCACCAAGATAAACTAGGCACTTTGCTTTGGCAAACCTGCCTTATGTTGATCAAGGCCTTGACAAGTGCCATTCATTGGAAGGCATCACTTTTATTATTGACTTAATATTTGCATTGAGGGATTTAAATGTCTATTTTAGATCTCACCATCATTTGCCATCCATACATGCCTATATCTAACATAGCATATACATTAATATAAAGTATGCAATAAAGCATAAAATAAATGTGCATAGTTATGGCTCAACTACTTTGATTTTCCCAAGCCAATGAGAAAACCAAAAGGTCAACCTAGGGTAAAGATATCTTCTTTAAGCATCTTCCACGGTTGTCCTCATATTGATTTTGGCTCCTTGTCTCCATGGCAGCAAGCTCCAGGCTTAGACATATTGTACATTTGAAAGTAAACTATTCTAACTTTACAATACATAATGAAGGAGAAAACTCGAGTTACATTCGAGGGGAGTAAGGTGAGAGAAAGAATGTACAACTAGAATTTATAGAGAAAGGCACGACACGCAGGCTGTATTTAATTACAATAAAACCAAAACCAATAAATGAATTATAATCATACATTATGGTGTAAAGGCCATAACTATGCATCATGCAGCAAACATCACATGTAAGCATTCAACCAACCATAGGTATTTATTAAAATTGATCTTGTTTCCAATTTTAACTTGTTTAAAATTAGAAGGTTATGAAAAGATTGATTTTAAAACGCAGCTTAAATTTAGGCAATCAATTATTGCGCTACGCAGAGTTAGTACGGCGGTCCCGCTAGCCGGTTAGCGGGCGGGGGTCGAGGGGGGGCCGCCCCTCGCGGGGGTGAGGGGGCGGAGCCCCCTTCCCAAAAAATTTTATACATCTTACATTCAAAATTTTGAGGACTTTCGGGCAAAATCCAGAAAATTTTGAACGTTTCGATTTCTGTTTTAACCATTAAAACAATCGGCCAAAATTAGAATTTATCAAGAACCCTAATTCCAGAACTGTTCCGGAATCCTACTTCTTGATGTTCTGCCATATTAACTCAAACATTAGTCCATGTTCTATTTAATTTAATCTCATTAAACGAAACAGAATGCATACATCACATGTATACAACTAGACATGTTTCTGATCGAATTTTAATCTCATTAAAACAGAAACTTCATCAGCTACGTTTCCAGTTTTTTTTTTTTTTTAATCTCATTAAAAAAAATGAATCATTAATTATGTATGTTTCAATCTAATTTTAATCTAATCAAAACCGATTCATCAACATACAAAATTACATTGATCCAGAACCCTAATTGCATCATGCGTGATCTAATTAAACACCAATTCTCTAGATTTAAACGCATAACACAGAAAACTAATCTATGGATTCGCAAGTGGCTCTGATACCATTGCTGGAAATCGCGCATCATACATGCACAGCGGAATAAAACTTTTGCACGATTTCCACCAAGGATCCATGCGAAATTAGAATGCCATAGATTAGGGATTAGGGTTTATACCTTTTGGCAAAATTCTTCTGACCGCTGCACCAAATCTGATCTGCTTCCAAATCACGAACCGGAATGGAAACCAAAAAATCAGATCACCAGTACAATGTTTATGTGGCTGCACCTCTGTGGTATCCACACGAACCCGTGAATCACCGATGAATGTCCGCTACACACACCGGTTGGAATTGATCTCCTTAGACCTCGTAGTGCTAGCTACGCCTCTTCAGAGATTTTGGTCAAGGAGAGTGGCTAGGGTTTTTCTATGCTTTTACTTGGGGTGCGTGAAGAATAATAGTAATCCTATTATTACCCAATAAGCCTATTTAAATAGGTGCATAGAAAAACCTAACCTATTTGGGCCTTATTCCATGTATAATTATAGGCTTACTATTGGGCCTTATAATTATAATATTAATTCCCAAATATTAAGCCCAAACAATTTGGTCCATTAATTCCAAATTCACTAAGCTCTAAGTGTGCGACCCTACAGGCTCTCATTACGTTGGCAATGACCATTAATCATATTAATGATCATAAACAAAGATCGGTGTCTAGCAACACATCATTGTTACCCAAGTAATGAGAAAGTCGGTGATTTGACTAAACTTTTACACGTGATCATCACTTATGTCCTTTTGTCCTATACATCTAGATTGAGCACGAGACATGGACCGTGTCATTCCCGTATAGCCCAATCTTAAGGTTTCTTGACTCCTAAGTAAGCTGACTGAAACAAATGTAATCGACATCTCATGTCAATTCATCTGAGCATGGCCATGCATTTTCTCAACTTTGCTTAGTCAAGGGGCCTATGGATGTTACTCCTGTTATATAGGAGGGACAAATCCCATCTTGATCACACAAACCCCTCCGCATGATATGTGACATATCCAATATCTACCCTTGCATTCACTTAACCATTAGTGACATAGAATAGTATCAAAATATGAAACTCACATGTAGGGAACCTTGGTGATCTCAGGTCAAAGGACCATATTAATAATGATCACTAAGAACCACTTATGACACTCATATAACGATCCATGTAGTGTTCTTAATATGGGTCGGTCCAGTATACAAGTTCTCTAACTTGTACTCATGTGTAAACTTAATATCCCATATAAGTTTTCACACATGCTAGTCTTAATATATCAAAGCAACCTGATCCACAATGATATATGACTAGGGACATTTAAGAATACAATTATTCTAAGGTTATTATTATAATTAAATATATTACGCAGACAATATATATAAATATAATAATTGGAATTGCCATTAAAATAACATGATTCAAAATTACAATCACCAATATGATTGGTTTTAGGGCATATACACTAACAGCTGTCTTGAGACGAAACAGCGACATGCCGTAATTTGGCAAATTCGTTGTTAATTACACATGATTTATCCATTTATTTGTAGTTTTTGGTTATTGTTTCTGCTTGAAACAAAATTATTGCATGTCGTTCGTTCACAGTTTGATTGTTAACTAGATTGTATTTATTTATTTATCTTGGGCTTCAGTTGATGTTAGGGTTTGGAAAAGAAACAGTTACATGTTGTAGTTTTGGAACGAAATAGTAACATGTCATAATTTAGCAATTTTGTAGTTAATTACTTACGATATATCCATTTATTTGGGTTCCTTTTAGTGTTACTATTTTGAAACGAAACAATAGGTCATTATTGTCTATGGAATAAAAAGTAAAATGCTATTATCTGGCAATTGGTTATTAATTCAACCTGATTTATCCATTTATTTACAGTTTCCGGTTGGTGTTACTCTATTGAAACAAAATCGTAACATCCCCTTCTTTGTCGATTTGACTTTTAATTAGAATTTATTAGTCCATTTATTTAGGATTTTTGGCTAATATTAATGTTTTGAAATGAAATGATTACATGTTGCTGTCTTGAGATGAAACAACGATATACCATAATTTGGCAATTTCTTAGTTAATTACCCATGATTTATCCATTTATTTGTGATTTTTGGTTACTGTTTCTGCTTCAAAACAAAACCGTAGCATTCCGTTCATTTGCAATTTGATTGTTAACTAGACTGGATTTATCCATTTATCTTAGGTTTTTGGTTGATGTTAGGGTTTGGAAACGAAACAGTCACATGTTGTAGTTTCGGAACGAAACAGTAACATACCGTAATTTGACAATTTTGCAGTTAATTACCCATGATATATCCATTTATTTGGGCTCCTTTTGGCATTACTATTTTGGAACGAAATAGTAGGTCGTTACTGTCTTTGGAACACACTGTAAAATGCTATTATCTTACAATTTGGTTATTAATTCGACCTGATTTATCCATTTATTTGCAGTTTCTAGTTAGTGTTACTCAATTGAAAGGGATTCGTAAGATGCCCTCCTTTACCGGTTTGACTGTTAATTAGAATCGATTAGTCCATTTATTTAGGTTTTTTGACTGATATTAATGTACTGTTACATGTTGTTGTTTTGAGACGAAATAGCGACATTCTGTAATTTGGCAGTTTCGTTGTTAATTACCAATGATTTATCCATTTATTTGCAATTTTTTGTTACTATTTCTGCTTCGAAACAAAACCATTGCATTCCATTCATTCACAGTTTGATTGTTAATTGGACTGGATTTATCTATTTATCTTAGGTTTCGATTGATGTTTGGGTTTGGAAATGAAACAGTTACACGTTGCAGTTTTGGAACGAAATAGTAACATGCCGTAATTTGTCAATTTCGTAGTTAATTACTCACGATATATCCATTTATTAGGGTTTTTTTTAGTGTTACTATTTTGGAATGAAACAGTAGATCATTACTGTCTATGGAACGCATAGTAAATTGTTGTTACCTTGCAATTTGGTTGTTAATTCGACCTGATTTATCCATTTATTTACAGTTTCCAATTGTTGTTACTCAATTGAAACGGATCCGTAAGATGCCTTCATTTGCCGGTTTAACTGTTAATTAGAATCGATTAGTCCATTTATTTAGGGTTTTTGGCTGATATTAATGTGCTGTTACATGTTGTTGTCTTGAGATGAATCAACGACATGCCATAATTTGGTAATTTCATAGTTAATTACCCATGATTTATCCATTTATTTGTGATTTTTGGTTACTGTTTCCACTTCAAAGAAAATCCGTAGCATTCCATTCATTTGCAATTTGATTGTTAACTGGACTGGATTTATCCATTTATCTTGGATTTTTAGTTGATGTTAGGGTTTGGAAACGAAATAGTTACATGTTGCAGTTTTGGAACAAAACAGTAACATGGCATAATTTGGAAATTCTGTAGTTAATTAGACAAGATATATCCATTTATTTGTGCTCCTTTTGGTGTTACTATTTTAGAATGAAACAGTAGGTCACTACTATCTGTGGAACGCACAATAAAATGCTGTTATCTGACAATTTTGTTGTTAATTTGGCAAAATACCATTTATTTGCAGTTTCCGATTGGTGTTAGTCTATTGAAACGGAACCGTAACATCCCCTTCTTTGCCGGTTTGACTTTTAATTAGAATCGATTAGTCCAATTATTTAGAGCTTTTGGCTGATCTTAATGTACTGTTACATATTGTTGTCTTGAGACGAATCAACAACATGCCATAATTTGGTAATTTCATAATTAATTACCGATGAATTAATTTTCCATTTATTTGTGGTTTTTAGTTACTATTTTTGCTTCGAAGAAAATTCATAGCATTCCGTTGATTTGCAATTTGATTGTTAACTGGATTGGATTTATTCATTTATCTTGGGTTTTCGGTTAATGTTAGGGTTTGGAAATGAAACAATTACATGTTGCAGTTCTGGAATGAAATAGTAACATGCCGTATTTTGGAAATTCCGTAGTTAATTAGTCAAGATATATCCATTTATTTGGGTTCCTTTTGGTGTTATTGTTTTAGAACGAAACAATAGGTTGTTACTATCTGTGGAACGCGCAGTAAAATGCTGTTATCTGGCAATTTGGTTGTTAATTCGACTTGATTTATCCATTTATTTGCAGTTTTTGGTTGGTGTTACTTAACTGAAATGGAACCGTAACATTCCCTTCTTTGCTAGTTTGACTGTTAATTAGAATTGATTAGCCTATTTATTTAGGGTTTTTGGCTCATATTAATGTATTGTTACATGTTGCTATCTTGAAACGAAATAGCGACATGCCGTAATTTGAAAATTTCGTAGTAAATTACCCATGACTTATCTATTTATTTATGGCTTTTGGTTACTGTTTCTACTTGGAAACAAAACCGTAGCATTTCATTCATTCGTAATTTGATTGTTAACTGGACTGAATTTATCCATTTATCTTGGGTTTTTGGTTAATGTTAGGGTTTGGAAATGAAATAGTTACATGTTGCAGTTTTGGAACGAAACAGTAACATGCCGTAATTTAATAATTTCATAGTTAATTACTCACAATATATCCATTTATTTGGGCTCCTTTTGGCATTACTATTTTGGAACGATATAGTAGGTCATTACTGTCTGTGGAACGCACAGTAAAATGCTGTTATCTGGAAATTTGTGTTAGTGTGTGTCTTAGGAACCAATCATGTAGATGATTGAAGTAATACACAATGTATTATGTTTTTTTTAGGTAATTTAATTATTATATTATATTTTTATAATTTTATTATTATTCTGCGTGATTTATAACTTAATTTAATAATTATCCTTGGAATAGCTTCGCTATTCTTAAAATTCCCCTAGTCAAGTATTATTACGAAAAGGATAGTAATAATATATCGAGACAAGCATGTATAATGACTGATGATTATGAATCATGGATATGTGATATTAAGTCAATACATGAGTACATTATTAGTGAACAATGTACTGGACTGACCCACTATAAGAATATTGCATGGATAGACGTGTTAGAAGTTATTTTCATATGATCACAAATACACATAAACCTTTGACCTGAAGTCACTATAGTTTCCTACATGAGGAATTACTCACTTTAATATTGTCCTATATCACCTTTAATCAGGATGACGAATAGGGCATTGATTAGGTGTGTCATGAATCATGCAGAGGGAAGTGAGTGATGTAGATGGAATTTTGTTACTCTTGTATAAAAGAGAAATATCCTTGGGCCCCTTGATTGAGTGAGACTTAGAAATGCATGGCCATGCTCAATTGGATTAATATGTGATATTAATCATTTATTTTAAGTCTACTTAGTATCAAGAAATATAAATTGAATATTGACGAGGATGACACATTCCATGCCTCAAGTTCAATTTGGATATTATTACAAAGGGTTATGATGCAAAACGTTGATCATGTATTAAGTATATGTCGAATCACAGACATTCTTACTACTTCAGTGGTAGTGATGTATTGCTAGATACCACTCACTGTTTATGGCTCAATAATGAGTCATTGTCAACATAGTAAGAACCTATAGGGTCACACAAAAGGAGTAGGAATAAGACAATAATTAATTCGACTTTAATTATATTAATATCCAATTAATTGGAATTATTTTCGTATATATATATATATATATATATATATATATTATTAAGAATAATAATGTGTTATTCACGTAATATATATATATATATATATATTATGTGATATTATTTGATATTAAAGTAATATCAAGTAATTATGTTATCAGATATTAGATAAATATATTATGAGATAATATTATCTAATATTAGATAATTAATAGATAAGTTCTATCTCTCCTCATTATCTCTAGCATAAGGATAAAATGAGTTAGTAAGTGTGATTAGGATTTTGGAAGCATTATCCTAGTAGGATTAGGATTGTAGCTTGCCTAAGTTCTATAAAAAGGGGCTTGAGGGCAGCACATTATGCACATACTCATAAGCCTCCTAAAACACTAAATCACTCAGAAAACATTGAATCCTAATTCCTAGAGAGAGAAATACATCTTAGCCGATTCATGGAGGGCGAGAGGTCATTGTTCACTCCATGTGGATACCATAGAGATGCTATACCTTCCGGCCAGCGTTTGATTCATTCACTCTCAAGTTTTGATCAGTAGAAACACAAGTGCCAAATAAGTAAAACCCAAATCATTAATTTATGCTTTTTCCATGGATCCTAGGTAGAATTTGGATCAAAATTTTGAAATTTCGCTACATTCATAATCCAAATTCCTAACAATTTGGTTGTCAATTCAACCCGATTTACCCATTTATTTGTAGTTTCCGATTTGTGTCACCCTATTGAAATGAAATCATAACATCCCCTTCTTTACCGGTTTCACTGTTAATTAGAATTGATTAGTCCATTAATTTTAGGTTTTTAGCTGACGTTAATGTAATGTTACATGTTACTGTCTTGAGACGAAACAGCGACATGCTGTAATTTGGCAATTTCGTAGTTAATTACTCATGATTTATCCATTTATTTGTGGTTTTTAGTTACTATTTCAGCTTCGAAACAAAACCATAGCATTCCATTCATTCACACTTTGATTGTTAATTGGACTGAATTTATCCATTTATCATGGGTTTTTGGTTGATGTTAGGGTTTAGGAATGAAGCAGTTACATGTTGCGATTTTGAAACGAAACAGTAACATGCCGTAATTTGGCAATTTCATGGTTAATTATGTTGGGATCAGGAGCCATACGAGCACAGCAGAATAAACCGATCCCAACCAACAGATCCATGCAAAATGTTAAATTAGAATGTAGGATTCAGGCTATACCTTTATATGATTCCAGATTTTGTTCGTTGATCACCTCTTCGACTTCCTTTCGGTCAAAAACTTCGAGGTATCCACACGAACTTGTAGATCACCAATGAACGTCCTCACGATCACTGGTTGGAATTCGTCTCCTTAGCCTCGTAGTGCTAGCTATGTCTCTTTAAGGATTATGGTCAAGGAGAGGTGCTAGGATTTTTCTATGCTGTATGGGATGCGTGAATAATGAATCAACCTTATTATTACCCAACAAGCCTATTTAAATAGAAGCATAGAAAACCCTAACTAATTTGGGCTTTGGTCTATGTATAATTATAGGCTTATTATTGGGGCTTTAATTATAACATAGAATTCCCAAGTATTAGGCCCAAACAATTTAGTCCATTAATTCCAAATCCACTAGACTCTAAGTGTGTGATCTTTCAGACTCTCATTACATTGGCAATAATCATTAATTATATTAATGATCATAAACAATAAGTGGTGTCTAGCAACACATCATTGTTACTCAAGTGATGAGAAAGTCGGTGATTCGACTGAACCTTTATATGTGATCATCATCTATATCCTTTTGTCTTAAACATCTAGATTGAGCACAAGATATGGACCGTGTCATTCCTGTATAGTCCAATCTCGAGGTTTCTTGATCCCTAAGTAAGCTGACTGAAGCAAATGTAATTGACATCCCATGTCAATTCATTTGAGCATGGCCATGCATTTTCTTAACTTTACTTAATCAAGGGGCCCACAGATGTTACTTTTGTTATATAGGAGGGACAAATTCTATGTTGATCACATAAACCCCTCTGCATGATATGTGACATATCCAATAACTACCCTTGTATTCACTCAAGCATGAGTGACAGAATAGTATCAAAATATGAAACTCAAAGATCAAAGGACCATAATAATAATGATCACTAAGAATCACTCATGACACTTATATAACAATCCATGTAGTGTTCTTAGGATGGGCTGGTCTAGTATACAAGTTCTCTAACTTGTACTCATGTGTAAGCTTAATATTTCATATAAGTCACTGCACTTGCTAATCTTAACATATCAAAGTAACCTAATCCACAATGATATATGACTAAAGATATTTAAGAATATAATTATTCTAAGGTTATTATCATAATTAAATATATTACATAGATAATATATATAAATATAATAATTGGAATTGCCATTAAAATAACATGATTCAAAATTACAATCATCAATATGATTAGTTTTAGGGCATATACACTAACAAATTACTCACGATATATCCATTTATTCGGGCTCCTTTCGGTGTCACTATTTTGGAATGAAATAGTAAGTCGTTACTGACTGTGGGACGCACAACGAAATGCTATTATCTGGCAATTTGGTTATTAATTCGACTTGATTTATCCATTTATTTGAAGTTTCCAGTTGGCGTTACTCTATTGAAACGAAATCGTAGCATCCCCTTCTTTGCTAGTTTGACTGTTAATTAGAATCGATTATTCCATTTATTTAGGGTTTTGGGCTAATATTAATATACTGTTACATGTTGCTATCTTGAGACGAAACAACGACATGCCGTAATTTAGGAATTTTGTAGTTAGTTACCCATGATTTATTGATAAATGCACAATTTCACTTAAATTCTATGTGTTTTATCACTTATTTACTGAGTATCTTATGCAAATTAATTGAAAAGGATACTTAAATGCTCAATATTTTATTTTCAGGTTTTGAAGTGACACATTTGAGCATTAGAAAAGGATCCGGAGTCAAAATCGTGCAAGTTATGGAGAATCAAAGCAAGGTTGCTCACCTGGCAAAGAACACGGGGTATGGGAACCCTGTGTGGGAGGCCGTGTTTCCTTCTGGAATGCTTCAAAGCTTCACTGAGCTGCTCGCAGAAGAACACGGGGATGAACACGGGACGTGTCATACCCCGTGTACCATATTGCCTTACACTCCGTAAGTAAACATGGGGGGTGTCGTACCCCATGTATCATGCTGCTCAACCTTCGCAGAGAAACACGGGGTACCACACGGGCCGTGTTAAACTCCGTGTACATTACCCGTATAAGTTTTGTGCAAAAATTAGAAAAAGGGGAAGGGAGAACCGAAAATTAGAGGGGGAGCCGTGAGTAGAAACCCTAGGAGAGACCCAAAATTACTAAGGGCAACTGCTAACATTGGATTCGAGCAAAGGATTGAAGATTCAAGCAAGGAATTTGTAGAGCTTCATGATTTGTTTGATTTCCTTCTCTGTTTTCTGCTAGTTGTGTAATGACTTCACACTAAACCCTAGTGCTCAGCTAGGGGTAAACTTGTTCATGGATTTATGGATTTGATTTCTATATAATCTAGCTAGATTTATTGTTAATTTATGATTTGATTATGCTGTTTTGTATTTCAACAGTTCAATACTTTCGGAATATTGGATTTGTGTGATAGATTAGTTAATTCTAGGTTGGAATGACCAATTAATTAATCGGACCTTGCATGATCATTGGGAATATCAATTAGATTTAGGAATTAAGCTAATTGGATTCTTTTGCACAGAATGAAATGTCTAAGAATGGATTTTAAAGCAATGTTAATGCAACCTAGATGAGTGATTACTAGAGAAATTCTGGGCACTTAATCTTTTGGTTAGTAGCTAGTAGCCTTACAATGAGGTATAGCTTATTTTTGGTAATTCAGCAATCTAAATTAACAGTAAACCAAGTTAGAGGATTATCTTCATTCCATAATGAAATGTGCAAGTGAACTCTAAAGCTGAGTACGCTTTTGTCTCATTTGAATTGAATCTTTTTAATAATTAAGCTCTGTTTTGCATTTTACCTTTAATTCACAATATCAATCGGTACACCTAGATAATTTACCTCGAAATTCAGTTAGTATTCAACATTCAATCCCTGTGGAGACGATATCTTTTATACTATAACTCGACTAAACCCGTGCACTTGCGGGATTACATCAAGTTTTTGGCGCCGTTGCCGGGGATTGCAACTGGTTGATATTAACAGAACCTTTTGAGTGAATTAGAGTAGGCAATTCATTTTCTTTTTAGTTCTTCATTTATCTTGTTCTGATTTTCTTATCTATATATAGTATTTCTTTCTTATTTTGTTCTGTTCGAGTATTATCTACTCTTTTTACAGAAAATCTTTGTATATGCAAAGGAGAAATCTTGAAGGAATTCTTGACTTAGACACGGAGATTGAAAGAACTCTACTGAGGAGAAGGAGAGAGCAAAAATCAGTACATATCCAAGAGGAAATTAACCTTGAACCAGTGCTTGAAGACATGGATAACAGATCTCTTAGAGAATTTGCAGCACCCGACGCCACTGGGCTTCAATCTAGTATAAGAAGGCCTGTTGTTGAGGCTAACAACTTCGAATTGAAGCCAGCTCTTCTGTCTATGGTGCAGCAAAACCAGTTTGGTGGATTACCAATGGAAGATCCCAACCTCCATATTCAGATTTTCTTGGAATACTGTGATACCATCAAGATAAATGGTGTAGCAGCGGATGCTATCAAGCTTCGACTCTTCCCATTCTCCTTGAGGGATAGAGCAAGGGTGTGGCTACACTCTTTACCAGCAGGATCTATCACAACATAGGAAGAGCTACTGAGGGCTTTTCTGTCACGATATTTTCCTCCAAGCAAGACTACTCAATTAAGGAATGAAATTACCACATTTTCTCAGAGAGAAGGGGAATCTCTATTTGATGCTTGGGATAGATACAAAGAACTTCTGAGGTTATGCCCACATCACAGGCTAGAGAAATGGTTAGTTCTCCATACTTTCTACAATGGTTTGAATTACAATACTAAGCTTACTGTGGATGCTGCTGCTGGAGGTGCCTTGATGAACAAAAGGTTGGATGAAGCATATGATTTGATTGAGGATATGGCTTTGAACCATTACCAATGGTCAAATGAGAGGGGATCTTCAAGGAAAGCTTCGGGTAAATATGAATTGGATGCTTTTAATCATTTGTCAGCTAAGGTAGATGCACTAGGAAGTTTAGTTAGCAAAGTAGATGCACTTATGGCTAAGTTTGATAAATTTCAAGTTAATAGTGTAAATGCAATAGGTGCTACTGACCTTCCTTGTGAGATTTGTGGTATGATAGGTCACATGGCAATTGAGTGTACATTGTGCTAGGATTTCACTGAGCAAGTGAATTATGTGCACAACAGTGTGTATGGACAGAAGAATCCGAATGAACCCTTTGGAAACACCTACAACCCATCATGGAGGAACCACCCAAATCTATCCTACAAGCCCAACCAGCCATACAACACTCAAAACACTCACAATAGGCCACCACACCACCACTCGATTTTCAAAACCAAAAACCCTACAACCTACCAGCTCAACCCTCTTCCACTGCTAAATTAGAAGGCCTCTTGGAGAAATTTCTCATTTCCCAAGAGAAAACTAATGAAGAGTTTAAGTAGCATGGTAGAGCCATGGAGGATTCCATTAGGCAACTGTCCTCCAAAGTTGACTCATTGGCCATACATGAAAAAATGTTGGAGACCCAAATAGCTCAACAAGCTTTTGCTTCTTCTTCTAAAGCTTTTGGTCAACTCCCTGCTCAACCTGAATCAAATCCTAGAGAGCATTGTAAAGCAATCACTCTTAGAAGTGGGAGGCTATTGAAGGTTCCAAATGCTACCCAAGAAGCTGAAGAAGAGATAGTTGAGGGGGAAGAACAGAAAGAAGGCAAAAAGGCTCCAATTCCTAATAATGCTGAAATGAAGGAAGGGGAATTACCTGAAAAGCCAAAGTATGTCCCTCCAGAACTATACAAACCGCCTATCCCTTATCCTCAAAGACTAGCAAAAGCTAAACTTGATAAGCAGTTTGGAAAGTTCTTGGAAGTATTGAAAAAGCTGTATATCAATATCCCCTTCATTGATGCTCTTTCACAAATGCTATCATATGCCAAGTTCTTGAAGGACATTCTCTCAAACAAAAGGAAGCTAGAGGAGCATGAGACTGTAGCTCTAACGGAGGAGTGTAGTGCCATCATCCAGAATAAACTACCTTCTAAGCTAAAGGACCCAGACGGCTTCTCCATTCCTTGTGTGATTGGAAATATTCCTATTGACCGGGCATTGTGTGACTTGGGAGCAAGTGTGAGCCTCATGCCACTGTCGGTTGCAAAGAGACTCAACATAGAAGAAATGAAGCCCACCACAGTTTCACTTCAATTAGCAGACCGTTCAGTGAAATACCTAGTAGGTATACTTGAGGATATACCTATCAAGGTTGGTAAGTTTTTCATTCCTGTTGACTTTGTTGTACTTGAAATGGAAGAGGATACACAAATCCCTATCATTTTGGGTAGACCCTTTTTAGCCACTATGGGTGCTTTGATTGATGTAAAAAATGGAAGGCTTTCATTATCTATTAGGGATGAAAAAGTTGAGTTTAATTTGAATGAATCAATTAAATTACTTGTTTGTAAAGATTCAATATGCAGGATTGATGTGGTAGACAAAGTTGTGAAAGAAACCCTTCTAATGGGGTGCCTTCAAGACCCACTTGAAGCATGTCTAGTAACAGATGGAGTTGTTGAAAGTGAGGAGATTGCTGCATATGCAGAATCTTTGGAGGCAAGCCCATTACTTAATGGCCAAAGATTGAAACATTATGTTGCCGGGCCACCGATAACCGCAACTCCAAACTGATAGAAATAGGGGTCGAGCTTAAGACCTTAAACAAGCGCTTCTTAGGAGGCAACCCAAGCTTATTTTCTTGCTTTTAGATCTTAGTTTTCCCATTTTCATTCTAAGTTTCTGAGTAGTTTGAGGTATATAAGTCATTAGTTGTTGATTTAGGATGTTCATTTTTGCACTTGGTCTCTGTCTCTGGGGTAAATTAAGCATATATGCATGTTTGTTGTTCATTTTCGTGCACAAAAGGCTCAAAATGCAGTCCAGTGAGATACACGGTGTAAAACACGGGCCGTGTTATACCCCGTGTACCTCACTGTCTAGTTACTATAAAAGATTTATGACTTTCATAGCATTCCAGTGAGATACACGGTATTGAACACGGGTCGTGTCTTACCCCATGTACCTCATTGACTGAACCAATGATAAGGATTTTTGAACATGGTTTTCCAGGAGATGATGGCGATGGTGATGCAGCTCCTGATATGGGTCCATCATTTTCTGCGGGGAGCAGAGTTTTATCCGAGGCTTACTTCTGAGACATACTGTCTGGTCAGCAGTAGATTTTGGCTGAGCTTCAGCACATATCTGAGCGTCAGACGAGGATTGAGGGTCTTTATGACGACTTGGACAGGAGATCCAGGTACATCGAGAGCATGGTCGAGCCCCTATTCAAGCTTTTCCACCCCTCTTCCCCAGCTGATCCAGATCCCCATGCTCAGTAGTTTGGAGTGTTTCTTTTTCCTTTTATTCATATATTCTGCTCTTTATTTATTTTTCCTCTCTATATCCATCTATCTAGTCTGTACTTATATTGGCTATGCACTTTCATTTACTTTCTATTATTTTAACTATTTCTCTTTTATTTTCTTGCACCCTTAATATTCATGTCTGTAATAACTAACAACATATTTTTTTTCCAATATTGCATCTTCTTTCTTTTAGATTAGCAGTCTCCTCTTTCTCTCTTCATCTGTCTCTGCTTCTGGATCTCCCTGAAGTCATGATCTATAATGGACAACAATGCTCCGCTTGTCAGGTAAGTTCCAGTCTCCCATCTATTCTCTGTCTCTTTTCCATTTACTTTTTTGTACATTGAGGACAATGTCCAATATTAAGTGTGGGGGAGTAGCGTTTAGAATGTTTTACAATGTTTTGCACTTGAATCTGTTTGATTGACTTAGAGTACTGAAATTTACTCCAAATTCAATGATTTTAAAAATAAAATAAAAAAATAAAAAAAATAATAATAAAAAAATAATAAAAAAATAAAATTTTTTTAGGGCAATCTTTTGATTAAAGTGATTGGTTCATGCCTTGCTCCTTTAATGATTAATTAGTAACTTAATAAGGAAAATCTAAAGCTTAAAGCTAAGAGAAATAAGCATAATTGACCCTTGTGAGATTTGAGCCTTTTTTAGCAACTTTCATATTAGAATTTGAAGCTCATTTTTATTTTCTTGAGGGATTATGTCTCACTATTGACTTTTTGCTTTAGAACTTGCAATTGCTCTTTTTGAGGCTACATTTTATGTATTTTATATGTCAAAAATGATGAGGCCATGTTTCTTCATCCTTTTTATTTGATTTGCTTATTTGAATCCTTTTCTTTGATATACCCTAAACTATTTTCAGCTTAGACCCTAGTTAGCCACTTTGAGCCTTGGACTTTTATTTCTAGCCTAGCTAACCCATCCTATGTGCATTTAAAGCTACTGCCCAAGGGGAACTTAGACACATTAAATGAGTTTAGCTATCACATAGAGGTTCTTACATAGAGCTGCTAGTTGGATAAGTTGATTTATAGCTTTGATTTTCCCTAAATTTATAGCTTTGATTTTTCAAAAAAAAATAAAAAAAAATAAAAAAAAATAAAAAATAAAAAAAATGGTGTTAAATAAATAATTTGAGAAGAAGAAGTGGAAGAAAAGCTTGTTGGGAAATAAGAAAGAAAGAAAGAAAGAAAAGTTTTTTCTGCTGATTTATTGTTATTTATATATAAAAAAAGGGAGAAAGAAGAAAAGAAAAGAGAAGAAGGGGGTTCAAGCAAGGAATTGAAGCAAGGTAATATACTAAGCTAAGCAATGGAACTCGACAATGGTCAAACTCAAGACCAATGTGTCTTTTCCCTTCTCTGACTCTATCACTTTTCATCCCTTGATTTTCCTTTCCTCTTTCCTCACCATTTTCCCTAATAAAGTCCTCTGATTTGCATGCATTTTACAATATAGTAGTGGAGATTAGAGTTTTTGCAAGCATATGGTAACATTAAGTTCTGAGCTGATTGATTTGAGAGTATACACAAGCCTTATTCTGAGAGTTTGAGTAAACACTTTACCTGTAAGGCTATTCTCTTTACTTTTATGCTGAGGATTGACTTATTTAGTTGCTTTATTTTCATTTAGTTGCTTGGCATGACTTGATCCTAATTTTTGATTTGTTGAATGATTGCCCGACCAATTTTATATATAAAAAAAAGAGAGAGAAGAATATTGGAGTAGATTTTTATTCTCTTACTTCCCTGCTCGAGGACGAGCAAGATTCAAGTGTGGGGGAATTGATAAATGCACAATTTCACTTAAATTCTATGTGTTTTATCACTTATTTACTGAGTATCTTGTGCAAATTAATTGAAAAGGATACTTAAATGCTCAATATTTTGTTTTCAAGTTTTAAAGTGACACATTTGAGCATTAGAAAAGGATCCGGAGTCAAAACCGTGCAAGTTATGGAGAATTGAAGCAAGGTTGCTCACCTGGCAAAGAACACGGGGTATGGGAACCCCGTGTGGGAGGCCGTGTTTCCTTTTGGAATGCTTCGAAGCTTCACTGAGCTGCTCGCAGAAGAACACGGGACGTGTCATACCCCGTGTACCATACTGCTTTACACTCCGTAAGTAAAAACGGGGGGTGTCTTACCTCGTGTATCATGCTGCTTAACCTTCGCAGAGAAACACAGGGTACCACACGGGCCATGTTAAACCCGTGTACATCACCCGTATAAATTTTGTGTAAAAATTAGAAAGAGGGGAGGGGAGAACCGGAAATTAGCGGGGGGAGCCGTGAGTAGAAACCCTAGGAGAGACCCAAAATCACTAAGGGCAACTGCTAACATTGGATTTGAGCAAAGGATTGAAGATTCAAGCAAGGAATTTGTAGAGCTTCATGATTTGTTTGATTTCCCTCTCTATTTTCTGCTAGTTGTGTAATGACTTCACACTAAACCCTAGTGCACAGCTAGGGGTAAACTTGTTCATGGATTTATGGAATTGATTTCTATATAATCTAGCTAGATTTACTATTAATTTATGATTTGATTATGCTGTTTTGTATTTCAACAGTTCAATACTTCCTGAATATTAGATTTGTGTGATAGATTAGTTAATTCTAGGTTGGAATGACCAATTAATTAATCGGACCTTGCATGATCATTGGGAATATCAATTAGATTTAGGAATTAAGCTAATTGGATTCTTTTGCACAGGATGAAATGTCTAAGAATGGATTCTAAAGCAATGTTAATGCAACCTAGATGAGTGATTACTAGAGAAATTCTGGGCACTTAATCTTTTGGTTAGTAGCTAGTAGCCTTGCAATGAGGTATAGCTTATTTTTAGTAATTCAACAATCTAAATTAACAGTAAACCAAGTTAGAGGATTATCTTCATTCCATAATGAAATGTGCAAAGGAACCCTAAAGCTGAGCACGCTTTCGTCTCATTTGAATTAAATCTTTTTAATAACTAAGCTCTGTTTTGCATTTTACCTTTAATTCACAATATCAATCGGTACACCTAGATAATTTACCTCAAAATTCAGTTAGTATTCAACATTCAATCCCTGTGGATACGATATCTTTTATACTATAACTCGACTAAACCCGTGCACTTGCGGGATCACGTCATTTATCCACTTATTTATGGTTTCTGGCTACTGCTTCTGCATCGAAACAAAATCGTAGCATTTCATTCGTTTGTAGTTTGATTGTTAGTTGGACCGAATTTATCGATTTATCTTGGGTTTTCAGTTGATGTTAGGGTTTGGGAAGGAAGTAGTTACGTGTTGCAGTTTTGGAATGAAACAGTATCATACTGTAATTTGGCAATTTCATAGTTAATTACTCACGATATATCCATTTATTCGGGCTCTTTTCGGTGTCACTGTTTTGGAACGAGATAGTAGGTCATTACTATCTATGGGACGCATAGTGAAATGTTATTATCTAGCAATTTGGTTATTAATTCGACCTGATTTATCCATTTATTTGCAATTTCCGGTTAGCGTTACTCTATTGAAACGAAACTGTAGCAACCCCTTCTTTGTTGGATTGACTGTTAATTAGAATTGATTAGTCCATTTATTTAGGGTTTTGGGCTGATATTAATGTACTGTTACATATTGTTGTCTTGAGATGAAACAATGACGTGCCGTAATTTGGCAATTTTGTAGTTAATTACTAATGATTTATCCATTTATTTATGGTTTCTGGTTACTGCTTCTACTTCAAAAAGAAACCGTAACATTCCGTTCGTTCGCAGTTCGATTATTAGCTAGACCGGATTTATCCATTTGTCTAAGGTTTTCGGTTGATGTTAGGGTTTGGAAACGAAACAATTACATGTTGAAGTTTTGGAATAAAACAGTGACATTCCATGATTTGAAAATTTCATAATTAATTACTCACGAAATATCCATTTATTCGGGCTCCTTTCAGTGTCATTATTTTGGAACGAAACAGTAGGTTGTTACAGTCTATGGGACGCATAGTGAAATGCTATTATCAAACAATTTGGTTGTTAATTCGACCTAACTAATCCATTTATTTGCAGTTTTCGATTGGCGTTACTCCATTGAAACGAAATCGTAGCATCCCCTTCTTTATCGGTTTGACTGTTAATTAGAATCGATTAGTCCATTTATTTAGGGTTTTGGGCTGATATTAATGTACTGTTACATGTTGCTGTCTTGAGATGAAATAGCGACATGCCGTAATTTGGCAATTTCATAATTAATTACCCATGATTTATCCATTTATTTGTGGTTTCTAGCTGCTGCTTTTGCTTCAAAACAAAATTGTAGCATTCCTTTCGTTCGCAGCTCGATTGTTAGCGGGACTGGATTTATCCATTTATCTTCAGTTTTCGATTGATGTTTGGGTTTGGGAACGAAACAATTACATGTTGTAGTTATTGAACTAAATAGTAACATGTTGTAGTTATTGAACTAAACAGTAACATGCCGTAATTTGACAATTTCGTGGTTAATTACTCACAATATATCCATTTATTCGAGCTCCTTTCAGTGTCACTATTTTGGAAAGAAACAGTAGGTCGTTACTGTCTGTGGGGCACATAGTGAAATGCTATTTTCTGGCAATTCAATTTTTAATTCGACTTGATTTATCCATTTAATTGCAGTTTCCGGGTGGCATTACTCTATTGAAACGAAACCATAGCATCCCCTTCTTTATCGGTTTAACTGTTAATTAGAATCAATTAGTCCATTTATTTAGAGTTTTGGGCTGATATTAATGTACTGTTACATGTTGCTGTCTTGAGACGAAACAACAAAATGGCGTAATTTGGCAATTTCTTAGTTAAATACCCGTGATTTATCCATTTATTTGTAGTTTTTGGTTATTGCTTCTGCTTTGAAACAGAACCGTAGCATACATTCGTTCGTAGTTCAATTTTTAGCTGGACCGGATTTATCCATTTATCTTAGTATTTTGGTTAATGTTAGGGTTTGGGAACAAAACAGTTACATGTTGTAGTTTTAGGATGAAACATTAAAATGCCGTAATTTGGCAATTTTATGGTTAATTACTCACAATATATCCATTTATTCGGGCTCCTTTCGGTGTCACTATTTTGGCACGAAACAGTAGTTCATTTCTGCCAGTGTGACGCACAGTGAAATGCTGTTATCTGGCAATTGAGTCATTAATTCGACCTGATTTATCCTTTTATTCAAAGTTTTTGGTTGGCATTACTCTATTTAAACAAAATCGTAGCATCCCCTTCTTTACCGGTATGACTTTTAATTAGAATCGATTAGTCCATTCATATAGGGTTTTGGGCTGATATTAATGTACTGTTACATGTTGCTGTCATGAGATGAAACAGCGGCATGCCATAATTTGGTAATTTCATAGTTAATTACCCATGATTTATCCATTTATATATATGTGGTTTTTGGTTACCGCTTCTGCTTTGAAACAAAATCGTAGCATTTCGTTCATTCGCAGTTCGATTGTTAGCTGGACCGGATTTGTCCATTTAACTTGGATTTTCGGTTGATGTTAGGGTTTGGGAATGAAACAGTTACATGTTGCAGTTTTGGAACGAAATAGTAACATACCGTAATTTGGCAATTTCGTGGTTAATTACTCACGATATATCCATTTACTTAGGCTCCTTTCGGTGTCAGTGTTTTGGAACAAAACAGTAGATCGTTACTGTCTATTGGACGCACAGTGAAATGTTGTTATCTAGCAATTTGGTTGTTAATTCGACCTGATTTATCCATTGATTCACAGTTTCCAGTTGGCGCTACTCTATTGAAGTGAAATCGTAGCATCCCCTTTTTTGCCGGTTTGACTGTTAATTAGAATCAATTAGTCCATTTATTTAGGGTTTTGGGCCGATATTAATGTACTTTTTACATGTTGCTGTCTTGAGACGAAACAGCGACACGCCGTAATTTGGTAATTTCATAGTTAATTACCCATGATTTATCCATTTATATTTATGTGGTTTTTGGTTTCTGCTTCTGCTTTGAAATAAAACTGTAGCATTTCGTTCGTTCGCAGTTCGATAGTTAGCTGGACCGAATTTGCCCATTTAACTTGGGTTTTCGGTTAATGTTAGGGTTTGGGAACGAAATAGTTACATGTTGCAGTTTTTGAATGAAACAGTAACATGTTGTAATTGTTAGGAATTCGGATTATCACATGCAGCAGAATTTTAATCTTTTGATCCGAATTTTACCTAGGATCCATGCAAAAAGCATAAGTCAATGATTAGGGTTTTACCTATTGGGCACTCGTGTTTCTACTGATCAAAACTTGAGAGCGGATGAATCAAACGCCAGCCGGAAGGTACAGCGTCTCTACGGTATCCACACGGAGTGAACAACGACCTCTCACCCTCCACGCATCTGCTAAGATGCATTTTTCTCTCTAAGAATTAGGATTGGATGTTTTCTGAGTGATTTAGGGTTTATATGGAAGCTTAAAACGTCATTATTAAGTGCTGCCCTCAAGTCCCTTTTTATAGAACTTAGGCAAGCCATAATCCTAGTCCTACTAGGATAATGCTTCTAAAATCCTAATCACACTTAACAACTCATCTTATTCTTATCCTAGAGATAATGGGAAGAGATAAGACTTATCTATTAATTATCTAATATTAGATAATGATATTATCTCATAATATAAATATCTTAATATTAGATAATTGCATATAGTTATCAAATATCAAAATAATATTATCTCATAATATATTTATCTAATATCTGATAAGATAATTACTTGATATTACTTTAATATCAAATAATATCACATAATATATATATATATATATAAAACGTGAATTTATTATTCTTAACAATATATATGCATGAAAATAAGTTCAATTAATTGGATATTAGGTGGATGTCCTAATATCATGTCATAATCTACCATTTCTAATACAATCAGTTTTATAGTGGTCTAATGATTGTTTATTCTAATGTCGCAGCTATCAACACTAGATGTGGCTAGCATAACTTCTCCTACTGGTGTGTTCACCATCAAGGATTCATCTAGAACATTAATTGATTTAGGAAATTTAACTGCTAGATTGGTAGATATGAACGAATGGGTGGCGCCTGGATCAAATAATACTTTTGCAGAAAAGGTTTCAATTAGGACCGTACCTGCCACTACCGCGTTTGAATCTTGAGCTTCCTGACGTGTTATGGCATACACTCGGGCTTGAGTTGTTGCAGGTTCTTTTCCCGTATTTCTTCTATTTGGTACTGTTGGTGGCTTCACAAAAGTAGTATTCTGAATAGGATGGAAATTAGGGTTTACCATGTTACTTCCCTGAGGCTTTGATGGACATTCAAGAGCTCGATGCCCCATTTGTCCACACCGAAAACATGAGCCATATGGCCCAATGTGACTAAGGTCGCAACGAGAACATTGTGAAGGCCTATTGAATGGTACTGAATATACTTGACGGGATGCATTGACACTAGCTTCAGATCTGCTTCCGGCTGGTTCTCGTTGAGGTCGCCGCTGGTTGCCCTTTCTCCAACTAGCTGGTGCAGTACTTCTTGAAGCAATCACTGCCTTATCTGCACTTCTATTGCTTTCTGCTTGAAATGGAAAGGTTCGCCTCCCTCCTGAACTAGCTTCTCGATTCTGTCTTTCTACTGCTCGAATTTCTGCTCTAATAGCTTGATTCAACGCTTGCTGGTAAGTAGTGTTGTCAGAAACATCTACCCGATCATAAAAATAATCTCGAAGTCCGTACACAAATCGATTGACGCGAGCTTTCTCTGTCGGTACCAAATGTTCTGCATATCGTGACAACCGAGTAAACTGAGCATCGTATTGGGCCACCGTCATTGAGCCCTGAGTTAACTTCTCGAACTCTCGAGCCTTTGCCTCTCTAATACTTAGCAGTAAAAATCTATCGATAAATTCCTCCTGAAACCGCTTCCAAGTAATTGGCTCCTGAGCCGAAATAGTGGGTTCAATATTATGCACGTACCAAAAGTGTGCAACATCCTCCAACTGGTGGCCTACCAATTCTACCATCATGTTTTCGTCACATCCTAGCAGTTTACACACCCTTTCAATCTGATCCATAAACTGATACAGATCAGCTGTAGGGTCTGTGCCATCATACTTAGGAGGGTTCAACTTTTGAAACTCATGCACTAATTGTAATCTCTCCCTTGGAGGCAATATTGGGACCTGTCTTTTAGGTGGAGATGCCGGAGGTGGAGCAATAGGATTCTGGGTTTGGTCCAGAAATTTATCTAGCGTCTGCTGTAGCCTTACAGCCCAATCCGGGGCTGCAGGTTGTTCCTGCTCAGTCTTTTCTGGATTTTCAATAGGTGCATTTACAGATGCCTCATTTTCTGACACTTCCGGATGTGCTCTGGTAGGTCGGCGAGGCATTGGAGGTCGTACTTGTCTTTTCCTAGGCATAATTATCTAAAATAAATTTAATTAATGATTAATATTAAAATTAAAAGTATAAAATGTTACCTGGAATCATCATGGATCCGTAGCTGCTAACACTTACTTCTTCACATGCCTTTCACAACCCCAGAACTTACTTGAGTCACAACAGACTCTAAAGACTCACAAGCATTCAAGATCATGCTCTGATACCAACTCTGTCACGACCCGACATACTGTAATCGTGACCGGCGTAAAGATACCTAATCAGCATTCTACACTGATAAGATATCCTTACTAGCCTCCAAAGACGACACAATATCGCATATACTTATGAAAATAATATTAGGGCGCGCCGAAAGAAAGTAGGTAATAAAGAGTTAAAATACCAAATAATATACATCTAACAGTACAAAAATATTTACAGAGATAAGTCTATTATAACTTTACATACAAAAAAAAACCTAGTCATTTGACTTGCTAACCCTATTTGCAACTCTAAACTATACGTTCCAAAGGGTGTTGAGGCATGTCCTCTGTAAGTGTCACCGCACGTCCACGGATTCACGGTCATTATCTGAAACGTCAAATTAAAGAAAATACAGAATGAGTATAAACATACTCAGTGAGTAATAACCTATTATTGCCTCTTTTTGATTTTCCACATTTAAGGTTACTTTTCTAATTAAAAAGCCCAAAGTTGGATATTACATTATTTGAGAAATGGCATTAGTTGGTATGCAATATCACCTTATATCTTCGGTCCAACCTTATCCCCTGCCACCCTAGGCCCGAGGCCACCAACCTTTTCCCTCCACTACTTACCCCTCCTCTCCTTCTCTGCGAAGGATGTTTTCTCCCTCCCACATTTTTGTAAGTAAAATGAACAATTGTGAGACGCCACATGCATCAACCACAATTTTTCCTCGAGGAATGTATCAAAATACCAACAATGCCATAAGTGTTTTATGCTTCATTTATCCTTCTATACTCATTCTCATATCAAACCCCAAAGGATATTCATATATACAAATTAAATCATTCATATGTCATACACAAAAATTAAACAATTCATATCACACAAAACATTTTGTATGTAGACCCTATCTAGGCAGCATAAGGGTAGGAATTATTTGAGACCAAATTGTTCACTGGGCAAAGAACACGGGGGTGAACATGGGCCGTGTTCTACCCCGTGTTCAGAACATGGGGTACAACATGGGCCGTGTTCTACCCCGTGTACATTACTGATTAGCTTTCGACAAAGAACACGGGGTACAACATGGGCCGTGTTCTACCCCGTATACATTACTGATCAGCTTCCAGCAAAGAACACGGGGTACAACATGGGCCATGTTCTACCCCGTGTACATTGCTGATCACCCAAAAACACAATTTACATGGCTAAACCTCCTTCTCCCCTTGACTTCTCAAAAGGGGAGTTTCATACACACTTTCATAACTCAAAA
This sequence comes from Sindora glabra, assembly GCA_020226215.1. Classification (NCBI taxonomy): domain Eukaryota; kingdom Viridiplantae; phylum Streptophyta; class Magnoliopsida; order Fabales; family Fabaceae; genus Sindora; species Sindora glabra. The sequence goes on from CM035231.1 coordinate 65,117,952, forward strand.
TTCCATCTTCCTTAGGCTTCATAACTCATAAGAATCATCCTAATTTCATCAATTTATCCAAATTCCAAACAACATCATGTCAACCCACACATGCACCATTATGCCTCTAAAGTCCTAGCGTATACATCATGGTTTCTTGTTGCTTTTACGCCAAACCAAAGCCATAGATCAACCTAACAACATCTAAAACACCATTTGACATGTTCAAATCATCCAAAACTAATTATCTCAACAACTAACACAAATCATGTCCTAAAAATCATATTCCTCATGACCATCCAGCATTAGGAATTCATAAAGTGCATAATAAGCTATCACTCACCTTAAATCCTTATTTGCTTCTTCCTTCTTTCAAATTTGACTTCTAAGGGAGAGGGAGATGAAATCAAGAAAATAAAAATCAGATTTTAGAGTCAAGAGGAAGAAGAATTTCACAAGAGTATTAGGGGTATCAGAATCTACCTATTTAACTTGCCAAATTCCCTTGAATTCACTTTGTCTAACTTCCCTTGTTACTTCTCTATGGGGTCACGTTTTTTTTTTGCTGGAGAGGAGCAGCAAATGTGCTGCAACTAAGCCTTTCTTACTTTATATAAGGATGCTTAAAGGATTCCTAAAAAAAATCTCACAAAATCAATCATTTCCAACATTAAATGTGCCTTGAACTTTGGGAGGATTTTGGGGACACTTGGTGGGCTGCATAGCACGTCCAAGTGGCTGAGATTTAGGCCAGCACATCATGCTTTATCCAATAAAAATGAGACACAAATTAAAGATTTTCAAATATTACACTTTTGCCCCAAAATTTGCCATTTTCTTCCATTTTGGTCCTTGGCTTCCCTTGGAAGTTTGGGCTGATGTTGGATCACGAATTTGGGCCTCATTTTTTTTCATATTTGGGTCTGAAAATAACATGGGCCAACCCAACCTGCACAACAAAAAATAAAAAGGCTAAAAAGATAAAAGGGTTTATTACGATTTGGCCCCGACTTACTTGATTTCTTTACATTTTCACCCTTAGGCTTTCAAACATCTTAAAAATTTTATTTTTACTTCCCATAACCATTTTTGAGCTTTTAAAATTATTTTTGATCATCCATTGATTTTTGAATTAATTTACTATAATTTTGGCTCATTTTCTCACTATTTCACTTTACCGGGTACAGAAATTCGATGAATTTCTAAATGAAACTTTCTAAAATCTATTCTTAGGTTTCTAAGAAATTTTCACTCTTTACAATCTCAATAAAATTTCTTCTCTCTTTTTTTTTATTATATATATATATATTACTATTGTACTAAATTAGGGTCGTTACATTACCCCTTCAGGTGGATCAATCAAAGTCCATACTTGGTTAGTATACATGGAATCCATCTCAGATTTCATGGCCTCAAGCCACTTCTCAGAGTCTGGCCCTTTTATAGCTTCTTGGTAAGTTTTAGGCTCATCTTGATCCATGAGCAAAACATCGCCATTTTGAGTTACAAGAAATCCATATCTCTCGGGCTTATGGCGTATCCTACCAGACTTATGTGGGCCTTGTGTTACTTGAGCTAGTTCCTGACCCACAACATCTTGTGGTCCTTTTCCAGGCTCTATTATAGGTTCAGTGTTATTTTGTGGGTCTCGTACTTCTTCGATTTCTACTTTTCTCCCATAGTTTTTCTTAGAGATAAATTCTCTTTCCAGAAAAACACTAGTTCGTGCGACAAACACTTTGCCTTCAGTAGGATTATAGAAATAGTATCCCTTAGTTTCCTTAGGATACCCCACAAAGTAGCACTTATCCGATTTGGGTCCAAGCTTATCAGAAACTTGACGTTTTACATAGGCCTCGCAACCCCAAATCTTCATAAAAGACAAGCTAGGACATTTCCCAGTCCATATCTCATATGGAGTCTTTAGAACCGTTTTAGAGGGAACACGGTTGAGCGTAAAAGCAGCTGTCTCTAGAGAATACCCCCAAAAGGAGATTGGAAGATCTATATGACTCATCATAGATCGTACCATGTCTAACAAGGTACGATTCCTCCTTTCTGAAACACCATTCCATTGTGGCGTTCCAGGTGGAGTGAGTTGTGATACTATACCACACTCCTTTAGATAGTCATCAAATTCTTAGCTTAAGTATTCTCCACCTCGATCTGATCGAAGTGTTTTAATACTTTTACTAAGTTGGTTTTGCACTTCATTCTTGAATTCCTTGAACTTTTCAAAGGATTCTGATTTGTGTTTCATAAGATACACATATCCATATCTACTGAAATCATCAGTAAATGTAATGAAGTATTGAAAACCTCCTCTAGCAGGTGAACTAATGGGCCCATATACATCAGTATGTATGAGACCCAATAGATCATTAGCCCTTTCACTGTGTCCAGTGAATGGTGTTTTAGTCATTTTTCCTAGCAAACAAGATTCGCATATTTCATATGATTCAAAATCAAATGAATCCAAGAATCCATCCTTATGAAGCTTGGATATGCACTTCTCATTTATATGGCCCAAACGACAATGCCAAAGATAGATTGGATTTAAATCATTTGATTTAAATCGCTTAGTGTTTATGTTATAGATAGGCATTTCAAGATCAAGAATATAGAGCCCATTGAACATTTATGCACTGCAGTAAAACATTTCATTTAAATAAACTGAACAACTTTTGTCCTTTATTATAAATGAAAAACCTTTCTTGTCCAAACAAGAAACAGAAATAATATTCCTGCTGATAGCAGGCACAAGATAACAATCCTCTAATTCTATTACTAAACCAGAAGGTAAAGATAGATAATATGTCCCTACAGCTAGCGCAGCAACTCTTGCTCCATTGCCAACTCGTAGGTCCACTTCGCCTTTAGCTAGAGTCCTACTCCTTTGTAGTTCTTGCACATTTGTACAAATGTGAGAACCGCATCCGGTATCTAATACCCAAGATGTAGAAGTTGAAACATTAATTTCTATAACATAGATACCTGAAGCGGAAGTCTCACTTCCCTTCTTCTTTTTCAGATCTTCCAGATAGACCTTGCAATTTCTTTTCCAATGTCCGGTTTAACCGTAATGGAAGTATGTCCCTTCCTTAGCCACACCCCCTTTTGGTTTCAGTGCAGAGGATTTAGACTTGGGCTTGCCTTTGGATTTGGAATCCTTTTTGTTTTTACCCTTGCCTTTTCCTTTTCCTTTGCCCTTTTGAACCATCATTATGGTATTAGGCTTAGTCTTTTGCAAATTTTGTTCAGTAGTTCTTAACATGCTTAACAATTCTGGCAGTGGTTTGTCAATTTCATTCATGTTGTAATTCATGATAAATTGACCATAACTCTGTGGCAACGATTGCAGAATTAAGTCAGTGGCCAACTCTTGACCTGGTGGTGCACCCAATCTTTCAAGGTTCTCAACATACCCAATCATTTTGAGTACATGAGGCCCAACAGGGTTTCCTTCTGCCAGTTTGCACTAAAATAAGGCTTTTGTCACCTCAAACCTCTCATGCCGAGCTTGGCCTTCATAAAGTTTCTTAAGATGCTCAAGCATGTCATAAGCTTCCATGTTCTCATGTTGCTTCTGAAGCTCAGAGTCCATGGTAGCCAACATGAGACAACCGACATCTAATGTGTCATCATGATGCTTCTTATAAGCATCCTTTTGAGCTCGAGGGGCAGTAGCTTCAGGTTCTTGAGGAACAGGTCCCTCTAGGACATACATTTTACGCTCATATTTGAGGACTATCCTCAAATTCCTGTACCAGTCCAGGAAGTTTGTTCCATTCAGTTTGTCCTTCTCAAGGACCGATTGTAGTGAAAAGTTATTTAATGTATTAGCCATTGGTTATCTACGACAGAAATATGCAAAGTAAGTATTAAATTTAAAACATTTAATAAGGTCTTTTATTAAATGTACTTCCCACTATTTCATTCAAATTAATAGCCCTCACTATTAATTCGGAAAGTCATAGTATTTAAGCTTTCTAGTGGGCCAAGATCCATATTTCACCAAGCTTTAAGTTAGCTTTGGCTAATCACTTAAAACTTAGTTATTTAGGTAAGCAACACTTGCCAATTGTATCATATACAACTCTTGGATAGTTGGGTGAACAACATTTGTCCTAGTCCATCTTATGAACTAAAGCCCAACTCTATGCCTCTAGGTCTCAATCCTATTGAGATATCCTAGTTAAGTCGGACCCAATATTTGACATTCGGATATCACTATTATCCAATCGCATCTCACCAAGATAAACGAGGTACCTTGCTTTGGCAAACCTACCTTATGTCGATCGAGGCCTTGATGAGTGCCAAATATTGGAAGGCATCATTAATTATTACTGACTTAATATTTTGGATGAGGGATTTCAACTTAATTATTATCAGATCTCACCATAACTAGCCTATTTATTCATGCAATATATCTAGCATATCTCATATATCATATAAAGTAAATGAATAAAATAGACTACCATATATCATATATCATGCAATGAATAGAACTATCACATAGTAGGAACACATTCTATCACATAATAAATGCATGCTCATCAATATCATCACATAATAAAGAAATCAATATGTCACATAGTATGGCCCAAAATTCTATTTTCTAATGACATTCCTAACTAACTCCTTAGCTTCTTCTTGTCTCATAGCTCCTTAGCTTCTCCTTGTTCCAAGCAAAGAATACTCCATTGCAATTACAAATTTACAATAGAAACCCCGAGTTACATTTGGGGAGAATTGAGATGAGAAGAGAATATACATTAGAGAAATAGAGGAAGACACGACACGCAAGTCGTATTTTAAAATCCATCCATTAAAAACTCCAAGGGCCATACTATGCAACACATTCATGCATCATATGTAATAATTGCTAAGAAATATATGTAACCAAGATAAAGAGGATGATTGACATATATATATTTCATAACATCTTTATCATAAAAAATCATGTTTTAAAACGGCGCCTTAAGAACAAAAACAATTTTTGAACGCTACGCAGAGTTAGCACGGCGGTCCCGCTAGCCGGTTAGCAGGCGGGGGACAAGGGGCAGCGCCCCCTTGCCGGGGGATGTGGGGGGCGGAGCCCCCCGGGCCAAAAATTGAATACATCTGACATTCAAATTTTGATTCATTTTGCCAACAATTGACACACCCCAAGTCGAACAATTCGACTATATGATTGACATTCAAATCATAGTTTAAAATAGGATTTACGTCCTAAACACTTTGAATAATTTTAATCATATCAAAATAGATCCAACCATATTCAAATAATTTAAAGCATACATATACCTCATAGACCAGATTCAACTTAATCATATTAAACGAATTTAAACAAGTCTTTACAGATTTAGAATTAATCACATCAATTCTATGCTGACTAGGTTATACGCTTTAAATGCAGAGAATATCACATGTTCAGAACAGATTCTACGCATATATGAAGCAGAAAAATGCATGATCATATTCATACAATTAATCTCATCAATTGATAATCTGATTCAAAATTCAAATCATATATATCATATATATATTTACGAAATCAGAATCATACACGAGTAAACATATATCTCATATATATCTAGTTTAAACAGAAACTAATTTGATATTAATTTATCACATAAATATTCATCAAAACGTGTAACTTCTGATTTAAACCGAAACAGATTTGACATGTATTTATCATATAAATATTCATCAAAAACGGTAAAACACATAATCAGAACTATATATTTTTGCAAGATGCTCTGATACCACTGTTGGAAATTCGGATTATCACATGCAGCAGAATTTTAATCTTTTGATCCGAATTCTACCTAGGATCCATGCAAAAAGCATAAGTCAATGATTAGGGTTTTACCTATTGGGCACTCGTGTTTCTACTGATCAAAACTTGAGAGCGGATGAATCAAACGCCGGCCGGAAGGTACAGCGTCTCTACGGTATCCACACGGAGTGAACAACGACCTCTCACCCTCCACGCGTCTGCTAGGATGCGTTTTTCTCTCTAAGAATTAGGATTGGATGTTTTCTGAGTGATTTAGGGTTTATTTGGAAGCTTAAAACGTCATTATTAAGTGCTGCCCTCAAGTCCCTTTTTATAGAACTTAGGCAAGCCATAATCCTAGTCCTACTAGGATAATGCTTCGAAAATCCTAATCACACTTAACAACTCATCTTATTTTTATCCTAGAGATAATGGGAAGAGATAAGACTTATCTATTAATTATTTAATATTAGATAATGATATTATCTCATAATATAAATATCTTAATATTAGATAATTGCATATAGTTATCAAATATCAAAATAATATTATCTCATAATATATTTATCTAATATCTGATAAGATAATTACTTGATATTACTTTAATATCACATAATATATATATATATATATATATATAAACGTGAATTTATTATTCTTAATAATATATATGCATGAAAATAAGTCTAATTAATTAGATATTAATATAATTAAAGTCCAATTAATTATTGTCTTATTCCTACTCCTTTTGTGTGACCCTGTAGGTTCTTACTACGTTGACAATGACTTATTATTGAGCCATAGACAGCGAGCGGTATCTAGCAATACATCACTACCACTCAAGTAGTAAGAATGTCTGTGATTCGACATCCACCTAATACATGATCAACGTTTTACATCATAACCCTTTTGTAATAATATCCAAATTGAACTGGAAGCATGGAATGTGTCATCCTCGTCAATGTTCAATTTATATTTCTTCATACTGAGTAGACTTAAAATAAATAATTAATATCACATATTAATTCAACTGAGCATGGCCATGCATTTCTAAGTCTCACTCAATCAAGGGGCCCAAGGATATTTTTCTTTTATACAAGAGTAACAAAATCCCATTTACATCACTCACTTCCCTCTGCATGATTTATGACACACCCAATCAATGCTCTACTTGTCACCTGATTAAAAGTGACATAGGACAATATTAAAGTGAGTAATTCCTTATGTAGGGAACCGTAGTGACTTCAAGTCAAAGGTTTATGCGTAGTTGTGATCATATGAGAATAGCTTATGACACGTTTATCCATGCAATATTCTCATAGTGGGTCAGTCCAGTACATTGTTCACTAGCAATGTACTCATGTATTGACTTGATATCACATATCCATGATTCGTAATCATCAGTCACTATACATGCTAGTCTCGATGTATTATTACTATCCTTTTTCATAATAATACTTGACTAGGGGCATTTTAGGAATAGCAAAGCTATTCCAAGGATAATTATTATATTAAGTTATAAATTGCGCATAATAATAATAAAAACAAAATATAATAATTAAATTGCCTAAAATAAAATATAATACATTGTGTATAACTCTAATCATCTTATATGATTGGTTCTAGGACACACACCAACAGTAATTTGACAATTTCGTGGTTAATTACTCATGATATATCCATTTACTCGGGCTCCTTTCGGTGTCACTATTTTAGAATGAAACAGTAGATCGTTACTGTCTGTTGGATGCATAGTAAAATGCTATTATCTGATAATTTGGTTGTTAATTCGATCTGATTTATCCATTTATTTGTTATTTTCGATTAGCGTTACTCTATTGAAACGAAACTGTAGCATCCCCTTCTTTGCCGGTTTGACTATTAATTAGAATCGATTAGTCTTTTTGTTTAGGGTTTTGGGCTGATATTAATGAACTGCTACATGTTGCTGTTGTGAGACAAAACAGCGACGTGCCCTAATTTGGTAATTTTGTAGTTAATTACCCATAATTTATCCATTTATATTTATGTGGTTTCTTGTTACTGCTTCTACTTCGAAACAAAATGGTAGCATTCCGTTCGTTTGTAGTTTGATTGTCAGCTGGACTAGATTTATCCATTTATCTTGGGTTTTCGGTTGATGTTAGTGTTTGGGAATGAAACAATTACATGTTGTAGTTTTGGAGTGAAACAGTAACATGCCGTAATTTGGCAATTTCGTGGTTAATTACTCACAATATATCCATTTTTTCAGGCTCCTTTCGGTGTCACTGTTTTGGAACGAAACAGTAGGACATTATTGTCTGTGGGAGGCACAATGAAATGCTATTATGTCGCAATTTGGTTGTTAATTCGACCTGATTTATCCATTTATTCACAGTTTCCGGTTAGTGTTACTCTATTGAAACGAAACCATAGCATCCCCTTCTTTGCCGGTTTGACTGTTAATGAGAATCGATTAGTCCATTAATTTAGGGTTTTTATACTGATATTAATGTACTGTTACATGTTGCTATCTTGAGACGAAACAGCGATATGCCGTAATTTGGCAATTTTGTAGTTAATTACCCATGATTTATCGATTTATTTGTGGTTTCTGGTTACTGCTTTTGCTTCGAAACAAAATCGTAGCATTCTGTTCGTTTGCAGTTCAATTGTTAGCTGGACCAGATTTATCCATTTATCTTGTCTTTTCATTTGATGTTAGGGTTTAGGAATGAAACAGTTATATGTTGCAATTTTGGAACGAAACAATAACATGCCGTAATTTGGCAATTTCATGGTTAATTACTCACGATATATCCATCTATTCGGGCTTCTTTCGGTGTCACTGTTTTGGAACGAATCAGTAGGTCATTACTATCTGTAGGACGTATAGTGAAATGCTGTTATATGGTGATTTGGTTGTTAATTCGACCTGATTTATCCATTTAATCGCAGTTTTCGATTGGCATTAGTCTACTGAAACGTGCTGGAAATCACGCATCATACATGCACAGCGGAATAAAAATTTTGCACGATTTCCACCAAGAATCCATGCGAATTAAGAACGCCATAGATTAGGGATTAAGGTTTATACCTTTCGATCAAAAATCTTCTGTCCGCTACACAGCAAATCCGATCTGCTTCTGTCCGTTTTCCAACTCAATCTACATTCCAAATCACGAACTGGGATAGAAACTAGAAGATTAGATCACCAATACAACGTTTAATGTGGCTGCACCTCTATGGTATCCACATGAACCCGTGAATCACCGATGAATGTCCACACAAACACCGGTTGGAATCGATCTCCTTTCACCTCGTAGTGCTAGCTACGCCTCTTCAAGGGTTTTGGTCAAGGAGAGGTGCTAGGGTTTTTCTATGCCTTTTTGGGGTGCGTGAATAATGATAGTAAATCTTTTTATTATTACCCAACAAGCCTATTTAAATAGGTGCATAGAAAAACCTAACCTATTTGGACTTTATTCCATGTACAATTATAGGCTCACTATTGGGCCTTATAATTATAACATGAATTCCTAAATATTAGGCCCAAACAATTTGGTCCATTAATTCCAAATTCACTAGGCTCTAAATGTGCGACCCTATAGGCTCTCATTACGTTGGCAATGACCATTAATCATATTAATGATCATAAACAATGATTGGTGTCTAGCAACACATCATTGTTACCCAAGTAATGAGAAAGTCGGTGATTTGACTAAACCTTTACACGTGATCATCACTTATGTCCTTTTGTCCTATACATCTAGATTGAGCACGAGACATGGACCGTGTTATTCCCGTATAGCTCAATCTTAAGGTTTTTTGATTCCTAAGTAAGCTGACTGAAACAAATGTAATCGACATCCCATGTCATTTCATCTGAGCATGGCCATGCATTTTCTCAGCTTTACTTAATCAAGGGGCTCATAGATGTTACTCTTGTTATATAGAAGGGACAAATCCCATCTTGATCACACAAATCCCTCCGCATGATATGTGACATATCCAATATCTACCCTTGCATTCACTCAACCATTAGTGACATAGAATAGTATCAAAATATGAAACTCACATGTAGGGAACCTTGGTGATCTCAGGTTAAAGGATCATATTAATAATGATCACTAAGAACCACTCATGATACTCATATAACGATCCATGTAGTGTTCTTAATATGGGTCAGTCCAGTATGCAAGTTCTCTAACTTGTATTCATGTGTAAACTTAATATCCCATATAAGTCTTCACACATGCTAGTCTTAACATATCAAAGTAACTTAATCCACAATAATATATGACTAGGGACATTTAAGAATACAATTATTCTAAGGTTATTATCATAATTGAATATATTACGCAGACAATATATATAATTATAATAATTGGAATTGCCATTAAAATAACATGATTCAAAATTACAATCACCAATATAATTGGTTTTAGGGCATATACACTAACAAAACGAAACCGTAGCATCCCCTTCTTTGCCAATTTGACTGTTAATTAGAATCGATTAGTCCATTTATTTAGGGTTTTGGGCTGATATTAATGTACTGTTACATGTTGCTTTCTTGAGACGAAACAACAACATGCCGTAATTTGGCAATTTCGTAGTTAATTACCCTTGATTTATCCTTTTAAATATATGTGGTTTCTGGTGACTGCTTCTGCTTCGAAACAAAATCGTAGCATTCCGTTCGTTTGCAGTTCGATTATTAGCGCGACTAGATTTATCCATTTATCTTGGGTTTTCAGTTGATGTTTGGGTTTGGGAATGAAACAGTTACATATTGTAGTTATGGAACTAAATAGTAACATGCCGTAATTTAACAATTTCATGGTTAATTACTCCCGATATATCCATTTATTCGGGCTCCTTTTGGTGTCACTATTTTGGAACGAAACAGTAGGTCATTTTTGTCTGTGTGACGCATAGTGAAATGGTATTATCTGGTAATTTGGTTATTAATTCAACCTGATTTATCCCTTTCTTCGCACTTTCCGGTTGGCATTACTTTATTGAAACAAAACCGTAGCATCCTCATCTTTGCCATTTTGACAGTTAATTAGAATCGATTAGTCTTTTTATTCAGGATTTTGGGCTGATATTAATGTACTGTTACATGTTGTTGTCTTGAGACGAAACAGTGACATGCCATTATTTCGCAATCTCGTAGTTAATTACCTATGATTTATCCATTTATTTGTGATTTCTGGTTACTGCTTCTGCTTCGAAACAAAACTGTTGCATTCCATTCGTTTGCAGTTCGATTATTAGCTGGACTAGATTTATCCATTTATGTTGGGTTTTTGGTTGATGTTAGGGTTTGGGATCAAAATTATTACATGTTGCAGTTTTGGAACGAAACAGAAACTTGCCGTAATTTGGCAATTTCGTGGTTAATTATGTTAGTGTGTGTCCTAGAACTAATCATATAGATGATTGAAGTTATATACAATGTATTATGTTTTATTTTAGGCAATTTAATTATTATATTTTATTTTTACAATTTTGTTATTATGCGTAATTTATAACTTAATATAATAATTATCCTTGGAATAGCTTCGCTATTCCTAAAATGCTCCTAGTCACGTATTATTATGAAAAGGATAGTAATAATACATCGAGACTAGCATGTATAGTGACTGATGATTACGAATCATGGATATGTGATATCAAGTCAATACATGAGTACATTGCTAGTGAACAATGTACTGGACTGACCCACTATGAGAATATTGCATGGATAGACGTGTCATAAATTATTCTCATATGATCACAAATACACATAAACCTTTAACCTGAAGTCACTATGGTTCCCTACATGAGGAATTACTTACTTTAATATTGTCCTATGTCATCTTTAATCAAGATGACAAGTAGGGCATTGATTGAGTGTGTCATAAATCGTGCAGAGGGAAGTGAGTGATGTAGATGGAATTTTGTTGCTCTTGTATAAAAGAGAAATATCCTTAGGCCCCTTGATTGAGTGAGACTTATAAATGTATGGCCATACTCAATTGAATTAATATGTGATATTAATAATTTATTTTAAGTCTACTCAGTATCAAGAAATATAAATTGAATATTGACGAGGATGACACATTTCATGCCTCTAGTTCAATTTGGATATTATTACAAAAGAGTTATGATGCAAAACGTTGATAATGTATTAGGTGGATGTCGAATCACTGACATTCTTATTACTTGAGTGGCAGTGATGTATTGCTAGATACCGCTTCTTGTCTATGGCTCAATAATGAGTCATTGTCAACATAGTAAGAACCTACAAGGTCACACAAAAGGAGTAGGAATAAAATAATAATTAATTGGACTTTAATTATATTAATATCCAATTAATTGGACTTATTTTTGTGCATATATATATTATTAAGAATAATAAATTCATGTAATATATATATATATATATTATATTATATTATTTGATATTAAAGTAATATCAAATAATTACGTTATCAGATATTAGATAAATATATTATGAGATAATATTATTTTGATATTTGATAACTGTATACAATTATCTAATATTAAGATATTTATATTATGAGATAATATTATCTAATGTTAGATAATTAATAGATAAGTCATATCTCTCCTCATTGTCTCTAGGATAAGGTTAAAATGAGTTATTAAGTGTGATTAGGATTTTGAAAATATTATCCTAGTAGGATTGGGATTGTGGCTTGCCTAAGTTCTATAAAAAGGGGCTTGAGGGCAGCATATTAGAGACACGCTCATAGACTTCCTAAAACCCAAAATCATTCAGAAAACATCAAAATCCTAGTTCCTAGAGAGAGAAACGCATCCTAGCAGATTTGTGGAGGGCGAGAGATCGTTGTTCACTTCGTGTGAATACCGTAGAGACGCTGTACCTTCCGGCTGGCGTTTGATTCATCCGCTCTCAAGTTTTGATCAGTAGAAACACGAATGCCCAATAGGTAAAACCCAAATCATTGATTTATACTTTTTGCATGGATCCTAGGTAGAATTCAGATAAAAAAAATTGAAATTCTGCTGCATGTAATAATATGAATTCCTAACAAATTACTCATGATATATCCATTTATTCAGGCTCCTTTCGGTGTCACTATTTTGGAATGAAATAGTAAGTCATTACTGTCTGTGGGAATCACAGTGAAATGCTATTATCTGGCAATTTGGTTGTTAATTCAACTTGATTTATCCATTTATTCGCAGTTTTCAGTTAGTGTTACTCTATTGAAACGAAACCGCAGCATCCCCTTCTTTGTCAGTTTGACTGTTAATTAGAATCGATTAGTCCATTTATTTAGGGTTTTAGGATGATATTAATGTACTATTGCATGTTGCTGTCTTGAGACGAAAATGCGACATGCCGTAACTTGGTAATTTCCTAGTTAATTACCCACGATTTATCCATTTAATTATGGTTTCTAGTTACTGCTTCTGCTTCGAAACAAAACCGTAGCATTCCGTTCATTGGCAGTTTGATTGTTAGCTGGATCGAATTTTTTCATTTATCTTCAGTTTTCAGTTTATGTTTAGGTTTGGGAACGAAATAGTTATATGTTGTAGTTTTGGAACGAAACAATAACTTGTCGTAATTTGGCAATTTCTTGGTTAATTACTCACGATATATCCATTTATCAGTGCTCTTTTCGGTGTCACTATTTTGGAACGATACACTAGGTCGTTACTGTCTATGGGATGCACTGTGAAATATTGTTATTTGGCAATTTGGTTATTAATTCGGCTTAATTTATCCATTTATTTGCAGTTTCCGGTTGGCATTAATCTATTGAAATGAAACCATAGCATCCGCTTCTTTACTGATTTGACTATTAATTAGAATTGATTTGTCCATTTATTTAGGGTTTTGGGCTGATATTAATGTATGGTTACATGTTGCAGTCTTGAGAAAAAACAATGACATGCCGAAATTTGGCAATTTCGTAGTTAATTACCCATGATTTATCCATTTATTTGTGGTTTCTAGTTATTGCTTCTGCTTTGAAACAAAATCATAGTATTCCGTTCGTTCGCAATTCGATTGTTAGTTAGACCAGATTTATCCATTTATCTTGGGTTTTTGGTTGATGTTAGGCTTTGGGAACGAAATAGTTATATGTTGCAGTTTTAGAACGAATCAGTAACATGCCGCAATTTCACAATTTTGTGGTTAATTAGTTATGACATATCCATTTATTTAGGCTCTTTTCGATGTCATTGTTTTGGAACGAAACAGTTGATTATTACTGTCTGTGGGACATACAATGAAATGCTATTATCTAACAATTTGGTTGTTAATTCGACCTGATTTATCCATTTATTTACAGTTTTTGATTGGCGTTACTTTATTGAAACGAAACCGTAGCATCCCCTTCTTTGCCGGTTTGACTATTAATTAGAATCGATTAGTCCATTCATTTAGGGTTTTGGGCTGATATTAATGTACTATCACATGTTGCTGTCTTGTGACGAAAATGCGACATGCCGTAACTTGGGAATTTCATAGTTAATTACCCAGGATTTATCCATTTAATTATGGTTTCTAGTTACTGCTTCTGCTTCGAAACAAAACCATAGCATTCCATTCGTTAGCAGTTCAATTGTTAGCTGGATCGAATTTTTCCATTTATCTTAGGTTTTCGATTGATGTTTGGGTTTGGGAACGAAACAGTTACATGTTGTAGTTTTTGAATGAAATAGTAAGTTGCTGTAATTTAGCAATTTCGTGGTTAATTACTCATGATATATCCATTTATTTGTGCTCCTTTCGGTGTCACTGTTTTGAAATAAAACAGTAGGTCGTTACTGTCGATGGGACGCACAGTGAAATGTTGTTATTTGACAATTTGATTGTTAGTTCAGCTTGATTTATCCATTTATTTGTAGTTTCTGGTTGCGTTACTCTATTGAAACGAAACCGTAGCATCCCCTTCTTTGTTGATTTGACTATTAATTAGAATCAATTAGTCCATTTATTTAGGGTTTCGGGCTGATATTAATGTACTGTTACATGTGGCTATCTTGAGACGAAATAGCGACATGCTGAAATTTGGCAATTTCATAGTTAATTACCCATGATTTATCCATTTCTTTGTAGTTTCTAGTTACTGCTTCTGCTTCGAAACAAAACCTAGCATTCTGTTCGTTCGTAATTCGATTGTTAGCTGGACCGGATTTATCCATTTATCTTGGGTTTTCAGTTGATGTTAGGGTTTGGGAACGAAACAGTAACTTGCCGTAATTTAGCAATTTAGTAGTTAATTACTCACGTTATACCCATTAATTTGGGCTCTTTTTGGTGTCACTGTTTTCGAACGAAACAGTAGGTCATTAATGCTTGTGGGATGCACATTGAAATGCTGTTATCTGGCAATTTGGTTATTAATTCTACTATATTTATCCATTTATTTGCAGTTTCCGATTGGCATTTCTCTACAGAAATGAAACTGTAGCATCCCCTTCTTTGCTGGAATGAAACAGTAACATGTCATAATTTAGCAATTTCATGGTTAATTACTCACGTTATATCCATTTATTGGGGCTCCTTTTGGTGTCACTGTTTTGGAACAAAATAGTAGGCCGTTACTGTCTGTGGGGCGCACAATGAAATGTTGTTATTTGGCAATTTGGTTGTTAATTCGACCTTATTTATCCATTTATTTGTAGTTTCCGGTTGGCGTTACTCTATTGGAACGAAACTGTATCATCCCCTTCTTTGCCGGTTTGATTGTTAATTAGAATCGATTAGTCCATTTATTTAGGGTTTTAGGCTGATATTAATGTACTGTTACATCTTGTTGCTTTGAGACGAAACAACGACATGCCTTAATTAGGCAATTTTGTAGTTAACTACTAATGATTTATCCATTTATTTATGATTTTTGGTTACTGCTTCTGCTTCAACACAAAACTGTAGCATTCCGTTCGGTCGCAGTTCGATTGTTAGCTGGATTGGATTTATCCATTTATCTTGGGTTTTCGGTTGATGTTAGTGTTTAGGAATGAAGTAGTAACATGCCATAATTTTGCAATTTCGTGGTTAATTACTCACGATATATCCATTTATTTGGGCTCCTTTCGGTGTCACTGTTTTGGAACGAAACAGTAGGTCGTTACTGTCTGTAGGACGCATAGTGAAATGTTGTTATCTAGCAATTTGATTGTTAATTCGACTTGATTTATCCATTTATTTGTAGTTTCCAGTTGGCATTACTCTATTCAAACGAAACTATAGCATCCCCTTCTTTACCAGTTTGACAATTAATTAAAATCGATTAGTCCATTTATTTAGGATTTTAGGCTGATGTTAATGTACTGTTACATGTTGCTACCTTGAGACGAAACAACTGATAAGTGCACAAATACACCTAAATTCTATGTGTTTTATCACTCATTTACTTAGTATTTTGTGCAAAATTGATTGAAAAAGATACTTAGATGCTCTATATCTTGTTTTCAGGCCATGAAATGAAACATATGAGCATTAGAAAAGAATTCAGAGGCAAAACCATTCAAATCATGAAGCATTGAAGCAAGATTGTCTACTCAGTAAAGAACACGGGGTAATGGTAACCCCGTGTTCAAGGCCGTGTTCCATTCTGGATGGCTTTGTGACTTCACTGGGCTACTCAGAGAAGAACACGAGTGTGAACACGGGACAGTGTCACACCCCGTGTATATTACTGCCATTCGCTTCTGAAGAACACGGAGGGTGTCACACCCCGTGTAGTATGCTGATCAGTCTTCGCAGAAAAACACGGGGTAGAACACGGGACGTGTACTACCCCGTGTACATTGCTGCTTGACAATTCGTAGAAGAACACGAGGCGTGTCACACAACGTGTTCCTTGCTGCTCAAACTTTCGCTGAGAAACACGGGGTACAACACGGGCCGTGTTGAACCTCGTGTACATCAAAAATATAAGTTTCGCGCGAAATCCTGCGAACGAGAGAGAGAAGAGAGGAGGACGGGGAGAAAGCAGGGAAATTAAGAAGAAAAACTGCTAGGAGAAGCCGGAGGGGAGAAGAAAGGCGCCTTCTAACACGGATCCAAGCAAGAAATTGAAGAATCAAGCAAGAAATTTGTAGATCTTCATGGATTGTTTGGCTTCCTCCTCTGTTTTCTTGTTTTCTTCTGATCCTATGATGTTCTCACACTAAACCTCTGTACTTAGCTTAGGTGAACTTGTTCATGGAGTTATGGAACTGAATTTTATATAATCTAGCTTGATTTACTGTTGAATTATGATTTGATCTTGCTGATTTGTTTTGAACAAGCCAATATATCCGGAATATTGGATTTGTGTCTTGGATTAGTTGATTCTAGGTTGAAATGACCAGTCAATTAATTGGATCTTGCATGATCATTGGGAATATCAATTAGACTTAGGAATTAAGCTGATTGAATTCTTTTGCACAGGATGAAATGTCCAAGAATGGATTCTGAACAGAGTTAATGCAACCTTGATTAGTGGTTACTGTTGGTGTGTGTCTTAGAACCAATCATATAAGATGATTAGAGTTATACATAATGTATTATATTTTATTTTAGGCAATTTAATTATTATATTTTGTTTTTATTATTATTATGCGCAATTTATAACTTAATATAATAATTATCCTTGGAATAGCTTTGCTATTCCTAAAATGCCCCTAGTCAAGTATTATTATGAAAAGGATAGTAATAATACATCGAGACTAGCATGTATAGTGACTGATGATTACGAATCATGGATATGTGATATCAAGTCAATACATGAGTACATTGCTAGTGAACAATGTACTGGACTGACCCACTATGAGAATATTGCATGGATAAACGTGTCATAAGATATTCTCGTATGATCACAACTACGCATAAACCTTTGACCTGAAATCACTACGGTTCCCTACATGAGGAATTACTCACTTTAATATTGTCCTATGTTACCTTTAATCAGGTGACAAGTAGGGCATTGATTGGGTGTGTCATAAATCATGCAGAGGGAAGTGAGTGATGTAAATGGGATTTTGTTACTCTTGTATAAAAGAGAAATATCCTTGGGCCCCTTGATTGAGTGAGACTTAGAAATGCATGGCCATGCTCAATTGAATTAATATGTGATATTAATTATTTATTTTAAGTCTACTCAGTATCAAGAAATATAAATTGAACATTGACGAGGATGACACATTCCATGCCTCCAGTTCAATTTGGATATTATTACAAAAGGGTTATGATGTAAAACGTTGATCATGTATTAGGTGGATGTCGAATCACAGACATTCTTACTACTTGAGTGGCAGTGATGTATTGCTAGATACCGCTCGCTGTCTATGGCTCAATAATAAGTCATTGTCAACGTAGTAAGAACCTACAGGGTCACACAAAAGGAGTAGGAATAAAATAATAATTAATTGGACTTTAATTATATTAATATCCAATTAATTGGACTTATTTTCGTGCATATATATTATTTAGAATAATAAATTCACGTTTTATATATATATATATATATATATATTATGTGATATTATTTGATATTAAAGTAATATCAAGTAATTATCTTATCAGATATTAGATAAATATATTATGAGATAATATTATTTTGATATTTGATAACTATATGCAATTATCTAATATTAAGATATTTATTATGAGATAATATCATTATCTAATATTAGATAATTAATAGATAAGTCTTATCTCTTCCCATTATCTCTAGGATAAGGATAAGATGAGTTGTTAAGTGTGATTAGGATTTTGGAAGCATTATCCTAGTAGGACTAGGATTATGGCTTGCCTAAGTTCTATAAAAGGGGACTTGAGGGCAGCACTTAATAATCACGTTTTAAGCTTCCATATAAACCCTAAATCACTCCGAAAACATCCAATCCTAATTCTTAGAGAGAAAAACGCATCCTAGCAGACGTGTGGAGGGTGAGAGGTCGTTGTTCACTCCGTGTGGATA
This sequence comes from Sindora glabra, assembly GCA_020226215.1. Taxonomy (NCBI): domain Eukaryota; kingdom Viridiplantae; phylum Streptophyta; class Magnoliopsida; order Fabales; family Fabaceae; genus Sindora; species Sindora glabra. The sequence continues at coordinate 65,136,660 of CM035231.1, forward strand.
CCATAGAGACGCTGTACCTTCCGGCCGGCGTTTGATTCATCCGCTCTCAAGTTTTGATCAGTAGAAACACGAGTGCCCAATAGGTAAAACCCTAATCATTGACTCATGCTTTTTGCATGGATTCTAGGTAGAATTCGGATCAAAATTTAAAATTCCGCTGCATGTGATAATCCGAATTCTCAACAGTTACTAGAGTAATTCTGGACACTTAATCTCTTGGTTAGTAGCTAGTAGCCTTGCAATGAGGTATAACTTAATTTTGGTGATCCAGCAATCATAATTAACAGTAAACCAAGTTAGAGAGTTATATTCATTCCATAATGAAATGTACAAGAGATCCTTAAGCTAAGTACACTTTTACTCCACTGAATCAAACCTATTTTGACAAGTTAATCTCTGTTTTTGCACTTTAATCTTGAATTCCACTATCAATTGATCTGCCTAGATAATTTTGCTTGAGATTTAGTTAGTACTCAACCTACAATCCCTGTGGAGAACGATAATCTTTTATACTATAATTAGACTTAACCGTTTACTTGCGGATTATAGAGGTCAACAACGACATGCCTTAATTTGGCAATTGCATAGTTAACTACCTATGATTTATCCTTTTATTTGTGGTTTCTGGTTTCTGCTTCTGCTTCGACACAAAACTGTAGCATTCCGTTCGGTTGCAGTATGATTGTTAGCTGGATCAGATTTTTCCATTTATCTTAGGTTTTCGGTTGATGTTAGCATTTGGGAACGAAGCAGTAACATGCTATAATTTTGCAATTTCATGGCTAATTACTGACAATATATCCATTTATTTAGGCTCCTTTCGGTGTCACTGTTTTGGAACGAAATAGTAGGTCGTTATTATCTGTGGGATGCACATTGAAATGCTGTTATCCAGCAATTTGGTTGTTAATTCGATCTGATTTATCTATTTATTTGTAGTTTTCGGTTGGCATTACACCATTGAAATGAAACTATAGCATCCCCTTCTTTGCCGGTTTGACAGTTAATTAGAATCGATTAGTCCAATTATTTAGAGTTTTAGGCTGATATTAATGTACTGTTACATGTTGCTGCCTTGAGACGAAACAGCGACATGCCTTAATTTGACAATTTCGTAGTTAACCACCCTTGATTTATCCATTTATTTGTGATTTCTAATTATTGCTTCTGCTTCAACATAAAACCATAGCATTCCGTTCAGTCGTAGTTCAATTGTTAGCTGGATTGGATTTTTCCATTTATCTTGGGTTTTTGGTTGATGTTAACGTTTGGGAACGAAGTAGTAACATGCTGTAATTTTACAATTTTGTGGTTAATTACTCATGATATATCCATTTATTTGGGCTCCTTTCGGTGTCCCTGTTTTGGAACAAAACAGAAGGTCGTTACTATCTGTGGGATGCACAGTGAAATATTGTTATCTGAAAATTTGGTTGTTAATTCGACTAGATATATCCATTTATTTGCAGTTTTCGGTTAGTGTTACTTTACTGAAACAAAATCGTAGCATCCCCTTCTTTGCGAATTTAACTGTTAATTAGATTCGATTAGTCCATTTATTTAGAGTTTTGGGCTAATATTAATGTATTGTTACATATTGCTATCTTGAGATGAAAGAATGACATGCTGTAATTTTGCAATTTCCTAGTTAATTACCCTTGATTTATCCATTTATTTGTGGTTCTAAGTTACTGCTTCTGCTTCGATACAAAATCGTAGCATTCCATTTGTTCGCAGTTCGATTGTTAGCTTGATCAGATTTATCCATTTATCTTGGATTTTCGGTTGATGTTAGGGTTTGGGAATGAAGCAGTTACATGTTGCAGTTTTGCAACAAAACAGTAACAAGCCATAATTTGTTAATTTCATAGTTAATTACTCACAGTATATCCATTTATTCGGGCTCCTTTCGATGTCATTGTTTTGGAAACGAAATAGTAGGTCGTTACTGTCTGTGGGATGCACAGTGAAATGTTGTTATTTGGCAACTTGGGTTTTAATTCGACCTGATTTATCCATTTATTTGCAGTTTCCGGTTGGCATTACTCTGTTGAAACAAAACTATAGCATCCGCTTTTTTGCCGGTTTGATTGTTAATTAGAGTCGATTAGTCCTTTTATTTAGGGTTTTGGGCTAGTATTAATGTACTGTCACATGTTGCTGTCTTGAGATGAAATAATGACATGGTATAATTTGATAATTTTGTAGTTAATTACCCATGATTTATCCATTTATTTATGATTTTTGGTTACTGCTTTTGCTTCGAAACAAAATCGTATTATTCCATTCGTTCGAAGTCCGATTGTTAGCTGGACCGGATTTATCCATTTGCCTTTGGTTTTCGTTTGATGTTAGGGTTTGGGAATGAAACAGTTACATGTTGCAGTTTCAGAGTGAAATAGTAACATAACGTAATTTGACAATTTTGTGGTTAATTATTCACGATCTATCCATTTATTTGCGCTACTTTCGGTATCACTATTTTGGAATGAAACAGTAGATCGTTACTGTCTGTGGGATGCATAGTGATATGTTGTTATTTTGCAATTTGGTGGTTAATTCGACCTCATTTATCCATTTATTTGCAGTTTTCGGTTGGCGTTACTTTATTGAAATGAAACCATAGCATCCCCATCTTTGCCGGTTTGACTGTTAATTAGAATCGATAAGTCCATTTATTTAGGGTTTTAGGTTGATATTAATGTACTGTCAGATGTTGCTGTCTTGACACGAAACAGCGACATGCTGTAATTTGGCAATTTTGTAGTTAATTACCGATGATTTATCAAGTTATTTGTGGTTTCTAGTTACTGCCTCTGCTTCGAAACAAAACCGTAGCATTTCGTTTGTTGGCCGTTCAATTGTTAGCTGGATCGGATTTAACCATTTATCTTAGGTTTTCAATTGATGTTAGGGTTTGGGAATGAAATAGTTTCATATTGCAGTTTCCGAGCAAAATAGTAACATGTCATAATTTGACAATTTCATGGTTAATTACTCACGTTATATCCATTTATTGGGGCTCCTTTCGATGTCACCGTTTTGGAACAAAATAGTAGGCCGTTATTGTCTGTGGGACGCACAGTAAAATACTGTTATTTGGCAATTTGGTTGTTAATTCAACCTGATTTATCCATTTATTTGCAGTTTCCAGTTGGCGTTACTCTATTGAAATGAAACCGTAGCATCCCTTTCTTTGTTAGTTTCACTGTTAATGAGAATCGATTAGTCCATTAATTTAGGGTTTTGGACTGATATTAATGTACTGTTACATGTTGCTATCCTGAGACAAAACAGCGATATGCCGTAATTTGGCAATTTTGTAGTTAATTACCTATGATTTATCGATTTATTTGTGGTTTCTAGTTACTGCTTTTGCTTGGAAACAAAATTGTAGCATTCCGTTCGTTTGCAGTTCGATTGTCAGCTGGACCGAATTTATCCATTTATCTTGGGTTTTCGGTTGATGTTAGGGTTTGGCAACGAAACAGTTACATATTGCAGTTTCGGAGCGAAACAGTTACATGCTGTAATTTAACAATTTTGTGGTTGATTACTCACGATATATCCATTTATTTGGGCTCCTTTTGGTGTTATTGTTTTGGAACAATACAGTAGGTTGTTACTGTTTGTGGGATGCACAGTGAAATGCTGTTATTCGGCAATTTGGTTGTTAATTTGACTTGATTTATCCATTTAATAGTAGTTTCTGATTGGCATCACTTTGTTGAAACGAAATCATTGCATCCCCTTCTTTGCTAGTTTGGCTGTTAATTAGAATCGATTAATCCATTTATTAATGTATTATCACTTGTTGCTGTCTTGAAACGAAACAACGACATGCCGTAATTTAGCAATTTTGTAGTTTATTACCCATGGTTTATCTATTAATTTGTGGTTTCTGGTTACTGCATCAGCTTCAAAACAAAACTGTAGCATTCCTTTCGTTCACAATTCGATTGTTAATTGGACCGAATTTATCTATTTATCTTGGGTTTTCGGTAGGTGTTAGGGTTTGGAAACGAAACAATTACATGTTGTAGTTTAGGATCAAAAGAGTAACATGCCATAATTTAACAATTTCGTGGTTAATTACTCATGATATATCCATTTATTTGGGCTCCTTTCGGTGTCACTATTTTGGAATGAAATAATAGGTCATTCCTGTCTGTAGGAAGCATACTGAAATGCTATTATCTGACAATTTGGTTGTTAATTCGACCTGATTTATCCATTTATTTGTAGTTTTCGGTTGGCGTTACTCTATTGAAATGAAATCGTAGCATCCCCTTATTTGTCGAATTGACTGTTAAGTAAAGTCAATTAGTCCATTTAATTAGGGTTTTGGGCTGATATTAATGTACTATCACATGTTGCTGTCTTGAGATGAAACAGCGACATGCCGTAATTTGGCAATTTCATAGTTAATTACCCATAATTTATGCACATATTTATGGTTTCTGGTTATTGCTTCTGCTTCGAAACAAAGCCATAGCATTCCCGTTGTTCGCAGTTTAATTGTTAGCTGGACTAAATTTATCCATTTATCTTGGGTTTTCGGTTGATGTTAGGGTTTGGGAATGAAACAGTTACATATTACAGTTTTGGAACGAAATAGTAACATGCCATAATTTAGCAATTTTGTGGTTAATTACTCACGTTATATCCATTTATTGGGGCTTCTTTCGGTGTCACTATTTTGGAATGAAATAGGAGGTCGTTGCTGTCTGTGGGACGCATAGTGAAATGCTGTTATTTGACAATTTGGTTGTTAATTCGACCAGATTTATCCATTTATTATGAGTTTACGATGTTGAGAATTCGGATTATCACATGTAGCGAAATTTTAAATTTTGATCCGAATTCTACCTAGGATCCATGCAAAAAGCATAAGTCAATGATTAGGGTTTTACCTATTGGGCACTCGTGTTTCTACTGATCAAAACTTGAGAGCGGATGAATCAAACACCGGCCGGAAGGTACAGCGTCTCTATGGTATCCACACGGAGTGAACAACGACCTCTCACCCTCCACGCATTTGCAAGGATGCGTTTTTCTTTCTAAGAATTAGGATTGGATGTTTTCTGAGTGATTTTGGGTTTATATGGAAGCTTAAAACGTGATTATTAAGTGCTGCCCTCAAGTCCCTTTTTATAGAACTTAGGCAAGCCATAATCCTAGTCCTACTAGGATAATGCTTCCAAAATCCTAATCACACTTAACAACTCATCTTATCCTTATCCTAGAGATAATGGGAAGAGATAAGACTTATCTATTAATTATCTAATATTAGATAATGATATTATCTCATAATATAAATATCTTAATATTAGATAATTGCATATAGTTATCAAATATCAAAATAATATTATCTCATAATATATTTATCTAATATCTGATAAGATAATTACTTGATATTACTTTAATATCAAATAATATCACATAATATATATATATATATATATAAAATGTGAATTTATTATTCTTAATAATATATATGCACGAAAATAAGTTTAATTAATTGGATATTAATATAATTAAAGTCCAATTAATTATTGTCTTATTCCTACTCCTTTTGTGTGACCCTGTAGGTTCTTACTACGTTGACAATGACTTATTATTGAGCCATAGACAGCGAGCGGTATCTAGCAATACATCACTGCCACTCAAGTAGTAAGAATGTTTGTGATTCGACATCCACCTAATACATGATCAACGTTTTACATCATAACCCTTTTGTAATAATATCCAAATTGAACTGGAGGCATGGAATGTGTCATCCTCGTCAATGTTCAATTTATATTTCTTCATACTGAGTAGACTTAAAATAAATAATTAATATCACATATTAATTTAACTGAGCATGGCCATGCATTTCTAAGTCTCACTCAATCAAGGGGCCCAAGGATATTTCTCTTTTATACAAGAGTAACAAAATCCCATTTACATCACTCACTTCCCTCTGCATGATTTATGACACACCCAATTAATGCCCTACTTGTCACCTGATTAAAGGTGACATAGGACAATATTAAAGTGAGTAATTCCTCATGTAGGGAACCGTAATGACTTCAGGTCAAAGGTTTATGCGTAGTTGTGATCATATGAGAATAACTTATGACACGTTTATCCATGCAATATTCTCATAGTGGGTCAGTCCAGTACATTGTTTACTAGCAATGTACTCATGTATTGACTTGATATCACATATCCATGATTCGTAATCATCAGTCACTATACATGCTAGTCTCGATGTATTATTACTATCTTTTTTCATAATAATACTTGACTAGGGGCATTTTAGGAATAGCAAAGCTATTCCAAGGATAATTATTATATTAAGTTATAAATTACGCATAATAATAATAAAAACAAAATATAATAATTAAATTGCCTAAAATAAAATATAATACATTGTGTATAACTCTAATCATCTTATATGATTGGTTCTAGGACACACACCAACATCCGATTGGTGTTACTCTATTGAAACGAAACTGTAGCATCCCTTTCTTTACCAGTCTGACTGTTAATTAGATTCAATTAGTCCATTTATTTAGGGTTTTGGGCTGATATTAATGTACTATTACATGTTGCTATCTTGAGACGAAACAGCAACATGACAAAATTTGGCAATTTCATAGTTAATTACCCATGATTTATCAATTCATTTGGGTTTCCGATTACTGCTTCTACTTTGAAATAAAACTGTAGCATTCCGTTCATTCATAGTTCGATTGTTAGCTGGACTGGATTTATCCATTTATCTTAGGTTTTCGGTTGATGTTTTGGTTCGAGAACGAAGCATTTACATGTTGCAGTTATGGAACGAAACAGTAACATGCTATAATTTGACAATTTCATGGTTAATTACTCACGATATATCCATTTATTTAGGCTCCTTTCGGTGTCACTGTTTTGGAACAAAATAGTAGTTCATTACTATCTGCGGGATGCACAGTGAAATGCTGTTATGTGATAATTTGGTTGTTAATTCGACCTTATTTATCCATTTATTCACAGATTCCAGTTGACCTTACTCTATTGAAATGAAACCATAGCATCCCCTTCTATGCCAGTTTGATTGTTAATTAGAATCGATTAGTCCATTTATTTAGGATTTTACGTTGATATTAATGTACTGTTACATGTTGTTATCTCGAGATGAAACAGTGACATGCTGTAATTTGGCAATTTCAAAGTTAATCACCTATGATTTATTCATTTATTTGTGGTTTCTGGTTACTGCTTCTTCTTCGAAACAAAACCATAACAATCTTTTCGTTTGTAGTTCGATTGTTAGCTGCACCAGATTTATGCATTTATCTTGGGTTTTCGGTTAATGTTAGGGTTTAGGAACGAAACAGTTATATGTTGCAGTTTTGGAACGAAACAGTAACATGCCGTAATTTAGCAATTTCGTGGTTAATTATTCACGACATATCCATTTATTTGGCCTCCTTTCGCTGTCACTATTTTGGTACAAAATAGTAGGTCATTACTGTCACTGGGATGCACAATGAAATACTATTGTTTGATAATTTGGTTATTAATTCGATCAGATTTATCCATTTATTCGTAGTTTTCGGTTGGCGTTACTCTATTAAAACAAAACTGTAGCATCCCCTTCTACGCTAGTTTGACTGTTAATTAGAATCAATTAGTCCATTTAATTAAGGTCTTGGGCTGATATTAATGAATTGTTACATGTTGCTATCCTGAGACGAAATAGGGACATGCCGTAATTTGGTAATTTTGTAGTTAATTACCAATGATTTATCCATTTATTTGTGGTTTTTGATTACTACTTTTGCTTCTACTTCGAAACAAAACCATAGCATTTTGTTCGTTCGCTGTTCGATTATTAGCTGGGCCGGATTTATCCATTTATCTTCGATTTTCGGTTGATGTTAGGGTTTAGGAAGGAAACAATTACATGTTGCAATTTCAAAGTGAAATAGTAACACGCCGTAATTTGGCAATTTTGTGGTTAATTACTCACGATATATCCATTTGTTTGGGCTCCTTTCGGTGTCACTATTTTTGAACGAAACAGTAGGTCGTAACTATTTGTAGGACGCACGGTGAAATGCTTTTATTTGGCAATTTGATTGTTAATTTGACCTGATTTACCCATTTATTTGCAGTTTTCGGTTAGCGTTACTCTATTGAAATGAAACCGTAGCATCCTCTTCTTTGCCAGTTTGACTGTTAATTAAAATCGATTAGTCCATTTATTTAGGATTTTAGGTTGATATTAATGTACTGTTACATGTTGCTATCATGAGACGAAACAGCGACATGACATAATTTGGCAATTTCGTAGTTAATTACCTATGATTTATCAATTTATTTGTGTTTTTGATTACTGCTTCTACTTTGAAACAAAATCGTAGCATTCTGTTCGTTCATAGTTCAATTTTTAGCTGGACCGGATTTATCCATTTATCTTAGGTTTTCGATTGATGTTAGGGTTTAGGAACGACATAGTTACATGTTGCAATTTCGGAGCGAAACAGTAACACACCGTAATTTGGCAAATTCGTGGTTAATTACTCACCATATATCCATTTATTCGGGCTCCTTTCATTGTTACTATTTTGGAACGAAATAGTAGGTCGTTACTATCTATGGGACGCACAGTGAAATGCTGTTATTTGGCAATTTGGTTATTAATTCGACCTGATTTCTCTATTTAATCGTAGTTTCCAATTGGTATTACTCTATTAAATCAAAATCGTAGCATCCCCTTCTATGTCGGTTTGACTATTAATTAGAATTGATTAGTCCATTTGTTTATGGTTTTGGGCTGATATTAATGTATTGTTACATGTTGCTTTCTTGAGACGAAACAACGACATGCCGTAATTTGATAATTTCTTAGTTAATTACCCATGATTTTATCCATTTATTTGTGATTTCTGGTTACTGCTTCTCTTTTGAAACAAAACTGTAGCATTCCGTTCGTTCGCAGTTCGATTGTTAGCTGGACTGGATTTATCCATTTAACTTGGGTTTTCGGTTGATGTTAGGGTTTGGGAACGAAACAGTTACATTTTGAAGTTTTGGAACGAAACAATAACATGCCGTAATTTGATAATTTTATGGTTAATTACTTACGATATATCCATTTATTCGGGCTCCTTTTGGTGTCACTGTTTTGGAATGAAACAGTAGGTCGTTACTATCTGTGGGACGCCCAGTGAAATGTTGTTATCTTGTAATTTGGTTGTTAATTCGACCTAATTTATCTATTTATTCGCAGTTTTCATTTGGCATTACTCTATTGAAATGAAACCGTAGCATCCCTTTCTTTGTTAGTTTCACTGTTAATGAGAATCGATTAGTCCATTAATTTAGGGTTTTGGACTGATATTAATGTACTGTTACATGTTGCTATCCTGAGACAAAACAGCGATATGCCGTAATTTGGCAATTTTGTAGTTAATTACCTATGATTTATCGATTTATTTGTGGTTTCTGGTTACTGCTTTTGCTTTGAAACAAAACCGTAGCATTCCATTCGTTCGCAGTTCGATTATTAGCTGGACCGAATTTATCCATTTATCTTGGGTTTTTGGTTAATGTTAGGGTTTGGGAATGAAATAGTTACATGTTGCAGTTTTGGAACGAAACAATTGTTAGGAATTCGGATTATCATATGCAACGAAAATTCAAAATTTGATCCGAATTCTACCTATGATCCATGCAAAAAGCATAAATCAATGATTAGGGTTTTGCCTATTAGGCACTTGTGTTTCTACTAATCAAAACTTGAGAACGGATGAATCAAATGCCGACCGGAAGGTATAGTGTCTATACGGTATCCACACGAAGTGAACAACGACCTCTCACTGTCCACAAATCTGCTAGGATGCGTTTCTCTCTCTAGGAATTAGGATTCGATATTTTCTAAGTGATTTAGGATTTTATGAGGCTTATGAGCGTGTGCATAATGTGCTGCCCTCAAGCCCCTTTTTATAGAATTTAGGCAAGTCACAATCCTAGTCCTACTAGGATAATACTTCTAAAATCCTAATTACACTTAACAACTCATGTTATCCTTATCCTAGGGATAATGAGGAGAGATAAGACTTATCTATTAACTATCTAATATTAGATAATATTATCTCATAATATAAATATCTTGATATTAGATAATTGCATATAGTTATCAAAATAATATTATCTCATAATATATTTATCTAATATCTGATAACATAATTATTTGATATTTTTTTAATATCAAATAATATCACATAATATTATATATATATATATATATTACATGAATAACACATTATTATTCTTAATAATAATGTATATATGCACGAAAATAAGTTCAATTAATTGGATATTAATATAATTAAAGTCCAATTAATTATTGTCTTATTCTTACTCCTTTTGTGTGACCTTATAGGTTCTTACTACGTTGACAATGACTCATTATTGAGCCATAGACAGTGAGTAGTATCTAGTAATACATCACTGCCACTCAAGTAGTAAGAATGTCTGTGATTCGATATCCACCTAATACATGATCAACATTTTGCATCATAATCCCTTTTGTAATAATATCCAAATTGAACTGGAGGCATGGAATGTGTCATCCTCGTCAATGTTTAATTTATATTTCTTGATACTAAGTAGACTTAAAATAAATTATTAATATCACATATTAATTCAATTGAGCATGGCCATGCATTTCTAAGTCTCACTCAATCAAGGGATCCAAGGGTATTTCTCTTTAATACAAGAGTAACAAAATCCCATCTACATCACTCACTTCCATCTGCACGATTTATGACACACCCAATCAATGCCCTACTTATCATCCTAATTAAAGGTGACATAGGACAATATTAAAGTGAGTAATTCCTCATGTAGTGAACCGTAGTGACTTCAGGTCAAAGATTTATGTGTATTTGTGATCATATAAGAATAACTAATGACACATTTATCCATGCAATATTCTCATAGTGGGTCAGTCCAGTACATTGTTCACTAGTAATGTACTCATGTATTGACTTGATATCACATATCCATGATTCATAATCATCCGTCACTATATATGAAAGTCTCGATGTATTATTACTATCCTTTTCGTAATAATACTTGACTAGGGGCATTTTAGGAATAGTGAAGCTATACCAAGGATAATTATTATATTAAGTTATAAATCGCGCAGAATAATAATAAAATTATGAGAACAAAATATAATAATTAAATTGCCTAAAATAAAATATAATATATTATGTATTATTTCAATTATCTATATGATTGGATCCTAGGATACACACTAACATTTATTAGGACTCTTTTCGGTGTCACTATTTTAGAACGAAACAGCACATCCTTACTGTCTGTGGGACGCATAATGAAATGCTGTTATCTACTAATTTGGTTGTTAATTCGACCTGATTTACCCATTTATTTGCAGTTTTCGGTTGGCATTACTCTTTTGAAACGAAACCATAGCATTCCTTTCTTTGCCGATTTGACTGTTAATTAGAATCGATTAGTCCATTTATTTAGGGTTTTGGACTGATATTAATGTACTGTTACATGTTGCTGTCTTGCGACAAAACAGTGACATGCCGTAATTTGGCAAATTCGTAGTTAATTACCCTTAATTTATCCATTTATTTGTGATTTCAGGTTTCTGCTTCTGCTTCGAAACAAAACTATAGCATTCCATTCGTTCGCAGTTCGATTGTTAGTTGGACTGGATTTATCAATTTATCTTGGGTTTTCGATTGATGTTAGGGTTTGGGAACGAAACAGTTACATGTTGCAGTTTTGGGATGAAAAAGTTACATGCCATAATTTGGCAATTTCTTGATTAATTACTCACGATATATCCATTTATTCGGGCTTCTTTTGGTGTCATTGTTTTGGAACGAAACAGTAGGTCGTTACTATCTATGGGATGCATAGTGAAATGCTGTTATTTGATAATTCGGTTGTTAATTCGACCTCATTTATCCATTTATTCGTATTTTTCGATTGGCGTTACTCTATTGAAACGAAACCGTAGCATCCCCTTCTTTGCCAGTTTAACTATTAATTAGAGTCAATTAGTCTATTTATTTAGGGTTTTGGGCTGATATTAATGTACTGTTATGTGTTGTTATCTTGACACGAAACAGCGACATGCTGTATTTTAGCAATTTCAAAATTAATTACCCATGATTTATCCATTTATTTGTGGCTTTTGGTTACTGCTTCTACTTCGAAACTAAACCATAGCTTTCCTTCATTCGCAGTTCAATTGTTAGATGGACTGGATTTATGCATTTATGTTAGATTTTCGGTTAATGTAAAGGTTCGGGAACAAATTAGTTACCTGTTATAGTTTTGGAATGAAACAGTATCATGCCATAATTTTGCAATTTCATAGCTAATTACTCACGATATATCTATTTATTTGGGCTCATTTCAGTGTCACTGTTTTGGAATAAAACAATAGGTCGTTACTGTCTGTGGGACGTATAGTAAAATTCTATTATCAAGCAATTTGATTATTAATTCGACCTAATTTATCCATTTATTTATAGTTTCTGGTTGGTGTTACTCTATTGAAACGAAATCGTAGCATCCCCTTCTTTGCCGGTTTGACTCTTAATTAGAATCGATTAGTCCATTTATTTAGGGTTTCGGGCTGACATTAATGTACTATTACGTGTTGTTGTCTTGAGACGAAACAATAACATGCCGTAATTTTGCAATTTCGTAGTTAGTTACCCACGATTTATCCATTTATTTGTGATTTTTGGTTACTGCTTATGCTTCAAAACAAAATCATAGCATTCCGTTCGTTCGCAGTTTAATTGTTAGCTGGATTGGATTTATCCATTTGTCTTGGGTTTTTGGTTGATGTTAAGGATCAGAAACAAAACAGTTACATGTTGCAGTTTTGGAACAAAATAGTTACATGCCGTAATTTGGCAATTTCGTAGCCAATTACTCATGATATATCCATTTATTTAGGCTCATTTTCGTGTCACTGTTTAGGAACGAAGCAGTAGGCCATTACAGTCTGTGGGATGCACAGTGAAATTCTATTATCTAGCAATTTGGTTGTTAATTCGACCTAATTTATCCATTGATTTGCATTTTTCGGTTGGCGTTACTCTATTGAAACGAAACCGTAGCATCCCCTTCTTTACCGATTGGACTATTAATTAGAGTCGATTAGTCCATTTATTTAGGGTTTTGGGTTAATATTAATGTACTATTACGTGTTGCTGTCTCTAGACAAAATAGTGACATGCTGTAATTTGACAATTTCATAGTTAATTACCCATGATTTATCCATTTATTTATGATTTTTGGTTACTGCTTCTGCTTCGAAACAAAATCATAGCATTCCGATTGTTTGCAGTTCGAGTGTTAGCTAGATCAGATTTATCCATTTATCTTGGATTTTCGGTGGATGTTAGGGTTTGGGAATGAAATAGTTACATGTTGCAGTTTTGAAACGAAATAGTAACATGCCGTAATTTGGCAATTTTATAGTTAATTACTCACGATATGTCCATTTATTTGGGCTCCTTTTGGTGTCGCTGTTTTGGAATGAAATAATAGGCCGTTATTGTCTGTGGGACGCACAGTGAAATGCTGTTATTTGGCAATTTGATTGTTAATTCGGTCTGATTTATTCATTTATTTGCAGTTTTTGATTGGCGTTACTCTATTGAAACGAAACCGTAGCATCCCCTTCTTTGCCGGTTTAACTGTTAATCAGAATCGATTAGTCCATTTATTTAAGGTTTTGGGCTGACATTAATGTACTGTTACATATTGCTGTCTTGAGACGAAACAGTGACATGCCGTAATTTAACAATTTTATTGTTAATTACCCATGATTTATCCATTTATTTGTGATTTTTGGTTACTGCTTCTACTTCGAAACAAAATCATAGCATTCCGCTCGTTCGCAGTTCGAGTGTTAGCTGGATCGGATTTATCCATTTATCTTAGGTTTTCGGTGGATGTTAGGGTTTGGGAACTAAACAATTACATGTTGCAGTTTTGGAATGAGACAGTAACATGCCGTAATTTAGCAATTTCATAGTTAATTACTCACGATATGTCCATTTATTTGGGCTCCTTTTGGTGTCGCTGTTTTGGAACGAAACAGTAAGCCATTACTGTCTGTGGGACACGTAGTGAAATGCTGTTATCGGGTAATTTGGTTGTTAATTCAACCTAATTTATCCATTTATTTGCAATTTTCGGTTGATGTTACTCTATTGAAATGAAACTGTAGAATCCCCTTCTTTGCCGGTTTGATTGTTAATCAGAACCGATTAGTGCATTTATTTAGGGTTTTGGGCTGACATTAATGTCCTGTTATATGTTGCCATCCTGAGACAAAATAGCGACATGCCATAATTTGACAATTTTGTAGTTAATTACCTATGATTTATCCATTTATTTGTAGTTTTTAGTTACTACTTCTGCTTCGAAACAAAATTGTAGCATTCCGTTCATTCGCAGTTCAATTATTAGCTAGATCGCATTTATCCATTTATCTTGGGTTTTCGGTGGATGTTAGGGTTTGGGAACGAAACAGTTACATGTTGTAGTTTTGGAATGAAATAGTAACATGTCATAATAGTTAGGAATTCGGATTATCATATGCAGCAAAAATTCAAAATTTGATCCAAATTCTACCTAGGATCCATGCAAAAAGCATAAATCAATGATTAGGGTTTTACCAATTGGGCATTCGTGTTTCTACTAATCAAAACTTGAGAGCGGATGAATCAAATGCCGGTCGGGAGATACAGCATTTCTACGGTATCCACACGGAGTGAACAATGACTTCTCGCCCTCCATGAATCTGCTAGGATGCATTTCTCTCTCTAGGAATCAGGATTCAATATTTTCTGAGTGATTTAGGGTTTCTATGGAGGGTTTGAACATGTCTATCCATGCAATATTCTCATAGTGGGTCAGTCTAGTACATTGTTCACTAATAATGTACTCATGTATTGACTTAATATCACATATCCATGATTCGTAATCATCAGTCATTATACATGCTAGACTCGATGTATTATTACTATCCTTTTCATAATAATACTTAATTAGGAGAATTTTAGGAATAACGAAGCTATTCCAAGGATAATTATTATATTAAGTTATAAATCGTGTAGAATAATAATAAAATTATAAAAATAAAATATAATAATTAAATTGCATAAAATAAAATATAATACATTGTGTATTACTTTAATCATCTATATAATTGGTTCCTAGGATACACACTAACAATCTCCCACTTGGACTAGAGCCAATCACTCATGTATCTAATACCAAGTGACATAGTATGACCATCATGCTTTTTCTGCGCTAAAGGCTTGTCAATGGTTCGGCGATATTATCATCAGTTGGTACTTTGCATATCTTCACATCTCCTCTATCGATGATTTCTCGAATGAGATGGAAGCACCTAAGCATATGTTTGGATCACTAGTGAGATCTGGGTTCCTTAGCTTGTGCAATGGCTCCATTGTTGTCACAATGGAGATCCATTGGGTTTGCAATGCTAGGAACAACGCCAAGTTCAGTAATGAACTTTTTGATCCAAACAGCCTCTTTTGACGTATCAAAGGCAGCAATATACTCAACCTCTGTAGTAGAGTTGGCCACTGTTTCCTCCTTTGAACTTTTCCAACACACAACATCACCATTTAGGCTAAATACATAACCTGACTGCGATCTAAAGTTATCCTTGTCGGATTGGAAACTGGCATCAGTGTAACCTTTTACAACAAGTTCTTCCTCTCCTTCATATATTAAGAATGAATCCTTAGTCCTTCTTAAGTACTTAGGGATATTCTTAACGGCAGTCCAGTGAGGTTCACCTGGATTTGACTGGTACCTACTCATCATGCTTAAAGCATACGAGACATCAGGACAAGTACATATCATGGCATACATGATAGATCCAATTGCTGATGCATATGGTATCTTATTCATGCGGTCTTTCTCATCTTGTGTCGAAGGACACTAAGCTTTGGAGAAATTTATACCATGAGACATAGGCAAAAATCTCGTTTTAGATTCTTGCATGTTAAATCGTTTTAACACTTTATCTTTGTATGTACTCTGACTTAGGCCAAGCAATTTTCTTGATCTATCTCTATAGATCTTAATACCTAATATATAGGCAGCTTCGCCTAAGTCTTTCATCGAGAAACAATTCCCTAACCAAGTCTTTACTGTTTACAGTGTAGGGATATCATTTTCGATGAGTAGTATGTCATCCACATACAATACAAGGAAAATAATTGTGCTCCCACTAACCCTTTTGTAAACACAAGATTCATCTTCATTTTTTATGAAACCAAATTCTTTGATTGCCTCATCAAAACAAAGATTCCAACTCCGTGAAGCTTGCTTTAATCCATAAATGGATCGTTGTAGCTTACATACCTTTCTAGCAGTTTCAGGAATGACAAAACCCTCGGGCTGTGTCATGTACACATCCTCGAGGAGCTTTCCATTAAGAAAAGCAGTTTTGACATCCATCTACCAGATTTCGTAATCATAAAAAGCTGCAATAGCAAGCAAAATTTGGATGGATTTAAGCATGACAACTGGTGAATAGGTCTCATCATAGTCTATACCATGAACTTTCCTATAACCTTTTGCAACTAATCGTCCCTTAAAGGTTTGCACTTTACCATCCATGTCGGTTTTCTTCTTGAAAACCCATTTGCACCTAATGGGTTTTACCCCTTCAGGTGGATGAACCAAAGTTCATACTTGGTTAGTATACATGGAATCCATCTCAAATTTCATGGCCTCAAGCCACTTCTCAAAGTCTGGCCCTTTTATAGCTTCTTGATAAGTTGTAGGCTCATCTTGATCCATGAGCAAAATATCACCATTTTAAGTCATAAGAAATCCATATCTCTCGGGCTCATGGCGTATCCTACTAGACTTACGTGGGCCTTGTGTTACTTGAGCTAGTTCCTGACCCACAACATCTTGTGGTCTTTTTTCAAGCTCTATTATAGGTTCAGTGTTACTTTGTGAGTCTCGCACTTCTTCGATTTCTACTTTCCTTCTACAATTTTTCTTAGAGATAAATTCTCTTTCCAGAAAAACACCAGTTCGTGCGATAAACACTTTGCCTTCACTAGGATTATAGAAATAGTATCCGTTAGTTTCCTTAGGATACCCTACAAAGTAGCACTTGTCCGATTTGGGTCCGAGCTTATCAGAAACTTGACTTTTACATAGGCCTCACAACCCCAAATCTTCAAAAAAAATAAGCTGGGACGTTTCCTAGTCCATATCTCATATGGAGTCTTTTAAACCATTTTAGAGGGAACCCGGTTAAGGGTAAAAGCAGTTGTCTCTAGAGAATTGTCACGACTCGATGTGCTTTAGTCGTGACCGGCGTAAAGATATCCAATCAGCATTCCACACTGATAAGATATCCTTACTAGTCCCCAAAGACAAAACAATATCGCATATACTTATAAAAATAATATTAGGACGTGCTGAAAGAAAATAGATAATAAAAGGTTAAAATACCAAAATAATATACATATAATAGCACAAAAATATCTTCAAAGATAAGTCCATTATAATACTTTAAATATATTAGACCTAATTATCTGACTCACTAACCCGATTAAGGCCTTCCTCCTCCGAATCAGATTCTGGAGGAGAATTGGAACTAGATGTTCTGGGCCCTAACGGTGTCACGTTACTCCCGGAATCGTCATCCGGGGTGACCAGTACTAGTGGAAAGAAAATTTTGAGGACATTTGGCTCCCTGTCCATGGGCCAATAGTCTGTATAATACAAAATATTTATTTCGTTAGGAGTGACTCAGAATTCTATGTGGAACTCTATTCCATACGTCCCAAGGGTTGTCATGGCATATCCTCTGTAAGTATTACTGCGCGTCTACGGATCCATGGTCTTTACCTGAAAAGATAGTTTAAAGAAAATACAGAATGAATATAAATATACTTAGTGAGTAATAACCTGTTATTGCCCTTTTTTGGTTTTCCCATCTAAGGTTGCTTTTATAATTAAAAATCAAAGTTTAGATATTATGTTATTTGAGAAATGGCATTAGTTGGTATGTAATGGCACCTTATATCTTCGGTCCAACCTTATCCCCCGCCACCCTAGGCCTGAGGCCACCAACCTTTTCCTTCCACTACTTACCCCTCCTCTCCTTTTTTGCGAAGGATGTTTTCTCCCTCCCACATTTTTGTAAGCAGAATAAACAATTGTGGGACGCCACATGCATCAACCACAATTTTCCTCAAGGAATGTATCAAAATACCAACTATGCCATAAGTGTTTTATGCTTCATTTATCCTTATATGCTCATTATTATATCAAACCCTAAAGGATATTCATGTATACAAATCAAATAATTCATATGTCATGTACACAAATTAAACAATTCATGTCACACAAAATATTTTGTATGTAGACCCTATCTAAGCAGCATAAGGGAAAGAATTATTTGAAGAACTAAATAAAATTTAATATTTATAAAATTTTAACCCATACTACATCACAATTAGAGTGATTCATACAAATTTTTCCATAATTTTTCTCAACCATTTGATACTCCTAAAAATTTCGTGAACAAGATTGGGCATATTCGGGTTTTGTCATGAACAGATCCTTTTCACCATTTTATTGAGTGACCGATTCGTCTCCAATTTCCTTGAGAATTTTACAAGATATTTATAACACCTTGATTGGTTTTCATAAATTTTTTCACAATTTTTCATGATCATTTTAAGGCCCAAGAAATTCAAAAACAGAAGCCAACGTGAAAGTGCCCTGTTCCTAAACAGCACTGATGACCTGACTTAGGAAATTCTTCTAAAATACCTAAAAGTTTCTAAAAATCCTAAAAATTTCCAGAATTCAACCTCACATCATGAGAGACTTTAGGATATCAAAAATCAAATTTTTTATGATAAATCACCGAGGTTCCACGTGACTATTCACCAACCAAAATTTCAACAGCATTCTTCACCCTTCTTGATACAATTTCCAACATAATATTAACAATTTCTTTACAACAGCCAAAACCACTTCCATTCTCATTATTCATGATCCAAATACTCACTTCCAACAACATCATCACATGTTCAAAACATGTTGAACTAATTATCACAGCAACCAACACAAATCATGTCCAAGGAATCATATTCATCATGACAATCTAGCATTAGAAATTCATAAAATGTATAACAAGATATTACTCACCTTAAATCCTTACTTCTTTCTTCCTCTTTTCAACTCCGAATTCTAAGGGAGAGGGAGATGAATTCAAAAAAATAAAAATCAGATTTTAGAGTTAAGAGGAAGAAGAATTTCATAAGAAATTAGGGGTATTAAAATATACCTATTTAACTTGCCAAGTTTCCCTTGAATCTACTTTGTCTAACTTTCCTTGTTTCTTCTTCTATGTGATCATGTTTGGCTGGAGAGGAGCAGAAAATTTGCTGCTGCTAAGCCTCTTTTATTTTATATAAAAATTGCTTAAAGAAATTTCTAAATAATTCTACAATTTTCATCAATTTTAAAAATTAAATTTGCCTTGGATTTTGGAGGGATTTCGGGGACACATGGAGGGCTTCATGAAACGTCCAAGTAGCTGAGGTTTCAGACCAGCAAATCATCTTTTAGCCAATAAAAATGAGACAAATTAAAAATTTTTAAATATTACACTTTTGCCCCTAAATTTTACCATTTTCTTTCATTTTAGTCCTTGGCTTCCCTTGGAAGTTTGGGCAGGTGTTGGATCACGAATTTGGGCCTTAATTTTTCAAATTTGGGCCTAAAAAAAACTTGGGCTAACCCAACCTATACAACAAAAAATAAAAAGGTAAAAAAGATAAAAGGGTTTATTAAAATTCGACCCTGAATTATTTATTTTCTTTACATTTTCACTCTTAGGCTTCTAAATATCTTAAAAATTTTATTTTTACTTTCCATAACCATTTTTTAGCTTTGAAAATTATTTTTGATCATCCATAAAAATTTTTTGAATTAATTTACTATAATTTCGACTCATTTTCTCACTTTTTTCGCTTTACCGGGTACAGAAATTCAATGAATTTCTAAGTGAATTTTTTTTAAATCTATTATTAGGTTTCTAAGTAAATTTTCACTCATTATAATCTCAAATTTTTTTATTATTTTAATTATTATTATATATATATTTTTGTCACTATTGTACTAATTTAAGGTCCTTACAAGAATGCCCCCAAAAGGAAATTGGAAGAGTTGTATGACTCATCATAGATCGTACCATGTCTAATAAGGTACAATTCCTCCTTTTTGAAACACCATTCCATTGTGGCATTCCAGGCGGAGTGAGTTGTGATACTATACCATACTCCTTTAGATAGTCATCAAATTCTTAGCTTAAATATTCTCCACCTCGATCTGATTGAAGTGTTTTAATATTTTTATCAAGTTAGTTTTGCACTTCATTCTTGAATTCCTTGAACTTTTTAAAGGATTCTAATTTATGTTTCATAAGATACACATATTCATATCTACTGAAATCATCAGTAAATGTAATGAAGTACTGGAAACCTCCTCTAGCAGGTGAACTAATAGGCCCACATACATCAGTATATATGAGACTTAATACATCATTAGCCCGTTCACTATATCCAGTGAATGGTGTTTTAGTCATTTTACCTAGCAAACAAGATTCGTATATTTCATGTGATTCAAAATCAAATGAATCCAAGAATCCATCTTTATGGAGCTTGGATATGTGCTTTTCATTTATATGGCCCAAACAACAATGCCAGAGATAGGTTAGATTTAAATCATTTGATTTAAATCGCTTAGTGTTTATGTTATAGACAGGCATTTCAAGATTAAGAATATAGAGCCCATTGAACATTTGTGCACTACAGTAAAACATTTTATTTAAATAAACTGAACAACTTTTGTCCTTTATTATAAATGAAAAACCTTTCTTGTCCAAACAAGAAATAGAAATAACATTCCTGCTGATAGCAGGCACAAAATAATAATCCTCAAATTCTATTACTAAATCAGAAGGTAAAGATAGATAATATATCCCTCCAGCTAGCACAGCGACTCTTGCTCCATTGCCAACTCGTAGGTCCACTTCGCCTTTAGCTAGAGTCCTACTCCTTTGTAGTTCCTGCACATTTGTACAAATGTGAGAACCGCATCTGGTATCTAATATCTAAGATGTAGAAGTGAAAATATTAATTTCTATAACATAGATACCTGAAGCGGAAGTCTCACTTCCCTTCTTCTTTTTCAGATCTTCTAGATAGACCTTATAGTTTCTTTTCCAATGTCCGATCTGACCGCAATGGAAGCATGTCCCTTCCTTAGCCACACCCCCTTTTGGTTTTAGTGCAAAGGATTTAGACTTGGGCTTGCCTTTGGATTTGGAATCCTTCTTATTTTTGCCCTTGCCTTTGCCCTTTTGAACTATCATTATGGTATTAGGCTTAGTCTTTTGCAAATTTTATTTAGCAGTTCTTAACATACTTAACAATTCTGGCAATGGTTTGTCAATTTCATTCATGTTGTAATTCATGATAAATTAACCATAACTTTGTGGCAACGATTGCAGAATTAAGTCAATGGCTAACTCTTGACCTAGTGGAGCACTCAATCTCTCAAGGTTCTCAACATACCCAATCATTTTGAGTACATGAGGCCCAACAGGGTTTCCTTCTGCCAGTTTGCACTGAAACAAGGCTTTTGTCACCTCAAACCTCTCATGTCGAGCTTGGCCTTCATAAAGCTTCTTAAGATGCTTAAGCATGTCATAAGCTTCAATGTTCTCATGTTGCTTTTGAAGCTCAGAGTCCATGGTAGCCAACATGAGACAACTAACATCTAATGCATCATCATGATGCTTCTTATAAGCATCCTTTTGAGCTCGAGGGGCAGTAGCTTCAGGTTCTTGAGGAACAAGTTCCTCTATGACATACATTTTTCGCTCATATTTGAGGACTATCCTCAAATTCTTATGCCAGTCCAGGAAGTTTGTCCTTCTCAAGGACCAATCGTAGTGATAAGTTATTTGATGTATTAGCCATTAGTTATCTACGACAGAAATATGTAAAGTAAGTATTAAATTTAAAATATTTAATAAGGTCTTTTATTAAATGTACCTCCCACTATTTCATTCAAATTAATAGCCCTCACTATTAATTCGGAAAGTCATATTGTCTAAGCTTTCTAGTGGGCCAAGATCCATATTTCACCAAGCCTTAAGTTAGCTTTGGCTAATCACTTAAAACTTAGTTATTTAGGTAGGCAACACTTGTCAATTGTATCATATACAACTCTTAGATAGTTGAGTGAACAACACTTGTTCTAGTCCATCTTATAAACTAAAGCCCAATTCTATGCCTCTAGGTCTCAATCCTATTGAGATATCCTAGTTAAGTCGGACCTAATGTTTGACATTTAGATATCACTATTATCTAGTTGCATCTCACCAAGATAAAGGAGGTACCTTACTTTGGTAAACCTACCTTATGTCGATTGAGGCCTTGATGAGTGCCAAACATTGGAAGGCATCATAAATTATTACTGACTTAATATTTTAGATGAGGGATTTTAACTTAATTATTATCAGATCTCACCATAACTAGCCTATTTATTCATGTAATATATCTAGCATATCTCATACATCATATAAAGTAAATGAATAAAATAGACTACTGCATATCATATATCATGCAATGAATAAAACTATCACATAGTAGGTACACATTCTATCACATAGTAAATGCATGCTCATCAATATCATCACATAATAAAGAAATCAAAATGTCACATAATATGGCCCCAAAATTCTATTTTCTAATGACATTCCTAACTAACTCCTTAGCTTCTTCTTGTCCCATAGCTCCTTAGCTTCGCCTTGTTCCAAGCCAAGAATGCTCCATTGCAATTATAAATTTACAATAGAAACCACAAGCTTCATTCGGGGGGAGTGAGATGAGAAAAGAATATACATTACAAAAATAGAGGAAGACACGACACGCAAGTCTTATTTAAAATCCGTCCATAAAAACTCCAAGGGCCATACTATGCAACACATTCATGCATCATATATAATAATTACTAAGAAATATATGTAACCAAGATAAGGAGGATGATTGACATATATATTTCATAACATAATCATCATAAAAAAATCATGTTCTAAAACAACAACTTAAGAACAAAAATAATTTTTGAACGCTAGGCAGAGTTAGCACGGCGGTCTTGCTAGCCGGTTAGCAAGCGGGGGTTAAGGGGGTAGAGTCCCTTGTCGGGGGGCACGGGGGGTGGAGCTGATGTGATCCCGCAAGTGCACGGGTTTAGTCGAGTTATAGTATAAAAGATATCGTCTCCATAGGGATTGAATGTTGAATACTAACTAAATTTCGAGGCAAATTATCTAGGTATACCAATTGATATTGTGAATTAAATGTAAAATGCAAAACAGAGCTTAGTTATCAAAAAGATTTAATTCAATTAAGATGGAAGCGTACTCAGCTTAGGGTTCCCTTGTACATTTCATTACGGAATGAAGATAATCCTCTAACTTGGTTTACTATTAATTTAAATTGCTGGATTACCAAAAATAAGCTATATCTCGTTGCAAGGCTACTAGCTACTAACCAAAAGATTAAGTGCCTAGAATTTCTCTAGTAATCACTCATCTAGGTTGCATTAACATTGCTTTAGAATCCATTCTTAAACATTTCATCCTGTGCAAAAGAATCCAATTAGCTTAATTCCTAAGTCTAATTGATATTCCTAATGATCATGTAAGGTCCGATTAATTAATTGGTCATTTCAACCTAGAATCAACTAATCCTTAACACAAATCCAATATTCCGGAAGTATTAGTTTGTTCAAGTACAAAACAGCATAATCAAACCATAAATCAACAGTAAATCAAGCTAGATTATATAGAAATCAATTCCATAAATCCATGAACAAGTTCACCCCAGCTGAGCACTATGGTTTAGTGTGAAGTCATTACAAAACTAGCAGAAAACCAGAAAACAGAGAGGGAATTTTAACAAATCATGAAACTCTACAAATTCCTTGCTTGAATCTTCAATCCTTTGCTTGAATCCACGGTTAGCAGGTGCCCTTGGTGACTTTGGGTCTCCCCTAGGGTTTCTACTCACAGCTCCCCTTTCTAATTTTCGGTTCTCCTCCTTCTGGCTTGATTTTTCGCATAAAACTTATATGGGTAATGTACACGAGGTATGACATGGCCCATGTTATACCCCGTGTTCTTCTGCATGATACACGGGGTATGACACGGCCCATGTTGTACCCCGTGTTCTTTTGCAAAGGCTGGTCAGAATGATACACGGTGTATGACACGTCCCATGTTGTACCCCGTGTTCTTCTGCGAGCAGCTCAGTGAAGCTTCAAAGCATTCCAGAAAGATACACGGCCTTCCACATGGGGTTCCCATACCCCGTGTTCTTTGTCATGTGAGCAACTTTGCTTCGATTCTCCACAATTTGCATGGTTTTGCCTCCGGATCCTTTTCTAATGCTCAAATGTGTCACTTCAAAACCTGAAAACAAGATTTCAAGTATCTAAGCATCCTTTTTTCAATTAATTTGCACAAGATACTAAGTAAATGAGTGATGAAACACATAAAATTTAAGTACAATTGTGCATTTATCAGGAGCCTCGCAAGCCAAAAATTAAATTCATCTGACATTCAAATTTCAATTCATTTTGCCAACATTTGACACACCCCAAGTCGAACAATTCGACTATATGATTGACATTCAAATCATAGTTTCAAAATAGGTTTTACATTGGATAGATTTAATCATATCAAATATATCTAACTTAATTTAAACATATTAAACAATATACTTCATACATTAACCCAGATTTATTTCAAATCACATTAAAACAAATTTAATTAGATTTATATGTGAAGTCAGATTCGGAATTAATCACATTGATTCCGTACAGAATAGATCATATTCTTTAAACATAGATTATATCACTTATACTATACAAATTCAAGGTTTCATCATATGAAAGCTCATAATTAAATACTAATCCAGAATGCATGTATATATCACACATATATAACCTAACTTAAGGATTAAGTTTGATTAATTCTTATTCATAACAAAAGCTCTTTACTTCAGAAAATGATTTTCACGTAATTAATCCTATTTGTTCTTATTTAAAATAGAACCTAGAATCAATCACAAAAGTAGATTCAAACTCAAATAAAAAACCCAGAATTACACATGAAACAGATTTGAACGTGAACAAGAAAAACGCATAATCAAATTCATACAATTTATCTCATCAATTGTTAATCACATTCGAAATATAGATTATATATATCATATATATGTATCTACCAAATCAGAACGAAACAACGAGTTTGCATATATCTCATATATATCTTCGGTTTAAACAGAAACTAATTTGATATTTATTTATCACATAAATGTTCATCAAAAAATGCAATTTTAATTTAAACTAAAATAGAATATTTATCATATAAACATTCAGAAAAATGGTAAAACACATAATCAAAACTATATTTTTGCAAGAAGCTCTAATACCACTATTAGGAATTTAGATTATCATATGCAGTGAAAATTCAAAATTTGATTCGAATTCTACCTAGGATCCATACAAAAAGCATAAATCAATTATTAGGATTTTATTTATTAGGCACTCATGTTTCTATTAATCAAAACTTGAGAGCGGATGAATCAAACGCTGGCCAGAAGGTACAGCGTCTCTACGGTATCCACACGGAGTGAACAATAACTTCTCATCCTTCACGAATTTGCTAGGATGCGTTTCTTTCTCTAGGAATTAGGATTCGATGTTTTCTGAGTGATTTAGGGTTTGTATGGAAGCTTTGAACATGTCTATCCATGCGATATTCTTATAATGGGTCAGTCCAGTACATTGTTCACTAATAATGTACTCATATATTGACTTGATATCACATATCCATGATTCGTAATCATCAGTCATTATACATGCTAGTCTCGATGTATTATTACTATCCTTTTCGTAATAATACTTGACAATGGGCATTTTAGGAATAGTGAAGCTATTCTAAGGATAATTATTATATTAAGTTATAAATCGTGTAGAATAATAATAAAATTATAAAAATATAATATAATAATTAAATTACCTAAAATAAAACATAATACATTGTGTATTAATTCAATCATCTATATGATTAGTTTCTAGGACACACACCAACAGTAATTTGGCAATTTCATGGTTAATTACTCACGATATGTCCATTTATTTGGGCTCCTTTCGGTGTTGCTATTTTGGAACGAAATAGTAGGCCGTTACTGTCTGTGGGACGCACAGTGAAATGCTGTTATTTGACAATTTGGTTGTTAATTCGACCTGATTTATCCATTTATTTGCAGTTTCTGGTTGGCGTTACTCTATTGAAATGAAATCATAGCATCCCCTTCTTTGCAAGTTTGTCTGTTAATTAGAATCGATTAGTCCATTTAATTAGGGTTTTGGGCTGACATTAATGTACTGTTACATGTTCATGTCCTGAGACGAAACAACGACATGCCATAATTTGATAATTTCATAGTTAATTACCCATGATTTATCCATTTATTTGTGGTTTTTGGTTACTGCTTCTACTTTGAAACAAAATCGTAGTATTCCGTTCATTCGCAGTTCGATTATTAGCTGGATCGGATTTATCCATTTATCTTGGGTTTTCGGTTGATGTTAGGGTTTGGGAACAAAACAGTTACATGTTACAGTTTTGGAATGAAATAGTAACATGACGTAATTTGGCAATTTCGTAGTTAATTACTCATGATATGTTCATTTATTTGGGCTCCTTTCGGTATTGTTGTTTTGGAATGAAGCAGTAGGCCGTTACTGTTTATGGGACGCACAGTGAAATGCTGTTATCTGGCAATTTGTTTGTTAATTCGACTTGACTTATCCATGTATTTGCAGTTTCCAGTTGGCGTTACTATATTGAAACGAAATCGTAGCATCCCCTTCTTTGCCAGTTTGACTGTTAATCAGAATCAATTAGTCCATTTATTTAGGGTTTTGGGCTGACATTAATGTACTATTACATGATGCTGTCCTGAGATGAAATAGCGACATGCTGGAATTTAGCAATTATGTAGTTAATTACCCATGATTTATCCATTTATTTGTGGTTTTTGGTTACTGCTTCTGCTTCGAAATAAAATCGTAGCATTTTGTTCGTTCAATGTTCGATTGTTAGCTGAACCAGGTTTATCCATTTATCTTGGGTTTTCGGTGGATGTTAGGGTTTGGCAACGAAACAGTTACATGTTGCAGTTTTGGAAAAAAAATAGTAACAAGTCGTAATTTGACAATTTCATAGTCAATTACTCACGATATGTCCATTTATTTGGGCTCCTTTTAGTGTCACTGTATTGGGACGAAACAGTAGGCCGTTACTGTCTGTGGGACGCACAGTGAAATGCTGTTATCAGGCAATTTAGTTGTTAATTCGACCTGATTAATCCATTTATTTGCAGTTTTCGGTTGGCGTTACTCTATTGAAATGAAATCGTAGCCTCCCCTTCTTTGTCGGTTTGACTGTTAATCAGAATCGATTAGTCCATTTATTTAAGGTTTGGGGTTGACATTAATGTACTGTTACATGTTGTTGTCTTGAGACGAAACAGCAACATGCCGTAATTTAGCAATTTCATAGTTAATTACCTAAGATTTATCCTTTTATTTGTGGTTTTTAATTACTGCTTCTGCTTCAAAACAAAACTGTAGCATTCTGTTCGTTCACAGTTTGATTGTCAACTGGATCGAATTTATCCATTTATCTTAGGTTTTCGGTGGATGTTAGGGTTTGGGAACGAAACAATTAGATGTTGCAGTTTCGAAACAAAATAATAACATGTCATAATTTGACAATTTCGTAGTTAATTACTCACGATATGAACATTTATTTAGGCTCCTTTTGGTGTTGCTGTTTTGGAACAAAAAAGTATGCTGTTACTGTTTGTGGGACGCACAATGAAATGCTGTTATTTGGTAATTTGGTTGTTAATTTGACTTGATTTATCTATTTATTTGTAGTTTTCGGTTGGTGTTACTCTATTGAAAGGAAACCGTAGCATCCTGTTCTTTACTGGTTTGACTGTTAATTAGAATCGATTAGTCCATTTATTTAAGGGTTTGGGTTGACATTAATGTACTGCTACATGTTGCTGTCTTGAGATGAAACAGTGACATGTTGAGAATTCGGATTATCACATGCAGCGGAATTTTAAATTTTGATCCGAATTCTACCTAGGATCCATGCAAAAAGCATAAGTCAATGATTAGGCTTTTACCTATTGGGCACTCGTGTTTCTACTGATCAAAACTTGAGAGCGGATAAATCAAACGCCGGCCGGAAGGTATAGCGTCTCTACGGTATCCACACGGACTGAACAACGACCTCTCACCCTCCACGCGTCCGCTAGGATGCGTTTTTCTCTCTAAGAATTAGGATTGGATGTTTTCTGAGTGATTTAGGGTTTATATGGAAGCTTAAAACGTGACGTTTTTAAATGCTGCCCTCAAGTCCCTTTTATAGAACTTAGGCAAGCCATAATCCTAGTCCTACTAGGATAATACTTCCAAAATCCTAATCATACTTAACAACTCATCTTATCCTTATCCTAGAGATAATGGGAAGAGATAAGACTTATCTATTAATTATCTAATATTAGATAATGATATTATCTCATAATATAAATATCTTAATATTAGATAATTGCATATAGTTATCAAATATTAAAATAATATTATCTCATAATATATTTATCTAATATCTGATAAGATAATTACTTGATATTACTTTAATATCAAATAATATCACATAATATATATATATATATATATAATATGAATTTATTATTCTTAATAATATATATGCACGAAAATAAGTCCAATTAATTGGATATTAATATAATTAAAGTCCAATTAATTATTTTCTTATTCCTACTCCTTTTGTGTGACCCTGTAGGTTCTTACTACGTTGACAATGACTTATTATTGAGCTATAGACAGCGAGCGGTATCTAGCAATACATCACTGCCACTCAAGTAGTAAGAATGTCTGTGATTCGACATCCACCTAATACATGATCAATGTTTTACATCATAACCCTTTTGTAATAATATCCAAATTGAACTGGAGGCATGGAATGTGTCATCCTCGTCAATGTTCAATTTATATTTCTTGATACTGAGTAGACTTAAAATAAATAATTAATATCACATATTAATTCAACTGAGCATGGCCATGCATTTCTAAGTCTCACTCAATCAAGGGGCCCAAGGATATTTCTCTTTTATACAAGAGTAACAAAATCCCATTTACATCATTCACTTCCCTCTGCATGATTTATGACACACCCAATCAATGCCCTATTTGTCACCTGATTAAAGGTGACATAGGACAATATTAAAGTGAGTAATTCCTCATGTAGGGAACCGTAGTGACTTCAGGTCAAAGGTTTATGCATAGTTGTGATCATATGAGAATAACTTATGACACGTTTATCCATGCAATATTCTCATAGTGGGTCAATCCAGTACATTGTTCACTAGCAATGTACTCATGTATTGACTTGATATCACATATTCATGATTCGTAATCATCAGTCACTATACATGCTAGTCTCGTTGTATTATTACTATCCTTTTTTCATAATAATACTTGACTAGGGGCATTTTAGGAATAGCAAAGCTATTCCAAGGATAATTATAATATTAAGTTATAAATTGCGCATAATAATAAAAATAAAATATAATAATTAAATTGCCTAAAATAAAATATAATACATTGTGTATAACTCTAATCATCTTATATGATTGGTTCTAGGACACACACCAACATGACATGCCGTAATTTGACAATTTTGTTGTTAATTACCCATGATTTATCCATTTATTTGTGGTTTTTGGTGACTGCTTCTACTTTGAAACAAAATCGTAGCATTCAGTTCGTTCCCATTTCGATTGTTAGCTGGACTGAATTAATCCATTTATCTAGGGTTTTCGGTGGATGTTTGGGTTTGGGAAAGAAATAGTAACATGCCATAATTTGACAATTTCGTAGTTAATTACTTACGATATCTCCATTTATTTGGGCTCCTTTCGGTGTTGCTACTTTGGAACGAAACAGTAGGCCATTATTGTCTGTGGGACGTACAGTGAAATGTTGTTATCTGATAATTTGATTATTAATTCGACCTGATTTATCTATTTATTTGCAGTTTTCGGTTGGCGTCACCCTATTGAAATGAAACCGTTGCATCCCTTTCTTTTTCGATTTGACTATTAATCAGAATCAATTAGTCCATTTATTTAGGGTTTTGGGCTGACATAAATGTACTGTTACATGTTGTTGTCCTGAGCCAAAACAACGACTTGTCGTAATTTAGCAATTTCTTAGTTAATTACCCATGATTTATCCATTTATTTATGATTTTTGGTTACTGCTTCTGCTTCAAAAAAAAATTGTAGCATTCCATTCGTTCGCAGTTTAATTGTTCGCAGAAATGAAACTGCAGCATCCCCTTCTTTGCCGGTTTGACTGTTAATCAGAATCGATTAGCCTATTTATTTAAGGTTTTAGGCTAGCATTAATGTACTGTTACAAATTGTTGTCCTGACATGAAACAGCAACATGCCGTATTTTGGCAATTTCGTAGTTAATTACCCATGATTTATCCATTTATTTGTGGTTTTTGATTTCTACTTCTACTTCAAAACAAAACTATAGCATTCTGTTCGTTTGCAGTTCGATTGTTACCTAGACCAAATTTATCCATTTATCTTGGGCTTTCGGTTGATGTTGGGATTTGGGAACGAAACAGTTACATGTTGCAGTTTTGGAAAGAAACAGTAAAATACCGTAATTTGGCAATTTTGTAGTTAATTACACACGACATGTCCATTTATTTGGGTTCCTCTCGATGTCGCAATTTTGGAATGATACAGTAGGCCGTTACTATCTGGGGGACACACTGTGAAATGCTGTTATCTTGCTATTTGGTTATTAATTCGACCTAATTTATCCAATTACCTACAGTTTCTGGTTGACGATGCTCTAGTTAAACCCTAAACTGTAGGACCCCCTTTTTTGCCGGTTTAACTATTAATTAGAATTAATTAGTGCATTAATTAAAGGTTTTGGGCTGACATTAATGTATTGTTACATATTATTGTCCTGAGATGAAACAGCGACATGTCGTAATTTGGCAATTTTGTTGTTAATTACCCATGATTTATCCACTTCTTTGTGGTTTTTAGTTACTGCTTCTGGTTCGAAACAAAACCGTAGCATTCTATTCGTTCGCTGTTCGATTGTTAGCTGGATCGAATTTATCCATTTATCTTGAGTTTTCAGTTAATGTTAGGGTTTGGGAATGAAACAGTTACATGTTGTAGTTTTGGAACGAAACAGTTACATGCCATAATTTAGCAATTTCGTAGTTAATTACTAACGATATGTCCATTTATTTGTGCTCCTTTCGGTGTTGCAATTTTGGAATGAAACAGTAAGCCGTTACTATTTGTGGGACGCATAGTGAAATTGTGTTATCTGGCAATTTGATTGTTAATTTGATCAAATTTATCCATTTATTTCCAGTTTCCGGTTGGCGTTACTCTAGAGAAACCCTAAACTGCAGCATCCCCTTCTTTGCTAGTTTGACTCTTAATCAGAATCGATTAGTCCATTTATTTAGGATTTTGGGCTGACATTAATGTACTGTTACATGTTGCTGTTCTAAGATGAAATAGCAACATGCCGTAATTTGACAATTTTGTAGTTAATTACCCATGATTTATCCATTTGTTTGTGATTTTTGGTTACTGCTTTTGCTTCAAAATAAAATTGTAGCTTTCCATTCGTTCGCAGTTCGATTATTAGCTAGACCGGATTTATCCATTTATCTTAGGTTTTCAATTGATGTTAGGGTTTAGGAATGAAATAGTTGCATGTTGCAATTATGCAATGAAATAGTAACATGCCGTAATTTGACAATTTTGTAGTTAATTACTCACGATATATCCATTTATTTGGTTGTCAATTCGACCTAATTAATCCGTTTATTCGCAGTTTCTGGTTAGCATTACTCTACTGAAACCTTAAACTGTAGCATCCCCTTCTTTGCCAGTTTGACTGTTAATCGGAATCGATAAGTCCATTTATTTAAGGTTTTGGGCTGGCATTAATGTACTATTACATGTTGCTGTGTTGAGACCAGATAGTGACATGCTGTAATTTGGCATTTTTGTAGTTAATTTCTCATGATTTATCTATTTATTTATTGTTTTCGGTTACTGCTTCTGCTTCGTAACAAAATCGTAGCATCCTTTTCGTATGCAGTATGATTATTAGCTAGATCGGATTTATCCATTATCTTGGATTTTTGGGTTGATGTTAGGGTTTGGGAATGAAATAGTTAGTTGTTGCAGTTTTGAAATGAAACAGTAACATGCCATAATATGACAATTTCGTAGTTAATTACTTATGATATGTTCATTTATTTGGGCTCCTTTCAATATCCTTATTTTGGAACGAAATAATAGGCCGTTACTGTCTGTGGGACGCACAGCAAAATATTGTTATCTTGCAATTTGATTGTTAATTCGACCTGATTTATCCATTTATTTGCATTTTTCGATTGGCGTTACTCTACTAAAACCCTAAACCATAGCATCCCCTTCTTTACCGGTTTGACTATTAATCGAAATCGATTAGTCCATTTATTTAGGGTTTTAGGCTAACAGCGACATGCAGTAATTTGGCAATTTCGTAGTTAATTACCCATGATTTATCCATTTATTTGTGATTTTTAGTTACTGCTTCTGCTTCGAAACAAAACTGTAGCATTCCGTTCATTCACAGTTCGATTTTTAGTTGGACGGGATTTATCCATTTATCTTAGGTTTTTTATTGATGTTAGGGTTTCGAAACGAAACAGTTACATGTTGCAGTTTTGGAATGAAATAGTAACATGCCGTAACTTGACAATTACCTAGTTACTTACTCATAATATGTCCATTTATTTGGGCTCCTTTCAGTGTCACTGTTTTGGAACGAAATAATAAGTCGTTACTGTCTGTGGGACGTACAATGAAATGTTGTTATATGGCAATTTGGTTGTTAATTCGACCTGATTTATCCATTTATTTATAGTTTCTGGTTAGCGTTATTCTACAAGAACCCTAAACTGTAGCATCCCCTTTTTTGCTAGTTTGACTGTTAATTAGAATCGATTAGTCCATTTATTCAGGGTATTGGGCTGACATTAATGTAATGTTACATGTTGTTGTCCTGAGACGAAATAGCGACAGGCCGTAATTTAGCAATTTTGTAGTTAATTACCCATGAATAATCCATTTATTTGTGGTTTATCCTTACTGCTTCTACTTCGGAACAAAACCGAAGCATTTAGTTCGTTTGCAGTTCGATTGTTAGTTGGACCGGATTTATCCATTTATCTTGGGTTATCGGTGGATGTTAGGTTCGCGAGTGAAACAGTTACATATTGCAGTTTTGGAACGAAACAGTAACGTGCCGTAATTTGGCAATTTCATAGTTAATTACTCACGATATGGATGTTTTGGCACGAAATAGTAGGCCATTACTGTTTTGTAAGATGCACAGTGAAATGCTGTTATCTAGCAATTTGATTGTTAATTCAGCCTGATTAATCCATTTATTTACAATTTTCGGTTGGCGTTACTCTACTAAAACCCTAATCGTAGCATCCCCTTCTTTGCCAGTTTAACTGTTAATCAGAATCGATTAGTCCATTTATTTTGGGTTTTGGGCTGACATTAATGTACTGTTACTTGTTGCTGTCCTGAGATGAAATAGCTGATAAATGCATAATGGCACTTAAATTTTGTGTTTTGTCACTCATTTACTTAGTATCTTGTGCAAATTAATTAAGAAAGGATACTTATATGCTCGATATTTTGTTTTCAGGTTTTGAAGTGACACATTTGAGCATTAGAAAAGGATCCGGAGGCAAAACCATGCAAATTGTGAAGAATCGATGCAAAGTTGCTCACATGACCAAGAACACGGGGTATAGGAACCCCGTGTGGAATATCGTGTATCCTTCTGGAATGCTTCGAAGCTTCACTGAACTGCTCACAGAAGAACACGGGGGTAAATACGAGTCGTGTCAGACCCCGTGTACCATACTGCTTAACACTTTATAAGTAAATACGGGGAGTGTCACACCGCGTGTATCATGCTGCTCAACCTTCACAGAGAAACACGGGGTACAACACGAGACGTGTCATACCCCGTGTACATTACCCATATAAGTTTTGTGCGAAAAGTCGGAGAAGAAAGAGGAGAACCGAAAATTTGAAAGGGGAGCCATGAGTAGAAACCCTAGGAGAGACCCAAACTCACCAAGGATTGAAGATTCAAGCAAGGAATTTGTAGAGCTTCATGACTTGTTTGAATTCCCTCTCTGTTTTCTGGTTTTCTGCTAGTTGTGTAATGACTACACACTAAACCCTAGTGCTCAGCTGGGGTAAACTTGTTCCTGGATTTATGGATTTGATTTTTATATAATCTAGCTTGATTTACTATTGATTAATGATTTGATTATGCTGTTTTGTACCTGAACAAACCAATACTTCTGGAATATTGGATTTGTGTGATAGATTAGTTAATTCTAGGTTAGAATGACTAATTAATTAATCGGACCTTGCATGATCATTGGGAATATCAATTAGACTTAGGAATTAAGCTAATTGGATTATTTTGCACAGGATGAAATGTTTAAGAACGGATTCTAAAGCAATGTTAATGCAACCTAGATGAGTGATTACTAGAGAAATTCTGGGCACTTAATTTTTTGGTTAATAGCTAGTAGCCTTGCAATGAGGTATAGCTTATTTTTGGTAATCCAACAATCTAAATTAACAATAAACCAAGTTAGAGGATTATCTTCATTCCATAATGAAATGTACAAGGGAACCTTAAAGCTGAGTACACTTCCATCTCATTTGAATTAAAACTTTACCTAATCCATAAGCTTTGTTTTGCATTATACCCTTAATTCACAATATCAATCAGTACACCTAGATAATTTACCTTGAAATTCAGTTAGTATTCAACATTCAATCCCTGTGGAGACGATATCTTTTATACTATAACTCGACTAAACTAGTGCACTTGCGGGATCACGTCAACAGCAACATTCCGAAATTGGGCAATTTCGTAGTTAATTACCCATGATTTATCCACTTATTTGTGATTTTTAGTTTCTGCTTCTACTTCGTTACAAAACTGTAACAATCCGTTCGTTCGCAGCTCGATTGTTAACTGGACCGAATTTATCCATTTATCTTCAGTTTTCGGTTGATGTTAGGGTTTGGGAATGAAATAGTTACTTGTTGCAATTTTGGAACGAAATAGTAATATGCCATAATTTGATAATTTCGTCGTTAATTACTCATGACATGTTTATTTATTTGGGCTCCTTTCGGTATCGTTGTTTTGGAACGAAACAATAGGCAGTTACTCTCTGTGGGACGCAAAGTGAAATGTTATTATCTTACAATTTGATTGTTAATTTGACCTGATTTATCTATTTATTTGTATTTTTCAGTTGGCGTTACTCTACTGAAACCCTAAACTATAGCATCCCCTTCTTTGCCGGTTTGACTGTTAATCAGAATCGATTAGTCCATTTATTTACGGTTTTAGGCTAACAGTGACATACCATAATTTGGCAATTTCGTAGTTAATTACCCATGATTTATCCATTTATTTGTTGTTTTTAGTTACTGCTTCTGCTTTGAAATAAAACCGTAGCATTCCGGTCGTTTGCAATTCGATTTTTAGTTAGACTGGATTTATCCATTTATCTTAGGTTTTTGGTTGATGTTAGGGTTTGAGAACGAAACAGTTACATGTTGCAGTTTTAGAACAAAACAGTAACATGCCGTAATTTGACAATTTCGTAGTTACTTACTCACGATATGTCCATTTATTTAGGCTCCTTTCAGTGTCACTATTTTAGAACGAAACAATAGGCCGTTACTCTTTGTGGCACATACAGTGAAATGCTATTATTTGGCAATTTTGTTGTTAATTCGACCTGATTTATCCATTTATTTACAGTTTTCAGTGGGCATTACTCTATAGAAACCCTAAACCGTAGCATCCCCTTTTTTGCCGGTTTAACTGTTAATTAGAATCGATTAGTTCATTTATTCAGGGTTTTGGGCTAACATTAATGTAATGTTACATGTTGCTATCCTAAGACGTAACAGCGACAGGCCGTAATTTGGCAATTTTATAGTTAATTACCCACGAATAATCCATTTATTTGTGGTTTATGGTTACTGCTTCTACTTCAAAACAAAATCGTAGCATTCCATTCGTTCGCAGTTTGTTTGTTAGCTGGACCGAATTTATCCATTTATCTTGGGTTATCGGTGGATGTTAGGGTTCGAGAATGAAATAGTTACATGTTGCAGTTTTAGAACAAAACAATAACATTCCGTAAGTTGGCAATTTCGTAGTTAATTACTCACAATATGTCCATTTATTTGGGCTCTTTACGGTGTCGCTGTTTTAGCATGAAATAGTAGGCCATTACTGTTTATGGGACGCACAATGGAATGTTGTTATCTGGCAATTTGGTTGTTAATTCGGCCTGACTAATCCAATTATTTGCAGTTTCCAATTGGCGTTACTCTACTGAAACACTAAACCATAGCATCCCTTTCTTTGCCGGTTTGACTGTTAATTAGAATCGATTAGTCCATTTATTTTGGGTTTTGGGGTGACATTAATGTACTGTTACATGTTGCTGGCCTGAGACGAAACAACAACATGCCATAATTGGGCAATTTCATAGTTAATTACCCATGATTTATCCACTTATTTGTGATTTTTAGTTACTGCTTTTGCTTCAAAACAAAAACGTAGCATTCTATTCGTTCGTGGTTCGATTGTTAGCTGGATCGAATTTATCCATTTATTTTTAGTTTTCGGTTGATGTTAGGGTTTGGGAACGAAATAGTTACTTGTTGCAGTTTTGAAATGAAATAGTAACATGCCATAATTGAAAATTTTCGTAGTTAATTACTCATGATATGTCCATTTATTTGGGCTCCTTTCGGTATCGCTGTTTTGGAACAAAACAATAGGCTGTTATTGTCTGTGGGACGCACAGTGAAATGTTGTTATCTTGCAATTTGGTTGTTAAT
Organism: Sindora glabra; assembly: GCA_020226215.1. Taxonomy (NCBI): domain Eukaryota; kingdom Viridiplantae; phylum Streptophyta; class Magnoliopsida; order Fabales; family Fabaceae; genus Sindora; species Sindora glabra. The sequence goes on from CM035231.1 coordinate 65,173,976, forward strand.
TTGACCTGATTTATCCATTTATTTGTAATATTCAGTTGGTGTTACTCTAGTAAAACCCTAAACCATAGCATCCCCTTTTTTGGAACGCACAGTGAAATGCTGTTATCTAGCAATTTGGTTGTTAATTCTGTCAGGAATTCAGATTATTACATGCAGCAAAATTTTAAAATTTTGATCCGAATTCTACCTAGGATGCATGTAAAAAGCATAAATCAATAATTAGGGTTTTACCTATTGGGCACTCATGTTTCTACTAATCAAAACTTAAGAGTGGATGAATCAAACATTGGCCGGAAGGTACAGCATCTCTACGGTATCCACACGAAGTGAACAATGACCTCTCGCCCATCACAAATTTACTAGGACGCATTTCCCTCTCTAGGAATTAGGATTCGATGTTTTCTAAGTGATTTAGGGTTTTAGGAGACTTATGAGAATTTTTTTAATGTGTTGCCCTCATGCCCCTTTTTATAGAACTTAGACAAGCCACAATCCTAGTCCTACGAGGATAATGCTTCTAAGATCTTAATCACACTTGACAACTCATTTTATCCTTATCCTAGAGATAATAAGGAGAGATAGGACTTATCTATTAATTATCTAATATTAGATAATATTATCTCATAATATAAATATCTTAATATTAGATAATTGCATATAGTTATCAAATATCAAAATAATATTATCTCATAATATATTTATCCAATATCTTATAACGTAATTATTTGATATTACTTTAATATCAAATAATATCACATAATATATATATATATATATATATATATATATATATATATATATATATATTACGTGAATAACATATTATCATTCTTAATAATAATATATATATGCACGAAAATAAGTCCAATTAATTGGATATTAATATAATTAAAGTCCAATTAATTATTATCTTATTCCTACTCCTTTTGTATGACCCTGTAGGTTCTTACTACATTGATAATGACTCATTATTGAGCCATAGACAGTGAGCAATATCTAGTAATACATCACTGCCACTCAAGTAGTAAGAATGTCTGTGATTCGACATCCACCTAATACATGATCAACGTTTTTCATCATAACCCTTTCGTAACAATATCCAAATTGAATTGGAGGCATGGAATGTGTCATCCTCGTCAATGTTCAATTTATATTTCTTGATACTGAGTAGACTTAAAATAAATGATTAATATCACATATTAATCTAATTGAGCATGGCCATGCATTTCTGAGTCTCACTCAATCAAGGGGCCAAAGGATATTTCTCTTTTATACAAGAGTAACAAAATTCCATCTACATTACTCACTTTCCTCTGCACGATTCATGACACACCTAATCAATGCCCTATTCGTCATCCTGATTGAAGGTGACATAGGATAATATTAAAGCGAGTAATTCCTCATGTAGGAAATGGTAGTGACTTCAGGTCAAAGGTTTATATATATTTGTGATCATATGAGAATAACTTATGACACGTCTATCCATGCAATATTCTCATAGTAGGTCAGTCCAGTACATTGTTCACTAATAATGTACTCATGTATTGACTTGATATCACATATCCATGATTCATAATCATTAGTCATTATACATTCTAGTCTCGATGTATTATTACTATCATTTTCGTAATAATACTTGACTAGGGGCATTTTAGGAATAGCTAAAATTTTTCAAAGATAATTATTATATTAAGTTATAAATTACGGAGAATAATAATAAAATTATAAAAATAAAATATAATAATTAAATTACCTAAAATAAAATATAATACATTGTGTATTACTTTAATCATCTATATGATTAGATTCTAGGACACACACCAATAAATTCGACCAGATTTATCCATTTATTTGTAGTTTCCGGTTGGCGTTACTCTACTAAAACCCTAAACCATAGCATCCCCTTCTTTGTCAATTAGACATTTAATTAGAATCGAAGAGTCCATTTATTTAAGGTTTTGGGCTGACATTAATGTACTATTACATGTTGTTGTCCTAAGATGAAATAGCGACATGCTGTAATTTGGCAATTTCGTAGTTAATTACCTATGATTTATTTATTTATTTGCAATTTTTGCTTACTGCTTTTGCTTCGAAATAAAACCATAGCATTCCCTGCATTCGGAGTTTGATTGTTAGTAGGACCAAATTTTTCCATTTATCTTGGGTTTTCGGTTGATATTAGGGTTTAGGAACGAAACAGTTACATGTTGCAGTTTTGGAACGAAACAGTAACATGCTGTAATTTGATAATTTCGTTATTAATTATTCATGATATGTCCATTTATTTGGGCTCCTTTTGGTGTCGCTATTTTAGAATGAAACAGTAGGCCATTATTATCTGTGGGAGGCATAGCGAAATGATGTTATCTGGTAAATTGGTTATTAATTCGACCTGATTTAACCATTTATTTGTAGTTTCCGATTGGCGTTACTCTACTGAAACCCTAAACAGTAGCATCCCCTTCTTTGTTGGTTTGACGGTTAATTGGAATCGATTAGTTCATTTATTTAGGATTTTGGGCTGACATTAATGTACTGTTAAATATTGCTCTCCTAAGATGAAATAGCGACATGCTGTAATTCGGCAATTGCGTAGTTAATTACCCATGAGTTATCCATTTATTTATGGTTTTTGGTTACTGCTTCTGCTTCAAAACAAGACCGTAGCATTCCGTTCGTTAGTAGTTCGATAGTAAGCTGGACAAGATTTATCCATTTATCTTGGGCTTTTGGTGGATGTTAGGGTTTGGGAACGAAACAGTTACATGTTACAGTTTTGGAACAAAACAGTAACATGCCGTAATTTAGCAATTTTGAAGTTAATTACTCACGATATGCGCATTTATTTGGGCTTCTTTTGGTGTTGCTATTTTGGAATGAAACAATAGCCCATTACTGTCTGTGGGACGCACAGTGAAATGCAGTTATCTGACAATTTGATTGTTAATTCAACCCGATTTATTCATTTATTTGTAATTTTCGGCTGGCGTTACTCTATTGAAACCCTAAACTGTAGCATCCCCTTCTTTGCCGCTTTGACTATTATTCTATTTATTTAAGATTTTGGGTTGACGTTAATGTACTGTTACAAGTTGCTGTCCTGAGACAAAAAAGTGACATGTCATAATTTAACAATTTCGTAGTTAATTACCCATGATTTATCCATTCATTTGTGGTTCTTGGTTTCTGCTTCTGCTTCCAAACAAAATCGTAGCATTCCGTTCGTTCGCAGTTCGATTGTTAGCTGGGCTGGATTTATCCATTTATCTTGAGTTTTTAGTTGGTGTTAGGGTTTGGGAACGAAACAATTACATGTTGCAGTTTTGGAATAAAAAAGTAACATGTCGTAATTTGGCAATTTCGTAGTTAATTACCACGATATGTCCAATTATTTAGGCTCCTTTCGATGTCGCTATTTGAAACGAAAGTGTAGGCCGTTACTGTCTGTGGGACGCATAGTGAAATGATATTATCTAGCAATTTAGTTTTTAATTCGACCTAATTTATCCATTTATTTGCAGTTTTCGATTGGCGTTACTCCACTAAAACCCTAAATCGTAGCATCCCCTTCTTTGCCAATTTGACTGTTAATTGGAATCGATTAGTCCATTTATTTAAGATTTTGGGATGACATTAATTTACTGTTACATGTTGTTATCTTGAGATGAAAGAGCAACATGCCGTAATTTGGTAATTTCATAGTTAATTACCCATGATTTATCCATTTATTTGTGGTTTTTGATTACTGTTTCTGCTTCAAAACAAAACCGTGGCATTTCGTTCGTTCACTGTTCGATTGTTAGCTAGACCGAATTTATCCATTTATCTTGAGTTTTCGGTGCATGTTAGGGTTTGGGAATGAAACAGTTACATGTTGCAGTTTTGGAACGAAACAGTAACATGCAGTAATTTGATAATTTCGTAGTTAATTACTCGCAATATGTCCATTTATTTGGTCTCCTTTCAGCATCGCTGTTTTGGAATGAAATAGTAGGCCATTACTGTCTGTGGAACGCACAGTGAAATGATGTTATCTGGCAACTTGGTTTTTAATTTGACCTGATTTATCCATTTATTTGTAGTTTTCGATTGGCGTTACTCTACTAAAACCCTGAACCGTAGCATCCCCTTTTTTACCGATTTGACTATTAATTAGAATTGATTAGTCCATTTATTTAGGGTTTTGGGCTGACATTAATGCTCTGTTACATGTTGCTATCTTGAGACGAAACAGCGACATGCCATAATTTAGCAATTTCATAGTTAATTACCATAGAGTTATCCATTTATTTGTGGTTTTTGGTTATTGCTTCTGCTTCAAAACAAAATCGTAGCATTCCGTTCATTCGCAGTTCGATTGTTTGCTGGACCGAATTTATCCATTTATCTTGGGTTTTCAATTAATGTTAGGGTTTGGAAACAAAATAATTATATGATACAGTTTTGGAATGAAATAGAAGCATGCCGTAATTTACAAATTTCATAGTTAATTACCCACGATATGTCCATTTGTTTAGGCTCCTTTCGTTGTCACTGTTTTGGAATGAAATAGTAGGCCATTACTGTCTGTGGGACGCACAGAGAAATGCTGTTATCTGGCAATTTGGTTGTTAATTTGACATGATTTATCCATTTATTTGCAGTTTTCAGTTGGCGTTACTCTACTGAAACCCTAAACCGTAGCGTCCCCTTCTTTGCCGGTTTGACTGTTAATTAGAATCAATTAGTCCATTTATTTAGGGTTTTAGGCTGACATTAATGTGCTGTTACATGTTGCTGTCCTGAGATAAAACAACGACATGCCATAATTTGGCATTTTCGTAATTAATTACCCATGATTTATCTGTTAATTTATGATTTTTTGTTACTGCATCTGCTTTGAAACAAAACCGTAGCATTTCATTCGTTCGCAATTTGTTTGTTAGCTGGACCAGATTTATCCATTTATCTTGGGTTTTCAGTGGATGTTAGGGTTTGGAAACGAAATAGTTACATGTTGCAGTTTTGGAACGAAATAGTAACAAGCCGTAATTTGGCAATTTTGTAGTTAATTACTCAAGATATGTCCATTTATTTGGGCTCCCTTTGGTGTCGCTGTTTTGGAATGAAACAGTAGGCCATTATGGTCTGTGGAACGCATAGAGAAATGCTATTATCGAGCATTTTGGTTGTTAATTCGGCCTGATTTATCCATTTATTTGTAGTTTCTGGTTAGCGTTACTCTACTAAAACCCTAAATCGTAGCATCCCCTTCTTTGCCGATTTGACTATTAATTTGAATCGATTAGTCCATTCATTTAGGGTTTTGAGCTGACATTAATGTATTGTTACATGTTGCTGTCTTGAGACAAAACAGCTACATGCCGTAATTTGGTAATTTTGTAATTAATTACCCTTGATTTATCCATTTATTTCTGATTTTTAGTTACTGCTTCTCCTTCGAAACAAAACCTTAGCATTCCGTTCGTTCGTAGTTCATTTGTTAGCTGGACCGGATTTATCCATTTATCTTGGGTTTAAGGTTGATGTTAGGATTTGGGTACGAAACAGTTACATGTTTTAATTTTGGAATGAAATAGTAACATGTCGTAATTTGACAATTTCGTAGTTAATTACTCACGATATGTCCATTTATTTAGTCTCCTTTCGGTGTCGCTGTTTTGGTACGAAACAGTAGGCCGTTACTGTCTATGGGATGCACAGTAAAATATTGTTATCTGGCAATTTGATTTTTAATTCAACTTGATTTATCCATTTATTTGTAATTTTCGATTGGCGTTACTCAGAAGAAATAGCAACATGCTGTAATTTGGCAATTTCATGGTTAATTACCCATGATTTATCCATTTATTTGTGATTTTTTGTTACTGCTTCTACTTCTGCTTTGAAACAAAACCGTAGCAATCTGTTCGTTCACAGTTTGATTATTAGCTGGACTGGATTTATACATTTATCTTAGGTTTTCGATTGATGTTAGGGTTCGGGAACGAAACAGTTATATGTTGCAATTTGGGAACCAAAACAGTAACATGCCATAATTTGGCAATTTTGTAGTTAATTACTCACGATATGTCCATTTATTTAGGCTCCTTTTAGTGTTACTATTTTAAAACAAAACAGTAGGCTGTTACTGTCTGTGGGATGCACAGTGAAATGCTGTTATCTGGCAATTTGGTTGTTAATTCAACCTGATTTATCCATTTATTTACAGTTTTTGATTGGCATTACTCTACTAAAACTGTAAACCGTAGCATGCCCTTCTTTGCCAATTTGACTGTTAATTAGTATCGATTAGTCAATTTATTTGGGGTTTTGGGATGACATTATTGTACTGTTACAAGTTCTTGTTCGGAGCCGAAACAACGACATGCCGTAATTTAGCAATTTCTTAGTTAATTGCCCATGATTTATCCATTTATTTATGATTTTTGGTTATTGCTTCTACTTCAAAACAAAACCATAACATTTCGTTCATTTGAAGTTTGATTGTTAGCTGGACTAAATTTAACCATTTATCTTGGGTTTTCAGTTGATGTTAGGGTTTAGGAACAAAATAGTTACATGTTGCAGTTTTGGAACGAAACAGTAACATGCCGTAATTTGAGAATTTCGTAGTTAATTACTCACGATATGTCGATTTATTTGACTCCTTTCGGTGTCGCTGCTTTGGAACAAAATAGTAGGCTATTACTATCTGTGAGATGCATAGTGAAATGATGTTATCTGATAATTTAGTTTTTAATTCGACCTTATTTATCCATTTATTTGCAGTTTCGGGTTAGCGTTACATAGACGAAATAGCGACATGCCATAATTTGGCAATTTCATAGTTAATTACCCATGATTTATCCATTTATTTGTAGTTTTTGGTTACTATTTCTACTTCGAAACAAAATCGTAGCATTTCGTTCATTCACAGTTTGATTGTTAGCTGGACCGGATTTAACCATTTATCTTGGGTTTTAGGTTGATGTTAGGGTTTGGGAACGAAACAGTCACTTGTTGCAGTTTTGGAATGAAACAGTAACATGCCATAATTTGGCAATTTCGTAGTTAATTACTCACGATATATCCATTTATTTGGGCTCCTTTTGGTGTCGCTATTTTGGAACAAAACAGTAGGGCATTACTATCTTTAGGACGCACAGTGAAATGCTATTATCTGGCAATTTAGTTGTTAATTCAACCTGATTTATCCATTTATTTGCAGTTTCCGGTTGGCGTTACTCTATTGAAATGAAACTGTAGCATCCCCTTCTTTGCCAGTTTGACTGTTAATTAGAATCGATTAGTCCATTTATTTAGGGTTTTGGGCTGACATTAATGTACTGTTAAATGTTGCTGTCCTGAGACGAAACAACGACATGCCGTAATTTGGCAATTTCATTGTTAATTAATCATGATTTATCCATTTATTTGTAGTTTTTGGTTACTGCTTCTGCTTCAAAACAAAACCGTAGCATTCCGTTCATTCGCAATTCGATTGTTAGCTAGACTAGATTTATACATTTATCTTAGGTTTTCGGTTGATGTTAGGGTTTAGGGACGAAACAGTTACATGTTGCAGTCTTGGAACGAAACAATAACATGTCGTAATTTGGCAAATTCGTAGTTAAATACTCACAATATGTCCATTTATTTGGGCTCCTTTTGGTGTCACTGTTTCGAAAAGAAATAGTTGGTCGTTACTGTCTATGGGACGCATAGTGAAATGCTGTTATCTGGTAATTTGGTTGTTAATTCGACCTAATTTATTAATTTATTTGCAGTTTCCGGTTGGCGTTTCTCTACTAAAACCCTAAACTGTAGCTTCCCCTTGTTTGCTGGTTTAACTGTTAATTAGAATCGATTAGTCCATTTATATAGAGTTTTGGGCTCACATTAATGTACTGTTACATGTTGCTATCCTGAGATGAAACAGCGACATGCCATAATTTGACAATTTCGTAGTTAATTATCCATGATTTATCCATTTATTTGTGATTTTTTGTTATTGCTTCTGTTTTGAAACAAAACTGTAGCATTTTGTTCTTTCGCAGTTCGATTGTTAGCTGGACCGAATTTATCCATTTATCTTGGATTTTCAATTGATGTTAGGGTTTGGGAACGAAACAGTCACATGTTGTAGTTTTGGAACGAAATAGTAACATGCCACTATTCGGCAATTTCATAGTTAATTACTCACGATATGTCCCTTTATTTGGGCTCCTTTCGGTGTTGTTGTTTTGGAACGAAATAATAAGTCGTTTCTGTCTGTGGGACGCACAGTCAAATGCTGTTATCTGGCAATTTGGTTGTTAATTCGACCTAATTTATCCTTTTATTTGTAGTTTCCGGTTGGCATTACTCTATTGAAACCGCAAACCGTAGCATCCCCTTCTTTGCCGATTTGACGGTAAATCAGAATCGATTAGTCCATTTATTTAGGGTTTTGGGCTGACAATAATGTGCAGTTACATGTTGTTGTCCTAAGATGAAACAACGACATGCCATAATTTGGTAATTTCGTAGTTAATTACCCATGATTTATCCATTTATTTGTGGTTTTTGGTTACTGCTTATGCTTCGAAACAAAACGGTAGCATTCCATTCGTTCGCAGTTCGATTGTTAGCTGGATCGGATTTATCCATTTATCTTGGGTGTTCGGAGGATGTTAGGGTTTAGGAACAAAACAGCTACATGTTGCAGTTTTGGAATGAAACAGTAACATGTCGTAATTTGGCAATTTCGTAGTTAATTACTCATGTTATGTCCATTTATTTGGGCTCCTTTCAATGTTGTTGTTTTGGAACGAAATAGTAAGCCGTTACTATCTGTGGGAAGCATAGTGAAATGTTGTTATCTGTCAATTTGGTTGTTAATTCAACCTGATTTATCCATTTATTGGGAGTTTCCGGTTGGCATTACCCTATTGAAATGAAACTGTAGTATCCCCTTCTCTGCCGGTCTAATTGTTAATCAGAATCGATTAGTCCATTTATTTAGGGTTTTAGGCTGACATTAATGTACTGTTACATGTTGCCATCCTGAGACAAAATAACGACATGCCGTAATTTGGCGATTTTGCAGTTAATTACCCATGAGTTATCCATTTATTTGTGATTTTTAATTACTGCTTCTGTTTCAAAACAAAATTGTAGCTTTTCATTTGTTCGCAGTTCGATTATTAGCTAGACCGGATTTATCCATTTATCTTAGGATTTTGGTGGATGTTAGGGTTTGGGAACGAAACAGTTACATGTTGCAGTTTTGGAACGAAACAATAACATGTCGTAATTTGGCAATTTTGTAGTTAATTACTTATAATATGTCCATTTATTTGGGCTCTTTTCGATGTCGTTGTTTTGGAACGAAACAGTAGGCTGTTACTGTCTGTGGGGTACACAGTAAAATGTCGTTATCTAGCAATTTGGTTATTAATTCGACCTAATTTATCCATTTATTTCTAGTTTCCGGTTGGCGTTACTCTATTGAAACGAAACCATAGCATCCCCTTCTTTGTGGTTTAACTGTTAATCAAAATTGATTAGTCCATTTATTTAGGGTTTTGGGCTTACGTTAATGTACTGTCACATGTTGCTGTCCTGAGACAAAACAATGACATGCCGTAATTTGGCAATTTCATAGTTAATTACCCATGATTTATCCATTTATTTGTGATTTTTTATTATTGCTTTTGCTTCGGAACAAAACCGTAGCATTCCGTTCGTTCGCAGTTCGATTGTTAGCTGGATTGGATTTATCCATTTATCTTAGGTTTTCAGTGGATGTTAGGGTTTGGGAACGAAATAGTTACATGTTGCAATTTTGGAGCGAAATAGTAACATGCCTTAATTTAGCAATTTTGTAGTTAATTGACGTGAGCTCGCAAGTGCATGGGTTTAGTCGAGTTATAGTATAAAAGATATCGTCTCCACAGAGATTGAGTGTTGAATACTAACTTAACTTCATGGTAAATTATCTAGGTGTACTAATTGTGATTGTGAATTAAGAGTAAAATGCGAGACAAAGTTTAGTTATCAAAAAGGAAGCAAATGGAACTAGTATGAATTAAGTAAAGATTTAATTCAAATGGGGTGGAAGTGTACTCAGCTTTAGGGTTTCCTTGCGCTATTCATTATGGAATGAAGATAATCTTCTGGCCCGATTTACTGTTAATTTAGATTGCTGGATTATCGAAAATAAGTTATACCTCATTGCAAGGCTACTAGCTACTAACTAATAAATAAAGTGCCCAGAATTTCTCTAGTAATCACTCACCTAGGTTGCATTAACAGTGCTATAAGATTCCAATTTTAGACATTTCATCTTGTACAAAAGAATCCAATTAGCTTAATTCCTAAGTCTAATAGAGATTCCCAATGATTATGCAAGGTTTGATTAATTAATTGGTCATTCCAACCTAGAATTAACTAATCCTTTACACAAATCCAATATTCCGGAAGTATTGGGTTGTTAAATTACAAAACAGCATAATCAAATCATAAATCAATAGTAAATCAAGCTAGATTATATTAAAATCAAATCCATGAATCCATGAACAAGTCTACCCCAGCTGAGCGCTGAGGTTTAGTGTGAGTTCATTACAAAACTAGCAGAAAACTAGAAAATAGAGAGGGGAGTCAAACTAGTCATGAAGCTCTACAAATTCCTCACTTGAATCTTCAATCCATTGCTTGAATCCAATCCTTCAAGGCTAGCAGTCACCCTCAGTGTCTTTAGGTCTCTCCAAGGGTTTCTACTGATGGCTCTCTTTTTAATTTTCAGTTCTCCTCCTCCTCCTTTCAGCAAATTCTCCGCATAAAACTTATATAGGTAAAGTACACGGGGCATGACACGACCTGTGTTGTACCCCATATTCTTCTGCGAAGGGTCAAGCAGTATGGTACAAGGGGTATGACACTCCCCGTGTCGACCCCCGTGTTCTTTTGCGAACAGCTCAACGAGGCTTCGAAACACACAGAAAGATACATGACCATCCACACGAAGTTCCCATACCCTGTGTTCTTTGTTAGATGAGCAAGTTTGCTTTTATTCTCAACAATTTGCATGGTTTTGGCTCTGGATCCTTTTCTAATGCTCTAATGAGTCATTTCAAAACCTGAGAACAAAATATCGAGCATTTAAGTACCATTTTCCAATTAATTTGCACAAAATACTAAATAAATAAGTGATGAAACACATAAAATATAAGTGCAAATATGCATTTATCAATTCCCCCACACTTGAATCTTGCTCGTCCTCGAGTAAGGAAGTAAGAGAACAAAAATTTACTCCACTTTTCTGTTAATATCATCGAGCAATTATTCAGTGAATCAAAAATTAGGATCAAGTCATGCAAAAGCAATTAAATGAAAACAAAGCAGCAGAATAAGTCAATCCTTAGCATAAAAGCAAAAGAGAAGAGCCTCACAGGTAAAGTGTTCACTCAAACTCTCAAGATAAGGCTTGTGTATACTCTCAAATCAATCAGCTCAAGACTTAATGTTACCATATCCTTGCAAAAACTCTAGTCTCCACTACTGTATTATAAAATGCATGCAAATCAGAGGACTTTATTAGGGAAAATGATGAGGATAGAGGAAAGGAAGATTAAGGGATGAAAAGTGATAGAGTCAGAGAAGGGAAAAGACACATTGGCCTTAAGTTCGACCACTGTTAAGTTACATTGCTCAGCTTAACATATTACCTTGCTTCTATTGTTTGCCTCAACTCTTCCTATAACAGCAAACAAAACTTTTCTTTCTTTCTTATTTCCCAACAAGCTTTTCTTCTTCTTCTTCCCAAATTATTTATTTAACACTATTTTTTTATTTATTTATTTTAAATCAACAATAAATCAACTTACCCAACTAAGCAGCTCTATAAGAGAACCTCTAAGTGATAGCCAAACTCATTTAATGTGTTTAAGTTCCCTTAAACTTTGAAGTTCAAGTTCATTTGGGCAGTGGCTTTGAATACACATAGGATAGGCTAGGCTTGAAATGAGGGTCCAAGGCTCAAGGTGGCTAATTAGGGGCAAAGTTGAAAATAATATAAGGTAAATCAAAGAAGGGATTCAAATAAGCAAAACAAATAAAAAGCGTGAAGAAACATGGCCTCATCATTTTTGACATGCAAAATACAAAAAATGTAGCCTTAAAAAGAGCAAATGCAAGTTCTAGAGCAAAAAGTCAAGAGTGAGACATAATCCCTCAAGAAAATAAGAATGAGCCTCAAATTCTAATATGAAAAGTTGCTCAATAGGCTCAAGTCTCACGAGGATCAATTATGGTCATTACTCTCAGCTTCAAGCTTTAGATTTTCCTTATTAAGTTACTAGTTAATCATTAAAAGAACAAGACATGAACAAATCCACTTTAGTTAAAAGATTGCCCTAAAAAAATTTTAAAATTTTTTACACATCATTGTATTTGGAGTAAATTCCAGTACTCTAAATCAATCAAGCAAATTCAAGTGCAATACATTCTAAAAGCTGCTCCCCCACACTTAAAATTGGACATTGTCCGCAATGTACAAAAAAAGTAAATGGAAAAGAGATAGAGAAGAGATGGGGGATTGGAACTTCCCTGACAAGTGGAGTGTTGTTCTTAATTACAGAACATGGCTTCAAGGGGATCCACAAGCAGAGAAAGATTAGGAGACAAAGAGGAGACTACTAATGCAAAAGAAAGGAGATGCATTACTGGGATAAAATATGCTGTTAGTTAGTTATTACAGACATAAATAGTAAGAGTGCAAGAAAATAAAAGAGAAAGAGTTAAAGTAATAAAAATTAAATGAAAGTGCATTACCAATATAAGTACAAACCAAGATAAATGAGAATAGAAAAGAGGAACAAGTAAAAGGGAGAATATATAAATAAAAGGAAAAAGTAATCTGAGCTACTGAGTAGGAGGATCTGAATCAGTTAGGGAAAAAGGGTGGAAAAGCTTGAAAAAGGGCTCAACCATGCTCTCAATGTGTCTGGATCTCTTGTCCAAGTCATCATAGAGGCCCTCAATCCTCGACTGATGCTCAGATATGCACTGAAGCTCAGCCAGAATCTGCTGCTAACCAGACAAGATATCTTGAAAACAAGCCTCAGATGAAACTCTTCCGCTCGCAGAAGATGATGGACCCATATCAGGAGCTGCATTAGCATCGCCATCATCTACAAGAAAATCATGCTCATCCTCAAGGGGTGACTGCTGCACAGGCTGGATCCCCATAGCTAGAAGAATGCCCTTACGGAGAGGGGTAATGCGGGATGCTACAGAAAGGGATCCATAAGGTCGATCAAAGAGTCCCAACCGCCTGGCTAGTCTGGTAATGTATGGACCGGCAGCAATACTTCCAGCTTGTCTGTCTGATGTCTGAGTTGAAAAGAAGCGTGCAAATACAGCTCCAATATGGATGGGGACTCTCCGCATCATGCTGTACAAGAAGAGGATATCAATTATGCTCACTACTCCGTGACTATGCCCCCGACCACTCAAAGTATGACTAAAAATAGAGTGGATGACTCACCATGTGACTCTCCGGAGGCTAGATGCCTTGCTCTTTGTCGAATCATATATGCTCCCGATAGCAATGTTGGACCATACTTGCCACTCTTGGGTTCCATGTGACAGTCTTATCAGAATATCCTAATATTCAAGGGTGCTTACAAAGTCTTCAAAGTAAATTTCCATGTGTATTGATAGCTGGGTCACACTCATAGAATATGTGACTTTCCCGAGGCGGAACTGCACTGTATCAGCATAATTAACAATGCCGAAGCATCTCTCCAGATAGAAGGTGTTGAGAAACTCCAAGATAAGTTCTCTATAAGTAGGTTCTATGATCTGAAAGAATGTTTCCTAAGCACCTACACTGATGAGCTCTCTAATCTCGTCCTCAAGGCCAAACTCCTTTAAGACCGCCCAATCTATGTATTGACCTTTCACAAATGATCGATCTCTATGTCTATTAAATGCCTGGATATGGGCATCATCTGTGAATTCTAGGAGTTGGGAGGTAGCTGGTCCTCTAAAAGAGGTCCTTCTAGAAGTACTGCCTTTAGAGGTCCTCTTAGCAGCCATCTTCTATCTTTTTGACATGATTTGTAAGGGAAAACTAGAATGTGAGAGAGAATTTTAAGAGTTTCATTATAAATTGGACAATTGCAGGTTCAGATAGTATTAATCAGCAGAATTCAAGGCTATAAATTCAACAAGCAATTCTAATATCTATCCAACGTTAAAGGAAATGTAATTCAAAGCTTGATGTCATTAATGCAAGTAAGTAAGTAAATCAAATGAAGTAAATCATGCAATCAAGTTCCCAGGTAAACATTAAACTCTAAAGGATTTAACTTCAATCAGTAAGATCTAGCCAAAGAAAAATTCTGAGGATATGAACATTCCTATAAGTCCTACCATTCATTAAAGCTCAATAAACACAAGTAATTGCAAATATCTTCAAAGAATTCAAAAGAAAGACTCTTACCTCGTGAATTTCAGAGAAAAACCCTAAGTTATTGGTTGAAGCCCAAGAGGAACCCAAATCTTACAATTGGACCGATTAAATCGAAGATTAAATAGTAAAATTGCTTCAAATAACCAAGTAAAACACTTTAATCGGTGTATTTTGGGAAAAGAATGACTGAAAATGAGTGTAGAAAAAATAGGTCACGGTGGGTGCTGAAGAAGATGAAGGAAAATGGAGGAATTTCAACCATTAAAAGCTCATCTGCCCAGGAACACGGGGTATGACACGGCCTGTGTTGTACCCCGTGTTCTTCTGCGAATGGGTATTCTAAAGAACAAGTGTACAGAGGGATTTTCACAAAAATACACGGGGTTTGACATACCACGTGTTGTACCCCATGTTTCTTGCTATAAGGCTCTTTGAAGATTTCGCAATAGTACACAGGGTTTGACATGTCCCATGTCGACTCCCATGTTGATCTCTGGAAGGCTCTTATGTTCAAAAATTCTTATCATTGGTTCAGTCAGTAAGGTATACAATATTCGACACACCCCGTGTTCTACACCGTGTATCTCACTGGAATACCATTAAATGCAAAAAATTTCAATACTAACCAAACAGTGAGGTACACGGGGTTTGATACGCCTCATGTTCTACACCATGTATCTTAATGGAATGCATTTTGAGCCTTCTATGCACGAAAATGAACAACAAAAATGCATATATGCCTAATTTGCCCAGAAACAAAGACCAAGTGCAACAAATAAGCATCTTAAATTAATAACCAATAACTTATATGCCTCAAACTAGTCAGAAACTCAGAGAAAAAATGGGGAAAATGAAGATTAAAAGCAATAAAAATAGAAAAATATGCTTGGGTTGCCTCCTAAGAAGCGCTTGTTTAAGGTCATAAGCTTGACCCCTATTTCAATCAGTCTGGAGCTGCCATTATCAGTGGCCCAGCAACATAGTGTTTCAATCTCTAGCCATTAACCTTGAAATTGCTAGTGCTCTCACTCCAAATTTCTACAGCTCCAAATGGATACACTTTTTTCACATGAAATGGCCTAGTCCACCTTGTTTTGAGCTTCCTTGAAAAGAGCTTAAATCCGGAACTAAATAACAACACCAAGTCTCCTTCATAGAATTCCTTTCTGAGAATGCGCTTGTCGTGCCAAATCTTTGTTCTTTCTTTGTATATCTTGGCATTGTCATAAGCATCATTTCTCAGTTCTTCAAGTTCAAGAAGTTGAAGCTTTCTTTTCTCCCCAGTAGATTGCAAATCAAAGTTTAGCAACTTTATTGCCCAATATGCCTTGTATTCAATCTCTACCGGCAAATGACAATGCTTCCCATAAATAAGCCTAAATGGTGCCATTCCAATAGGAGTCTTGAAAGCAGTCCTGTAGGCCCATAAGGCGTCATCTAACTTGAGAGCCCAATTTCTCCTTGATCTAGACACAGTCTTCTCTAATATGCTCTTGATTTCTATATTTGAAAGCTCCACTTGCCCACTGGTTTATGGGTGATATGGAGTAAAGATCTTATAGGTTACACCATACCCTTTCAAGAGGGATTGAAATTGATTGGCAATGAAGTGAGACCCTCCATCACTGATGACTACTCTAGGTATCCCAAATCTAGGGAACAACACCTTAAAGAATCTAACTACAACTTTTGCATTACATGTCCGAGTGGCAATTGCCTCCACCCATTTGGAAACATAATCAACCACCACAAGTATATATTTGTTATTGCAAGAAGGTGGGAATGGTCCCATGAAATCAATTCCCTAGACATCGAATATTTCAACTTCTAAAATGTTGTTTAAAGGCATCTCATGCCTTTTTGATATACTACTAACTCTCTGACATTGGTCACATGAAGTCACATAGTGATGAACATCCTTGAATAGAGTTGGCCAATAGAAACCTTCCTGGGCAATCTTTGCAGCTGTTCTTGAGGTGTCGAAGTGTCCTCCATAGGGAGAGAAGTGACAATGGAATATAATACTAGCAATTTCTTCCTGAGGCACACACCTTCTGAACAAGCCATCAGCACATTTTCTATAGAGAAGAGGATCATCCTAAAAATAATGTTTCACCTCTACTAAGAACTTCTTTTTCTACTGATATCCTGCATCTGGAGGCAAAACACCACTCACGATGTAATTAACATAGTCGGCAAACCATGGGATAGTTGAAGAAAAGACAGCCAATAGATAATCATCTGGAAGGGAATCATTTATTGGCATCTCTTTGTCTAACTCATCTTCTAACTCCTGCTTCAACTTTGAAAGGTGATCAGTCACAACATTATCGGTACACTTTTTATCTCGAATTTTCAGATCGAATTCTTGTAACAAAAGAATCCATCTGATTAGGCGAGGCTTAGCTTCTTTCTTGCTTAAAAGGTATCTGATTGCTGCATGATCCATAAAGACCATCACCTTAGAATCCACCAATTAGGATCGAAACTTGTCAACTACATAAACTACTGCAAGAAGTTCCTTCTCAATTGTAACATAATTCAGCTGAGCCTCATCCAAAGTCTTATTGGCATAGTATATGGCATGAACCTTCCTATCCTTCCTCTGTTCCAGTACAGCTCCTACTGCATAGTCGCTAGCATCGCACATCACCTCAAATGGTAGATTCTAGTCCGATGCTTGCATGATTGGGGAAAAAATCAAGGATTTCTTTAACCTGTAAAATGCATCCAAACAATCTTGATTAAAATCAAAGGCAACATCTTTTGCAAGCAGGTTAGTTAAAGGTTTGGCAATTTTAGAAAAATCCTTGATGAAGCATCGGTAGAAGCCGGCGTGTCCCAGAAAACTCCTCACTCCTTTTACAGAAGTTAGGGGAGGTAATCTCTCTATGATTTCCACCTTAGCCTTATCTACCTCAATACCATGCTCTGATACTTGATGACCAAAGACAATCCCTTCTCTTACCATAAAATGGCATTTCTCCCAGTTGAGTACTAAATTTACCTCCTCACATCTCTGCAGCACTTGAGATAAATTAGTCAAATAGTTTTCAAAGGAAGTACCATATACAGAAAAATCATCCATAAAGACCTCCATGATGTTTTCAATAAAATCAAAGAAAATAGCCATCATACAACGTTGAAATGTAGCAGGAGCATTACACAAACAAAAAGGCATTCTCTTATATGCAAAAGTGCCATAAGGACATGTAAATGTGGTCTTTTCTTGATCATTTGGATGTATAGGAATTTGGAAGAAACCAGAATAACCATCTAAGTAATAGAAATGTGAATGCTTAGTTAACCTTTCCAAAGTTTGATCAATAAAGGGGAGAGGGAAATGGTCTTTTCGGGTTATTTTGTTCAATTTTCTATAATCTATACACATCCTCCAACCCGTGACAGTCCTAGTGGGAATTAGCTCATTATTGTCATTTTTTACTACAGTTAATCCCCTTTTCTTAGGAACAACATGTACCGGGCTAACCCACTAACTATCTGAAATTGGGTAAATTACCCCAGCATCTAGTAACTTCATTATTTCCTTTTTTACAACTTCTTTCATATTTGGATTTAGCCATCTCTGATGTTCAATGTGTTAGTGTATATGCCCTAAAATCAATCATATTGGTGATTGTAATTTTGAATCGTGTTATTTTAATGGTAATTCTAATTATTATATTTATATATATTGTTTGCATAATATATTCAATTATGATAATAACCTTAGAATAATTATATTCTTAAATGTCCCTAGTCATATATCATTGTGGATTAAGTTACTTTGATATGTTAAGACTAGCATGTGTGAAGACTTATATGGGATATTAAGTTTACACATGAATACAAGTTAGAGAACTTGCATACTGGAATGACCCATATTAAGAACATTACATGGATCGTTATATGAGTGTCATGAGTGGTTCTCAGTGATCATTATTAATATAGTTGATACGTAAAATATTTACATACTTATTTTCCCTTGTATGATGCATTTTTGGATGTTATCTTGTTAAATTAAATAAATTTAGTTGCATTTGGTGAATGGATCTTGAATTTGAGATGAAAACAAATATTTTAGATAATGCTGTAATCCGACACTGTTTCAGGTTTTAGGCCATATCTGGAGTTCTGGATGTCCGATTGGGCTGTTCTTTATATGGATGGAAAGCTAAGAAGAAGACCTAAAACTTTCATGTTTTAAGAAAATCCCAGTTCGGGACCTAAGGATCTCAAATTCTGCTTGGAAAATGAAACAGTGATTCTGACAGAATCTGACATATGGCTACTAATCTAATCACAACTTGAGCTAGATATGTCCAAATTAGGAGTTCTTTATATGAAAATTGAAGAAAATATCCAGCCCTACAACTCCTATGTTGACATAAATATGTAAATCAGCCATTTCGGTGGTCAAAAGTTGCCAACAAAGTGAAACAAATTGTGCTGCGAAAATAAAAAATGTTGGCTGCGTGTGATTGGTAGCAACTTGTCAAATTGGATGGCTTGTAGCTGGTTCATTCACCTATAAATAGGTAGAAGTAGAGAGCATTCAGCGATTCCAAGCATTGAATCATTCATTCATGCATCTTAGATAGTAGTTTAGTTCATGCAATTTTAAGTTCTTGTATGCCTCCTACATGGAAGGCTAGGTTCTCCTCCTACATGGATGGTTCTACCTCCTAATGGATGGATAGTATTTTCATTTTCATGCATTTGTAATTGTATCCTTATGTTCTCCTCCTACATGGACGGTTCTACCTCCTAATGGATGGATAACTTTTCTATTTTTATGCATTTGTAATTATAATCTTGTGTTCATGAATGTGATAATATTTTTATTCTATGTTTGTGTTTAATTTCATTATGTTCTAATTTTTCATCTTCCTAGGGTGATGGCGTAACTTGATAATAACGGATTGAATTCTAGTCTATTGAAACTAATTTCGTTTTTATTTCCTAGATT
Organism: Sindora glabra; assembly: GCA_020226215.1. Classification (NCBI taxonomy): domain Eukaryota; kingdom Viridiplantae; phylum Streptophyta; class Magnoliopsida; order Fabales; family Fabaceae; genus Sindora; species Sindora glabra. The sequence goes on from CM035231.1 coordinate 65,193,388, forward strand.
GAGTTTTAATTATTGCTCTTAATGCTTTCGATTGATTGGCCACCTTTTGAATGAACTCAATATGCATGTTGAGACCGGAAGGAGATACATGTGTGTGGAACCTATAATTGAAACCGTAAATTGCATATGAAATAGGAATATATTCATATGGTTTATGTAGTCTTAATGAGTTCCATAAATCCTAATGCATGATTAGTTGTTGCAATTCACATAGGAATATAGTGAATTGGCAATTAATTATAGAATTACTTGACCTTGGAAGAGGCTAGTAATTAATTTAGGGAAACTCGACTATCAATTAAGGAAGTTAAAATTGGATTAGTGTAGATAGATGATTCAATCCGAAATTGTTAAGTGAAGTCTGATCACTAGGTCTTTTAATCATCTTCATCCTTACTCGAATTGCATTCATATTTATTCTTTGCATCAATCCTTATTTACTCGCTTCAATTCCAACTAATCGATTTACCAAATAGTGTTGAGATTATGAATTTTGGTACTTAGTGAAACAATCCTCGTGGGAACGATACTTTCTTATCACTTTATTACTTGTTTACGACAGTGTACACTTGCACTAATTGTTAAACCATTTCACACGTAACAAGTTTTTGGCGCCGTTGCCGGGGATTGTTATCATTAATATCAATACCAAGTAATCTTAATCCTAATTTGGTTTTTATTTTACATTTTCTTCTTTCTTTGGTGTTTCTTTTCTCTTTTCAGGTTTGTCCTAGTGTATGACCAGATTAAAAGTTACTGAGCCACTGCTATTTGATTTTGAGATCGAGAGAACTTGTCGAAGGAATCGAAAGATACAGAAGCAGTCAACTGTAGATCAAGGTGAAGCAATGGCAGATTTGAGAGAAGAACAAGACACCAAAGCACTCCGTGACTATGCCACACCAACAATCATGGATACCATTTCTGGAATCAGGAGACCACCTGTACCAGCTAACAACTTTGAAATCAAGCCAGCCATAATTCAAATGATGCAAGCAAATCAGTTTGGAGGTTCTCCAATAGAAGATCCGAATGCACATATAGCCAGCTTTCTGGAAATCTGTGATACATTCAAGCATAATGGCGTTTCTGATGATGCCATAAGGTTGCGACTTTTCCCTTTCTCACTTAGGGATAAGGCTAAAAGCTGGTTACACTCTTTACTAGTGGGGAGCATCACTACATGGAACATATTGGCACAAAAATTCCTAGCAAAATTCTTTCCTCCAGCTAAAATTGTAAAAATGAGGAATGAAATTGCTTCATTTACCCAGCATGACATGGAAAGCCTTTATGAAGCATGGGAAAGATACAAGGAGCTGCTAAGAAGATGTCCTCATCATGGGCTACCAGATTGGCTACAGTTGCAGACTTTCTATAATGGATTGTCTAATGCTACCAGAACACTTGTAGATGCTGTAGCTGGTGGATCATTAATGGGAAAAAGCATCGAAGCTGCTATGGAGCTATTGGAAGAAATGGCAGCAAATACTTACCAATGGCCTTCTGAACGCAGCACTTCAAAGAAAGCACTTGGAGTCCATGAGCTAGACATTCTAACCACTTTGTCTTCTCAAGTTACCTCTTTATCCAAGCAAGTGAGTTCATTAACAGCTCAAGCAAATGCAATCAGAACTCCTGCAGATGCTTGTGATTTATGTGGAGGCCCTCACATGAGCACACAATGCCAAGAAGGAAATCCATTGATTCCTTCTCAACTTGAACAAGCCAACTATGTGGGGAATCAAAATTGTCAAAATGATCCTTTCTCAACCACATACAATCCAGGATGGAGAAACCACCCTAATCTAGGGTGGAGGAGTAATCAGAATGTGTTCAAACCTCAAAGGAATTATCAACAGCAAATTCAGCAATCACCACCACAACCAAAGGCAAATTTAGAAGAAGCATTGGCTCAACTAACCATGAATACTTCCCAATTCATGGCCAGAACAGAAGCTACACTCAAGAATCATGAAACAATCATGCAAACTCAAGCAACCTCAATCAAAAATCTGGAGGTGCAAATGGGCCAAATTGCAAGTATGCTGAATTCCAGACAACCAGGCACTTTACCCAGTGACACTGAAAGAAATCCTAGAGAGCAAGTAATGGCTGTTTCATTAAGGAGTGGGAAGCAGTTAAATGAGCCAGAACCAAGGAAGAAAAATGAAGAAGCTCAAAAAGAAGATGAGGTAATTCCAGGAAGAATGACTTTCCCAGATAATCCTCCACCATATGTTCCACCAGTTCCATTTCCTCAGAGATTGGTGAAAGCTAAGCTAGACAAGCAGTTTAGCAAGTTTTTGGAGGTGTTCAAGAAGCTGCATATCAACATCCCATTTGCTGAAGCTTTAGCCCAAATGCCCAGTTATGCAAAATTCATGAAGGAGATTTTATCAAAGAAACGCAAACTGGAGGATTTTGAAACTGTAGCCTTAACTGAAGAGTGTAGTGCAATTCTCCAAAAGAAACTACCGCCAAAGCTTAAAGATCCTGGGAGTTTCTGCATACCCTGTACCATTGGAGAGTGTGAATTCGAAAAAGCCTTATGTGACCTTGGTGCAAGTGTGAATTTGATGCCATTATCCGTCTACAAGAAGTTGGGATTGGGAGAAGTAAAGCCAACTACTGTGTCACTGCAGCTAGCAGATCGTTCAATAAAGCATCCACGTGGAATCCTTGAGGATATGCTAGTAAAAGTTGATAAATTCATCTTCCCAGTGGATTTCATAGTGCTTGACATGGAACAAGACCAAGAAATTCCTATTATTCTTGGGAGACCATTTCTTGCAACTGGACGAGCTCTAATTGATGTGCAGAAGGGAAAGCTAACTTTACAGGTTCAAAATGATCAAATATCTTTCAATATTTTTAAAGCTTTTCCATATGAAGATAATGTCTGTTACAGAGTAGACACACCGACCAATTGCATAAAAGATGTAATGCATGAAACCTGCACAAAAGAGCCATCAGCAGTAGGAATGGTTAATGCATCAAAGTCTACTGATCCTAAAATCCTGAAGTAGATTAATTGCCTTGAGAAAAATTCTCCAGTTTTAAACAAGAAACCATTCAAGGGTTTAGGAGAGAGGTCAAGTAAACCTGTTCCATTAAGAGATAAATCATCAGAATTGGAACCAAAGGCTTATGAAAATGCTAAGCTCTGCAAGGAGAAGACAAAAATGTGGCATGATAAGAGAACTACAAGGAAGGAGTTCACACCGGGGCAGAAAGTACTTCTCTACAACTCAAGGTCAAAACTCTTTCCAGGAAAATTAAAATCAAGGTGGTCAAGGCCTTTTACTGTAGTTCAAGTTTGGCCGTATGGAACTGTGGAGATTCAAGATGGTGACAGGAAATTCAAAGTGAATGGGCAAAGATTGAAGGAATACAATAACAGTACATTCAACACCATCAAGACTGTCATCACGCTCGAGGAGCCAGCTGGTAAGTATTATTAAAAAAAATAAAAAAAAATTAATAATAATAATAATAATAATAATAATAATAATAAAGCAATAGGTTAGGACTTTGTCTAGCTAAAGACGTTAAAGAAGGGCGGCTGCTTGGGAGGCAACCCAAGATTTCTTTCTCTTCTCATTTCTTTTCTTATTTAAGCACACATCGCACAGCATTTTTCACTCACAATTTCATCTTTCATCATTTTCATCATGGAGGAATGCCTTGTAAAGCTTAAGAGCAGATTCCCTACTCTTCCCAAAGATGTGCTCAGGAAAATCTACAACTGTCGACTTGAAAGAATGAGGGCATTTAAGCGTTTGGGTCTTCCCGAGGACATACGTTGGATTATTGAAGCTAAGGTACGTTTAGCAAGTGAGTTTCATGAATCATTTGTTAGACGTATGCCAGGTATGGGAAGAAGTTCTTACTCTAAAAAGAGAAGAGCTAAAAGAATGAGAGTCTGTCATAAGTGTGCAAGGTGGAACTGTAATAGGCTCTGTAGGAGTAAAGGAATGATTTCAGTAAATCGAGAGGACAAAATCCGATTCATAAAGGATGGACTGAGTAAAGAGTCATTGGATAATATCATTCAGACTCTTGAGACGCATCCTAGCGGAGATGTTCATGTTGTTCTTCTTGATTTAATGAACTTATTCCATACAGAAAAGGAGCGCTACAGTCTTGGGGATCTGACTGTAAAAGACCCTGTTTGCCAGTTTATAAGAAAATTGGATGGGAAGCAAATCCTCGGCTCATAGAAGCCGTTTAAGCCGTTACTGAACGAAAAATCAGAGGAAGATGTGAGCCACAATCACAACTACTGTACATATGTTTGTCTGCTTTACTTTTCCTTTATCTTTTTATCTTTACAGCTGCTTTTTAACTTTTCGTACATTTCTCCTCTTTTTAAGTTTACCTTTTCAGCAACTTTTTGACTTTCTTTACATTCCGTATTCTACTTTGTTCAGGCCATTATTACACTTGTCAGTTTTGTACAGTATTTTTCTGATATTATCTGATTTACGTGATTTCTCTGTTTCTGCTTTTGTATTATAAGAATGCATTTCAGCAATCACACTTTACAAAATGTCTGAGAGCGAGAGTAAAGAGGAGGAAGAGGTCGAAAAACCATCAAAATGTGGACTTAAATCTATCTGTGTTTTTGGTGAATCTTTTGCTGGAAAGAATGTAGAACTTCTGCTAGCAGCAACTGAACTTAGTCATGCATTAGCTGCTAGAAAGATTGCTTGCGTGTATGGAGGAGGGCTTAATAGCTTAAAAGGAAGTGTGGCCTTTTCTGCCAACATTAGAGGAAGCAAAATACTGAGTGTCCTTGTGAATGGTTTAGATGATCAGAAATACGCCATCGGTAAAACATTAAAGGTTTCAAACTTGCCTGAACGTATGGGATGCATGCTTTATAGTGCTGAAGCCTTTATTGCTTTACCTGGTGGTTTAGAAGCATTAGATGGAATTTCCAGCATTGCATATTGGATTAACTTGAACTTTCATCAGAAGTCAGTAGGTTTATTTAATGTTAATGGTTTTTATGATAGTTTGCTATCTTTTTTAGACCAAGCTGTGGAACAAGGATTCATACCCCAAGCGACTCGCCGTGCCATAATGTCTGCCTCAACTGCTGATCAGCTGATTGACCAATTGCAAAGCTATACACCTAAACCAGATCCATCAGTGAAAAAGAAAGATTGGCAATCTCCAACCAGCAGTCAGAAGCATGAGCCCGACACCACTCTCCGGTTGTAACTTTCTTTACTCTTGGTTTTACTTCCAAAATTTCTTTTATGTGTGCGTTGTTTATGCATTTCTTTTTAATAAACCCTTTTTGCTACTCTGCTGAAGACATTGGGGACAATGTCCACATTAAGTGTGGGGGGGAAAATTATTATAAAAAAAAAATATTTTTATTTTTGGTTACTTTGTAGGATATTTTGGTAGTAGAACCATGAGATTTATTATAAAAGAAAAGGGATGGCCGAGTAAAGAGCTTTTCACTCTTGATACGCATAAAAAAAAACAAAAAAAAATATTAAAAAAAAAATTCCTGCTTATTAGGTTCTTTTCAATAATTTTAAAAGATTTCATAGCATGATTGAACAACTTTCTTACTTCTTAGGATTGATAGCTTTTGCAATGGATTTTGAGTTGGATTGAGTTGGAAACCTCTAACCGTGAGATTTTGAGCCTATTTGTTGAATCAATATTATATTTCTTGCGTGTGATATTCACCTGTTAAGTTGTCACTCTAGAACTTGCATGAAATCTGGTTGAGATTACAATTTACATGCATACTCAGATATGATAAAGGCATTTTTTTTTCCTCAGTTTGAACTAAATAGCCAACCCTGCAGTTTTACCATTGATAAACCCCTTTGAACCTGATTAACCGTTTCTTTGCTTTAACCTATTAATATGTCATTTAATGAAATATCAATTATCTTTACTTAACCCTAGGGATTAGTAGAGCATTTGAATCTTTGAAAAATGGGTTTTTGACAAAGTGTGGGGGAATATGTATTATTAACTTCAAAGTTACGAGGGTTTTTATTCAAAAAAAAAAAAAGAAAAACTAAATAAAAATAAAAATAAAAAAAAAGAAAAAGAGAGAAATTGATGAGAATCGTGGGCTGCTATGTTAAGATAAAATTATTTAGAGATTACCCATGTTTTAATTGCTCTATTAATTTCTCTCCTTACTTCAGCCTTTCATATCCCTGTTTTATCTTTCCTTTACCTTGGCCTCATTGCAACCCTTAATAAGACCTTTCGATTTGAAGTGTGCATGTAAATCAGGTAGTGGAGATTGAGAATTTATGCAAGCCTATGGTAGTGCAATCTTTAATAGGATGAATTTGAGTGAAACACTTGTCAATAAACATTTGAGAGAGGAAGAGTTCCAGTGATTATATCAATCTGATTCAATCCTTCTCAAATGTAGTTGCAATTTCTTTTTGATTTTATATGTCAAGATTTGTTGATTCATGAATGCTATGATATCTTTGTACTTTAATTATCTTTCTTATGTTTTTCTAACTATCTCATGGGTAGATTAGTACTAACATTAACATTACTATTAGTTTTCTTTTATTTTGTGTTTGTCCGAGGACGTCCAAAAGCTAAGTGTGGGGGAATTTGATACGTAAAATATTTACATACTTATTTTCCCTTGTATGATGTATTTTTGGATGTTATCTTGTTAAATTAAATAAATTTAGTTGCATTTGGTGAATGGATCTTGAATTTGAGATGAAAACAAATATTTTAAATAATGCTGTAATCCGACACTGTTTCAGGTTTTAGGCCATATCTGGAGTTCTGGATGTCCGATTGGGCTGTTCTTTATATGGATGGAAAGCTAAGAAGAAGACCTAAAACTTTCATGTTTTAATAAAAGCCCAGTTCGGGACCTAAGGATCTCAAATTCTGCTTGGAAGATGAAACAGTGATTCTGACGGAATCTGACATATGGCTACTAATCTAATCACAACTTGAGCTAGATATGTCCAAATTAGGAGTTCTTTATATGCAAATTGAAGAAAAGATCCAGCCCTACAACTCCTATGTTGACATAAAGATGTAAATCAGCCATTTCGGTGGTCAAAAGTTGCCAACAAAGTGAAACAAATTGTGCTGCGAAAATAAAAAATGTTGGCTGCGTGTGATTGGTAGCAACTTGTCAAATTGGATGGCTTGTAGCTGGTTCATTCACCTATAAATAGGTAGAAGTAGAGAGCATTCAGCGATTCCAAGCATTGAATCATTCATTCATGCATCTTAGATAGTAGTTTAGTTCATGCAATTTTAAGTTCTTGTATGCCTCCTACATGGAAGGCTAGGTTCTCCTCCTACATGGATGGTTCTACCTCCTAATGGATGGATAGTATTTTCATTTTCATGCATTTGTAATTGTATCCTTATGTTCTCCTCCTACATGGACGGTTCTACCTCCTAATGGATGGATAACTTTTCTATTTTTATGCATTTGTAATTATAATCTTGTGTTCATGAATGTGATAATATTTTTATTCTATGTTTGTGTTTAATTTCATTATGTTCTAATTTTTCATCTTCCTAGGGTGATGGCGTAACTTGATAATAACGGATTGAATTCTAGTCTATTGAAACTAATTTCGTTTTTATTTCCTAGATTGAGTTTTAATTATTGCTCTTAATGCTTTCGATTGATTGGCCACCTTTTGAATGAACTCAATATGCATGTTGAGACCGGAAGGAGATACATGTGTGTGGAACCTATAATTGAAACCGTAAATTGCATATGAAATAGGAATATATTCATATGGTTTATGTAGTCTTAATGAGTTCCATAAATCCTAATGCATGATTAGTTGTTGCAATTCACATAGGAATATAGTGAATTGGCAATTAATTATAGAATTACTTGACCTTGGAAGAGGCTAGTAATTAATTTAGGGAAACTCGACTATCAATTAAGGAAGTTAAAATTGGATTAGTGTAGATAGATGATTCAATCCGAAATTGTTAAGTGAAGTCTGATCCCTAGGTCTTTTAATCATCTTCATCCTTACTCGAATTGCATTCATATTTATTCTTTGCATCAATCCTTATTTACTCGCTTCAATTCCAACTAATCGATTTACCAAATAGTGTTGAGATTATGAATTTTGGTACTTAGTGAAACAATCCTCGTGGGAACGATACTTTCTTATCACTTTATTACTTGTTTACGACAGTGTACACTTGCACTAATTGTTAAACCATTTCACACGTAACAATAGTCCTTTGACCTGAGATCACCAAGGTTCCCTACATGTGAGTTTCATATTTTGATACTATTCTATGTCACTAATGGTTAAGTGAATGCAAGGGTAGATATTGGATATGTCACATATCATGCGGAGGGGTTTATGTAATCAAGATGGGATTTGTCCCTCCTATATAACAGGAGTAACATCTGTGGACCCCTTGATTAAGTAAAGCTGAGAAAATGCATGGCTATGCTCAGATGAATTGACATGGGATATCGATCACATTTGTTTCAGTCAGCTTACTTAGGAATCAAGAAACCTTAAGATTGGGTTATACGAGAATGACACGGTCCATGTCTCGTTCTCATTCTAGATGTATAGGACAAAAGGACATAGGTGATGATCACATGTAAAGGTTTAGTCAAATCACCGACTTTCTCATTACTTGGGTAACAATGATGTGTTGCTAGACACCGATCATTGTTTATGATCATTAATATGATCAATAGTCATTGCTAACGTAATGAGAGCCTGTAGGATTGCACACTTAGAACCTAGTGAATTTGAAATTAATGGACTAAATTGTTTGAGCCTAATATTTGAAAATTCATGTTATAATTATAAGGCCTAATAGTAAGCCTATAATTGTACATGGAATAAAGCCCAAATAGGTTAGGTTTTCTATGCACCTATTTAAATAGGCTTGTTGGGTAATAATAGTGGATATTATCATTATTCACGCACCCCAAAAAGGCACAGAAAAACCCTAGCACCTCTCCTTGACCAAAACCCCTGAAAAGGCATAGCTAGCACTACGAGGTGAAAGTAGATCAATTCCAATCGGTGTTTGTGTGGACATTCATCGGTGATTCACGGGTTCGTGTGGATACTTCAGAGTCTTTGGCCAAAAGGAAGCTGAAGAGGTGATCAACGACCAAGTTCTAGAGTCATCAACAAAGGTATTGAACGAACCCTTATTCCAATTTAATATTTTTACATGGATCCGGTGAATGGGATTGATTTATTCCGCTGCGCTCGTATGGCTCCCGATCCCAACACAATGGAGGGCTTACTATCTTCCTACATCAATATCTTATGCATGCATATTGAAGGACTAATCCCTTTCAAATCAGAAATTGTGTACCCCAAAGCTTTTTTATGCGATCTAAGCTGCCTAAGCAATTTTTCTGTTTCAAGGGCATTTAGATTTGCATTTACTATCACAGGATAAGTGGAGTGGGGTCCTAGAAATTCATACCTGAGGGTAGATGGGAGAGGTTTCAATTCTACCTTAGGTGGTGTCTCTTCCTCAGTGGAGGGATTTTTAGACTTCACTTCTAATGATTCAATTGCTTCAGGGAGGAAAAGTGGTGGGCTTTCCTCCAAAAATTATGCATATGCAGCAATCTTATCATTTTCAGCAACTTCATTTGTTACTAGACATGCTTCAAGTGGATCTTGAAGGCACCCCATGAGAAGATTTTCTTTCACAATCTTGTCTAGCACATCAATCCTGCATATTGAATCTTCACAAACAGGTAATTTAAATGATTCATTCAAATTAAACTCAACTTTTTCATCTCCCACAGATAATGAAAGCTTTCCATTTTTGACATCAATCAAAGCACCCGTAGTGGCCAAAAAAGGTCTACCCAAAATGATAGGGATTTGTGTATCCTCTTCCATTTCAAATACAACAAAATCAACAGGAAGGAAAAACTTACCAACCTTGATAGGTATATCCTCAAGTATACCTACTGGGTATTTCGCAGAATGGTTTGCTAACTGAAGTGAAACTGTGGTGGGCTTCATTTCTTCTATGTTCAATCTCTTTGCAACTGAAAGTGGCACGAGGCTCACACTTGCTCGGTCAATAAGAACATTTCCAATCACACAAGGAATGGAGAAGCTATTAGGAATTCGGATTATCATATGCAGCGAAAATTCAAAAATTTGATCTGAATTCTACCTAGGATCCATGCAAAAGACATAAATCAATGATTAGAGTTTTACCTATTGGGCACTCATGTTTCTACTGATCAAAACTTGAGAGCGGATGAATCAAACACCGGCCGGAAGGTATTGTGTCTTTACGGTATCCACACAGAGTGAACAACGACCTCTCACCCTCCACGAATGTGCTAGGATGCATTTTTCTCTCTAAAAATTAGGATTGGATGTTTTCTGAGTGACTTAAGGTTTGTATGGAAGCTTTGAGCGTGTTATTAAAGTGCTGCTCTCAAGTCCCTTTTTATAGAACTTAGGCAAGTTATAATCCTAGTCCTACTAGGATAATGCTTCTAAAATCCTAATCATACTTAACAAGTCATCTTATCCTTATCCTAGAGATAATGGGGAGAGATAGGACTTATCTATTAATTATCTAATATTAGATAATAATATTATCTCATAATATAAATATCTTAATTATTAGATAATTGTATATAGTTATCAAATATCAAAATAATATTATCTCATAATATATTTATCTAATATCTGATAATATAATTATTTGATATTACTTTAATATCAAATAATTATCACATAATATATATATATATAAAACGTGAATTTATTATTCTTAATAATATATATATGCACGAAAATAAATTCAATTAATTAGATATTAATATAATTAAAGTCCAATTAATTATTATTTTATTTCTACTCTTTTTGTGTGACCCTGTAGATTCTTACTACGTTAACAATGACTCATTATTGAGCCATAGACAGTAAATGGTATCTAGCAATACATCACTGCCACTCAAGTAGTAAGAATGTCTGTGATTCGACATCCACCTAATACATGATCAACATTTTGCATCATAACCCTTTTTGTAATAATATCCAAATTGAACTGGAGGCATGGAATGTGCCATCCTCGTCAATGTTCAATTTATATTTCTTGATACTGAGTAGACTTAAAATAAATTATTAATATCACATATTAATTCAATTGAGTATAGCCATGCATTTCTAAGTCTCACTCAATCAAGGGGCCCAAGGATATTTCTCTTTTATACAAGAGTAACAAAATCCCATCTACATCACTCACTTCCCTCTGCACGATTTATGACACACTCAATCAATGCCCTACTTATCATCCTGATTAAAGGTGACATAGGACAATATTAAAGTGAGTAATTCCTCATGTAGGGAACCGTAGTGACTTCAGCTCAAAGGTTTATGTGTATTTGTGATCATATGAGAATAACTTATGATACGTCTATCCATACAATATTCTTATAGTGGGTCAGTCTAATACATTGTTCACTAGCAATGTACTCATGTGTTGACTTGATATCATATATCCATGATTCGTAATCATCAGTCACTATACATGCTAGTCTCGATGTATTATTACTATCCTTTTCGTAATAATACTTGACTAGGGACATTTTAGGAATAGCGAAGCTATTCCAAGGATAATTATTATATTAAGTTATAAATTGCGCATAATAATAATAAAATTATAAAAATAAAATATAATAATTAAATTTCCTAAAATAAAACATAATACATTGTGTATAACTTCAATCATCTATATGATTGGTTCTAGGACACACACCAACAATCTCCCACTTAGACTAGAGCCAATCACTCATGTATCTAATACCAAGTGACATAGTATAACTATCATGCTTTTTCTGCGCTAAAGGCTTTGTCAATGGGTCGGGAATATTATCATCAGTTGGTACTTTGCATATCTTCACATCTCCTCTATCGATGATTTCTCGAATGAGATGGAAACGCCTAAGTATATGTTTGGATCGCTAGTGAGATCTGGGTTCCTTGACTTATGCAATAGCTCCATTGTTGTCACAATAGAGATCCATTGGGTTTGCAATGCTAGGAACAACGCCAAGTTCAGTAATGAACTTTTTGATCCAAACAGCCTCTTTTGACGCATCAAATGCAGCAATATACTCAGCCTCTGTAGTAGAGTCGGCCACTGTTTCCTGCTTTGAACTCTTCCAGCACACAGCACCACCATTTAGGCTAAATACATAACCTGACTGCGATCTAAAGTCATCCTTGTCAGATTGGAAACTGGCATCAGTGTAACCTTTTACAACAAGTTCTTCCTTTCCTCCATATATTAAGAATGAATCCTTAGTCCTTCTTAAGTACTTAAGGATATTCTTAATGGCAGTCCAGTGAGGTTCACCTGGATTTGACTGGTACCTGCTCGTTATGCTTAAAGCATACGAGACATCAGGACGAGTACATATCATGACATACATGATAGATCCAATTGCTAATGCATATGGTATCTTATTCATGTGGTCCTTCTCATCTTGTGTCGAAGGACACTGAGCTTTGGACAAATTTATGCCATGCGATATAGGCAAAAATCCTCTTTTAGATTCTTGCATGTTAAATCGTTTTAACACTTTATCTATGTATGTACTCTGACTTAGGCCAAGCAATCTTCTTGATCTATCTCTATAGATCTTAATACCTAGTATATAGGCAGTTTCACCTAAGTCTTTCATCGAGAAACAATTCCCTAACCAAGTCTTTACTGTTTGCAGTGTAGGGATATCATTTCCGATGAGTAGTATGTCATCCGCATACAATACAAGGAAAATAATTGTGCTCCCACTAACCTTTTTGTAAACACAAGATTCATCTTCATTTTTGATGAAATCAAATTCTTTGATTGCCTCATCAAAACAAAGATTCCAACTCCGTGAAACTTGTTTTAATCCATAAATGGATCATTGTAGCTTACATACCTTTCCAGCAGTTTCAGGAATGACAAAACCCTTGGGCTGTGTCATGTACACATCCTCGAGGAGCTTTCCATTAAGAAAAGCAGTTTTAACATCCATCTGCCAAATTTCGTAATCATAAAAAGCTACAATAGCAAGCAAAATCCGGATGGACTTAGGCATGGCAACTGGGGAATAGGTCTCATCATAGTCTATACCATGAACTTACCTATAACCTTTTGCGACTAATCATCCCTTAAAGGTTTGCACGTTACCATCCATGTTGGTTTTCTTCTTGAAAACCCATTTGCACGCAATGGGTTTTACCCCTTCAGGTGGATCAACCAAAGTCCATACTTGGTTAGTATACACGGAATCCATCTCAGATTTCATGGCCTCAAGCCACTTCACAGAGTCTGGCCCTTTTATAACTTCTTGGTAAGTTGTAGGCTCATCTTTATCCATAAGCTAAACATTACCATTTTAAGTTACAAGAAATCCATATCTCTCGGGCTCATGTCATATCCAACCAGACTTACATAGGCCTTGTGTTACTTGAGCTAGTTCCTGACCCACAACATCTTGTGATCTTTTTTCAGACTCTATTATAGGTTCAATGTTACTTTGTGAGCTTCGCACTTCTTCGATTTCTACTTTTCTCCCACAGTTTTTCTTAAAGATAAATTCTCTTTCTAGAAAAATATCAGTTAGTGCAACAAACACTTTGCCTTCACTAGGATTATAGAAATAGTATCCCTTAGTTTCCTTAGGATACCCTACAAAGTAGCACTTGTCCGATTTGGGTCTAAGCTTATTAGAAACTTGACGTTTTACATAGGCCTCGCAACCCCAAATCTTCATAAAAGACAAGCTGGGACGTTTCCCAGTCCATATCTCATATGGAGTCTTTTGAATCGTTTTAGAGGGAATACGGTTAAGCGTAAAAGCAGCTGTCTCTAGAGAATGCGCCCAAAAGGAAATTGGAAGATCTATATGACTCATCATAGATCGTACCATGTCTAACAAGGTACGATTCTTCCTTTCTGAAACACAATTCCATTGTGGCGTTCCAGGTGAAGTGAGTTGTGATACTATACCACACTCCTTTAGATAGTCATCAAATTCTTGGCTTAAGTATTCTCCACCTCGATCTGATCGAAGTGTTTTAATATTTTTACCAAGTTAGTTTTGCACTTCATTCTTGAATTCCTTGAACTTTTCAAAGGATTCTGATTTGTGTTTCATAAGATACACATACCCATATCTATTGAAATCATCAGTAAATGTAATGAAGTACTGGAAACCTCCTCTAGTAGGTGAACTAATAGGCCCATATACATCAGTATGTATGAGACTTAATAAATCATTAGCCCTTTCACTATGTCCAGTGAATGGTGTTTTAGTCATTTTTCCTAGCAAACAAGATTCGCATATTTCATATAATTCAAAATCAAATGAATCAAGAATCCATCCTTATGAAGCTTGGATATGCGCTTCTCATTTATATGGCCCAAACGACAATGCCAGAGATAGGTTGGATTTAAATCATTTGATTTAAATCGCTTAGTGTTTATGTTATAGACAGGCATTTCAAGATTAAGAATATAGAGCCCAATGAACATTTGTGCGTTGCAGTAAAACATTTCATTTAAATAAACTGAACAACTTTTGTCCTTTATTATAAATGAAAAACCTTTCTTGTCCAAACAAGAAATAGAAATAATATTCCTGCTGATAGCAGGCACAAAATAAAAATCCTTTAATTCTATTACTAAACCAGAAGGTAAAGATAGATAATATGCCCCTACAGCTAGTGCAGCAACTCTTGCTCTATTGCCAACTCGTAGGTCCACTTCGCCTTTAACTAGAGTCCTACTCCTTTGTAGTTCCTGCACATTTGTACAAATGTGAGAACCGCATCCGGTATCTAATACCCAAGATGTAGAAGTTGAAACATTAATTTCTATAACATATATACCTAAAGCGGAAGTCTCACTTCCCTTCTTCTTTTTTAGATCTTCCAGATAGACCTTACAGTTTCTTTTCCAATGTCCAGTTTGACCGCAATAGAAATATGTCCCTTCGTTAGCCACACCCCCTTTTGGTTTCAATGTAGAGGATTTAGACTTGGGCTTGCCTTTGGATTTGGAATCCTTCTTGTTTTTGCCCTTACCTTTTCCTTTGCCTTTGCCCTTTTGAACCATCATTATGATATTAGGCTTAGTCTTTTGCAAATTTTGTTCAACAGTTCTTAACATACTTAACAATTCTGGTAGTGGTTTGTCAATTTCATTCATGTTGTAATTCATGATAAATTGACCATAACTCTATGGCAACGATTGCATAATTAAGTCAGTAGCCAACTCTTGACCTAATGGAGCACCCAATCTTTCAAGGTTCTCAACATACCCAATCATTTTAAGCACATGAGGCCCAACAGGGTTTCCTTCTGCCAGTTTGCACTGAAACAAGGCTTTTGTCACCTCAAATCTCTCATGCCGAGCTTGGCCTTCATAAAGCTTCTTAAGATGCTCAAGCATGTCATAAGCTTCCATGTTCTCATGTTGCTTCTGAAGCTCAGAGTCCATGGTAGCCAACATGAGACAACCGACATCTAATGCGTCATCATGATGTTTCTTATAAGCATCCTTTTGAGCTTGAGGGGCAGTAGCTTCAGGTTCTTGAGGAACAGGTTCCTCTAGGACATACATTTTGCGCTCATGTTTGAGGACTATCCTCAAATTCCTGTACCAGTCCAGGAAGTTTGTCCTATTCAGTTTGTCCTTCTTAAGGACCGATCGCAATAATAAGTTATTTGATGTATTAGCCATTGGTTATCTATGACAGAATTATGTAAAGTAAGTATTAAATTTAAAACATTTAATAAGGTCTTTTATTAAATGTACCTCCCACTATTTCATTCAAATTAATAGCCTGCAAAAGACATAAATCAATGATTAGAGTTTTACCTATTGCGTACTCGTATTTCTACTGATCAAAACTTGAGAGCAGATGAATCAAACATCGGCCGGAAGGTACGGTGTCTCTACGGTATCCACACGGAGTGAACAACGACCTCTCACCCTCCACGAATCTGCTAGGATGCGTTTTTCTCTTTAAGAATTAGGATTGGATGTTTTCTGAGTGACTTAGGGTTTGTATGGAAGCTTTGAGTGTGTTATTAAAGTACTGCCCTCAAGTCCTTTTTTATAGAACTTAAGCAAGCTATAATCCTAATCCTACTAGGATAATGCTTCCAAAATCCTAATCACACTTAACAACTCATCTTATCCTTATCCTAGAGATAATGGGGAGAGATAGGACTTATATATTAATTATCTAATATTAGATAATAATATTATCTCATAATATAAATATCTTAATTATTAGATAATTGCATATAGTTATCAAATATCAAAATAATATTATCTCATAATATATTTATCTAATATCTGATAATGTAATTATTTGATATTACTTTAATATCAAATAATATCACATAATATATATATATAAAACATGAATTTATTATTCTTAATAATATATATATGCACGAAAATAAGTTCAATTAATTAGATGTTAATATAATTAAAGTTCAATTAATTATTGTCTTATTCCTACTCTTTTTGTGTGACCCTGTAGGTTCTTACTACGTTGACAATGACTCATTATTGAGCCATAGACAGTAAGCAGTATCTAGCAATACATCACTGCCACTCAAGTAGTAAGAATGTTTATGATTCAACATCCACCTAATACATGATCAACGTTTTGCATCATAACCCTTTTTGTAATAATATCCAAATTGAATTGGAGGCATGGAATGTGTCATCCTCGTCAATATTCAATTTATATTTCTTGATACTGAATAGACTTAAAATAAATTATTAATATCACATATTAATTCAATTGAGCATGGCCATGCATTTCTAAGTCTCACTCAATCAAGGAGCCCAAGGATATTTCTCTTTTATACAAGAGTAACAAAATCTCATCTACATCACTCACTTCCCTCTGCACGATTTATGATGATTTATGACACACCCAATCAATGTCCTACTTGTCATCCTGATTAAAGGTGACATAGGACAATATTAAAGTGAGTAATTTCTCATGTTGGGAACCGTAGTGACTTCAGGTCAAAGGTTTATGTGTATTTGTGATCATATGAGAATAACTTATGACACGTCTATCCATGCAATATTCTCATAGTAGGTCAGTCTAGTACAATGTTCACTAGCAATGTACTCATGTATTGACTTGATATCATATATCCACGATTCGTAATCATCAGTCACTATACATGCTAGTCTCGATGTTTTGTTACTATCCTTTTCATAATAATACTTGACTAGGGACATTTTAGGAATAGCGAAGCTATTCCAAGGATAATTATTATATTAAGTTATAAATTGTGCATAATAATAATAAAATTATAAAAAATATATATAATAATTAAATTGCCTAAAATAAAACACAATACATTGTGTATAACTTCAATCATCTATATGATTGGTTCTAGGACACACACTAACAGAAGTCGCCTGGGTCCTTGAGTTTATGAGATAGTTTATTTTGGATGATGGCACTACACTCCTCCATTAGGGCTACAGTCTCATGCTTCTCTAGCTTCCTTTTGTTTGAGAGGATGTCCTTCAAGAACTTTGCATATGACGGCATTTGTGAAAAAGCATCAGTGAAGGGGATATTGATATACAATTTCTTCAATACTTCCAAGAACTTCCCAAACTACTTGTCAAGTTTAGCCTTTACGAGTATTTGAGGATAAGGGATAGGCGATTTGTATGGTTCTGGAGGGATATACTTTAGCTTTTCAGGTAATTCCCCTTCTTTCACTTCAGTATTATCAGGATTTGAAGCCTTTTTGCCTTCTTTCTGCACTTCTCCCTTAACCATCTCTTCTTCACCTTCTTGAGTAGCATTTGGAACCTTCAATAGGCTCCCACTCCTAAGAGTGATTGCTTTACAATGCTCCCTAGGATTTAATTCAAGTTGAGCAGGGAGTTAACTAAAAGCTCTAGAAGAAGAAGCAGAAGCTTGTTGAGCTATTTGGGTCTCTAACATTTTTCCATGTGTGGCCAATGAGTCAACTTGGGAGGACAATTTCCTAATGGAGTCCTCCATGGCTCTACCATGCTGCCTAAACTCTTCATTAGTTTTCTCTTGAGAAATGAGAAATTTCTCTAAGAGGCCTTCTAATTTAGAAGTAGAAGAAGGTTGAGCTGGTGGGTTGTAGGGTCTTTGGTTTTGAAAACCGGGTGGTAGTGGTTTATTGTGAGTGTTTTGAGTGTTGTATGGCTGGTTGGGCTTGTATGATAGATTTGAGTGGTTCCTCCATGATGGGTTGTAGGTGTTTCCAAAGGGTTCATTCAGATTCTTCTATCCATACCCACTGTTGTGCACATAATTCACTTGCTTAGTGAAATCTTGCCCCAATTTACACTCAGTTGCCATGTGACCTGGCAAACCACAAATCTCACAAGGAAGGTCAATAGCACCTGTAGCATTTACACTATTAACTTGAAATTTATCAAATTTAGCCATAAGTGCACCTACTTTACTACCTAGACTTCCTAGTGCATCTACCTTAGCCGACAAATGATTAAAAGCATCTAATTCATACTTTCCTGGAGCTTTCCTTGAAGATCCTCTCTCATTTGACCATTGGTAGTGGTTCAAGGCCATGTCCTCAATCAATTCATATGCTTCATCTAACCTTTTATTCATCAAAGCACCTCCAGCAGCAGCATCCACAATACACTTGGTATTGTAGCTCAAACCATTGCAGAAAGTGTGAAGAACTAGCCATTTCTCTAGCCCATGATGTGGGCACAACCTCAGAAGTTCTTTATATCTATCCCAAGCATTAAATAGAGATTCCCCTTCTTTCTGAGAGAATGTGGTGATTTCATTCCTCAATTGAGCAGTCTTGCTTGGAGGGAAATATCGTGACAGAAAAGCCCTCAGTAGCTTTTCCCATGTGGTAATAGATCCTACTGGTAAAAAATGTAACCAAGCCCTTGCTCTATCCTTTAAGGAGAATGGGAAGAGTCTAAGCTTGATGGCATCTACTGCCACACCATTTATCTTGATTATGTCACAATATTCTAAAAAAATCTGAATGTAGAGGTTGGGATCCTCCATTGGTCCTCCACCAAACTAGTTTTACTGCACCATAGATAAAAGAGCTGGCTTCAATTCAAAGTTATTAGCCTTAACAGTAAGCCTCCTTATACTAGATTGAAGCCCAGTTGCGTCAAGTGCTACAAATTCTCTAAGGGACCTGTTATCCATGCCTTCAGTCACTGTTTCAATGTTAATTGGCTTTTGGATATGTACTGGTTTTTGCTCTCTCCTTCTCCTAAGCAGAGTTCTTTCAATCTTTGAATCTAAGTCAAGAATTCCTTCAAGACTTCTCCTTTGCATATACAAAATTTTTTGCAAAAAGAGTAGGTAATACTTGAACAGAACAAAATAAGAAAGATATTCTATATAAAAATAAGAAAATCAGAACAAGATGAATTAAGAGCTAAAAAAAATGAATCGCCTAGTCTAATTCACTCAAAAGTTTATGTTAATATTAATTAATTTCAATCCCCAGCAACGGCGCCAAAAACTTGATGTGAGCCTGCAAGTGCATGGGTTTAGTCGAGTTATAGTATAAAAGATATTGTCTCCACAGGGATTGAGTGTTGAATATTAACTAAATATCAAGGTAAATTATCTAAGTATACTAATTATGAGTATGAATTAAGTAAATATTTAATTCAAATGGGATGGAAGTGTACTCAGCTTTAGGGTTTCCTTGTGCTATTCATTATGGAATGAAGATAATCTTCTGGCCCGGTTTACTGTTAATTTAGATTGCTAGATTACCGAAAATAAGCTATATTTCATTCCAAGGCTACTAGCTACTAACTAATAAATAAAGTGCCCAGAACTTCTCTAGTAATTACTCACCTAGGTTGCATTAACAGTGCTTTGAGAATCCAATTTTAGACATTTCATCTTGTGCAAAAGAATCCAATTAGCTTAATTCCTAAGTATAATAGAGATTCCCAATGATTATGCAAGGTCTGATTAATTAATTAGTCATTCCAACCTAGAATTAACTAATCCTTTACACAAATCCAATATTCTAAAAGTATTAGGTTGTTGAATTACAAAATAGCATAATTAAATCATAAATCAACAATAAATCAAGCTAGATTATATTAAAATTAAATCCATAAATTCATGAACAAGTCTACACCAGCTGAGCACTGAGGTTTAGTGTGAGTTCATTACAAAACTAGCAAAAAACTAGAAAATAGAGAAAGGAATCAAACTAGACATGAAGCTCTACAAATTCCTTACTTAAATCTTCAATCCTTTCCTTGAATCCAATCCTCTAAGGCTAGCAGTCACCCTCAGTGTCTTTAGGTTTCTCCAAGGGTTTCTACTGACGACTCCCTTTTTAATTTTCAGCTCTCCTCCTGCTTTCAGCAAATTCTCCGCATAAAACTTATATGGGTAAAGTACAGGGGGTATGACACTCCCCGTGTCGACTCCCGTGTTCTTTTGCGAACAGCTCAGCGAAGATTCGAAACACACAGAAAGATACACGACTATCCACACGGGGTTCCCATACCCCGTGTTCTTTGTCAGATGAGCAAATTTGCTTTGATTATCCACAATTTGTATGGTTTTGGCTCTGGATCCTTTTCTAATGCTCTAATAAGTCACTTCAAAACCTGAGAACAAAATATCAAGCATTTAAGTACCCTTTTCCAAATAATTTGCACAAAATACTAAATAAATAAGTGATGAAACACATAAAATATAAGTGCAATTGTGCATTTATCATTAATTACTCACGATATGTCCATTTATTTGGGCTCCATTCAGTGTCGCTGTTTTGGAACAAAATAGTAAGCAGTTACTATCTGTGGGGCGCACAGTGAAATGCTGTTATCTGGCAATTTGGTTATTAATTCGACCTGATTTATCCATTTATTTGCAATTTTCAGTTAGCGTTACTCTATTGAAATGAAATCGTAGCATCCCCTTCTCTACTGGTTTGACTGATAATCAGAATCGATTAGTCCATTTATTTAGGGTTTTGGGCTGACATTAATGTACTGTTACATGTTGCTATCCTGAGATGAAATAGTGGCATGCCGTAATTTGGCAATTTCATAATTAATTACCCATGATTTATCCATTTATTTGTAATTTTTGGTTACTGCTTCTGCTTCAAAATAAAACCATAGCATTCCGTTCATTTGCAGTTCGATTATTAGCTGGACCAGATTTATCCATTTATCTTGGGTTTTCGATGGATGCTAGGGTTTGGGAACGAAACAGTTACATGTTGTAGTTTTGGAATGAAACAGTAACATACCGTAATTTGATAATTTCGTAGTTAATTACTCACGATATATCCATTTATTTGGGCTCCTTTCGGTGTTGCTGTTTTGGAACAAAACAGTAGGCCATTACTATCTGTGGGACGCACAGTGAAATGTAGTTATCTAACAATTTGGTTGTTAATTCGACCTAATTAATCCATTTATTTGCAGTTTCCGATTGGCATTACTCAATTGAAACCCTAAACCGTAGCATCCCCTTCTTTGTCGGTTTAACTGTTAATTAGAATCGATTAGTCCATTTATTTAGGGTTTTGGGCTGACATTAATGTACTGTTACATGTTGTTGTCTTGAGATGAAACAGCAACGTGCCGTAATTTAGCAATTTCTTAGTTAAATACCCATGATTTATCTATTTATTTATGGCTTTTTGCTACTACTTCTGCTATGAAACAAAATCATAGCATTCTATTCTTTCGTAGTTCAATTGTTAGCTAGACCGGCTTTATCCATTTATCGTGGATTTTCGATTGCTGTTAGGGTTTGGGAACGAAACAGTTACATGTTGTAGTTTTGGAATGAAACAGTAACATGCCATAATTTAGCAATTTCTTTGTTAATTACTCACGATATGTCCATTTATTTGGGGTCCTTTCGGTGTCGCTATTTTGGAATGAAACAGTAGGCCGTTACTGTCTGCGGGATGCACAGTAAAATGTTGTTATCTAGCAATTTGGTTGTTAATTCGACCTGATTTATCCATTTATTTGAAACAAAGTCGTAGCATCCCCTTCTTTGCCGGTTTGACTGTTAATCAAAATCGATTAGTCCATTTATTTAGGGTTTTGGGCTGACATTAATGTACTGTTACATGTTGCTGTCTTGAGACGAAACAGCGACATGCCGTAATTTAGCAATTTCATAGTTAATTACCCATGATTTATCCATTTATTTGTAATTTCTGGTTACTGCTTCTGCTTCGAAACAAAACCATAGCATTTCGCTCATTCGCAGTTCGATTGTTAGCTGGACTGGATTTATCCATTTATTTTAGGTTTTCAGTTGATGTTAGGCTTTGGGAACGAAACAGTTACATATTGCGGTTTCGGAACGAAATAGTAACATGCCATAATTTAGCAATTTCATAGTTAATTACTCATGATATGTCCATTTATTTGGGCTCCTTTCTGTATCACTAATTTGGAATGAAATAGAAGGCCATTACTGTCTGTGGGACACATAGTGAAATGCTGTTATTTAGCAATTTAATTTTTAATTCGACCTTATTTGTTCATTTATTTGAAACGAAACCGTAGCATCCCCTTCTTTACCGTTTGACTGTTAATTAGAATCAATTACTCCATTTATTTAGGGTTTTGGGTAGACATTAATGTACTGTTACATATTGCTTTCCTGAGACGAAACAGCGACCTGCCATAATTTAGCAATTTCATAGTTAATTACCCATGATTTATCTATTTATTTGTGATTTTTGGTTACTGCTTCTACTTCGAAACAAAATCGTAGCATTCCGCTCATTCGCAGTTCGATTGTTGGTTGGACTGGATTTATCCATTTATCTTAGGTTTTTAGTTGATGTTAGGGTTCGAGAACGAAACAGTTACATGTTGCTATTTCGGAATGAAATAGTAACATGCCATCATTTGACAATTTCATAGTTAATTACTCACGATATGTCCATTTATTTGGGCTCCTTTTGGGGCCACTATTTTGGAACGAAAGAGTAGGCCGTTACTGTCATTGGGACGCACAGTGAAATGCTGTTATCTGGTAATTTGTTTGTTAATTCGACCTAATTTATCCATTTATTTGCTATTTCCATTTGGCATTACTCTACTGAAACCCTAAACCATAGCATCCCCTTCTTTGCCAGTTTGACTGTTAATTAGAATCGATTAGTCCATTTATTTAGGGTTTTGGGCTAACATTAATGTACTGTTACAAGTTGCTGTCTTGAGATGAAATAGCAACATGCCGTAATTTGACAATTTCGTAGTTAAATACCCATGATTTATCCATTTATTTATGATTTTTTGTTAATATTTTTTATTCGAAGCAAAACCGTAGCATTCCATTCATTCGTAGTTCAATTGTTAGCCAGATCGAATTTATCCATTTATCTTGGATTTTCGGTTGATGTTAGGGTTTGGGAACGAAACAGTTACATGTTGCAGTTTTGGAACGAAAAAGTATCATGCCGTAATTTGGCAATTTCGTAGTTAATTACTCACGATATGTCCATTTATTTGGGCTCCTTTCGGTGTCATTGTTTTGGAACCAAATAGTAGGCCGTTACTGTCTATGGGATGCATAGTGAAATGTTGTCATCTGACAATTTGATTGTTAATTCGATTGGATTTATTCATTTATTTGAAACAAAATCGTAGCATCCCTTTCTTTCCTGGCTTGACTATTAATTAAAATTGATTAGTCCATTTATTTAGGGTTTTGGGCTAACATTAATGTACAATTACATGTTGCTGTCCTGAGACGAAACAGTAACATGCCATAATTTGCTAATTTTGTAGTTAATTACCCATGATTTATCCATTTATTTGTGATTTTTGGCTACTACTTTTGCTTCAAAATAGAACTGTAGCATTTCATTCGTTCGCAGTTCGATTGTTAGTTGGATCGAATTTATCCATTTATTTTGTGTTTCCGATTGATGTTAGGGTATGGGAACGAAACAGTTACATGTTGCAATTTTGGAATGAAATAGTAACATGACGTAATTTGGCAATTTTGTAATTAATTACCCAAGATATATCCATTTATTTGGGCCCCATTCGGTGTCGTTGTATTAGAACGAAACAGTAAGCCGTTAGTGTCTGTGGGACGCACAATGAAATGCTGTTATCTGGCAATTTGGTTGTTAATCTGACTTGATTTATCCATTTATTTGCAGTTTCCAATTGGCATTACTCTATTGAAACCCTAAACCGTTGCATCCCCTTCTTTGCCGATTTGATTGTTAATTAGAATCGATTGGTCCATTTATTTAGGGTTTTAGGCTGACATTAATGTACTGTTACATGTTACTGTCTTGAGATGAAACAGTGACATGCCATAATTTGACAATTTTGTAGTTAATTACCCATGATTTATCCATTTATTTGTGATTTTTCGTTACTGCTTTTGCTTCGAAGCAAAACCGTAACATTCCATTCGTTCGCAATTCGATTGTTAGCCAAACCGGATTTATCCATTTATCTTGGATTTTCGATTGATGTTAGGGTTTGGGAACGAAACAGTTACATGTTGCTGTTTTGGAACGAAACAGTAACATGCCGTAATTTGACAATTTCATAGTTAATTACTCATGATATGTCCATTTATTTGGGCTCCTTTCGGTGTCACTGTTTTAGCAAAGTACTAGGCGGTTACTATTTGTGGCACGCATATTGAAATGCTTTTATCTCACAATTTGGTTTTTAATTCGACCAGATTAATCCATTTATTTGTAGTTTCCGGTTAGCATTACTCTACTGAAGTCCTAAACTGTAGCATCCCCTTCTTTTGCTGGATTGACTGTTAACCAGAATCAATTAGTCCATTTATTTAGGGTTTTAGGATGACATTAATGTACGGTTACATGTTGCTATCCTGAGATGAAACAGCAACATGCCGTAATTTGCAATTTTGTAGCTAATTACCTATAATTTATCCATTTATTTATGATTTTTGGTTACTTCTTCTGCTTTGAAACAAAACCATAGCATTCCTTTCGTTCACCGTTCCATTGTTAGCTGGATCGAATTTATCCATTTATCTAGGGTTGTCGGTTAATGTTAGGGTTCGGGAACGAAACAGTTACATGTTACAATTTTGGAATGAAACAGTAAAATACCATAATTTAGCAATTTCGTAGTTAATTACTCACGGTATATCCATTTACTTGGGCTCCATTTGGTGTCACTGTTTCGAAACGAAGTAGTAGGTTGTCACTGTCTGTGGGATGCACAGTGAAATGTTGTTATCTGGCAGATTGTTTGTTAATACAACCTAATTTATCCATTTATTTGTGGTTTTCGATTGGCGTTACTTTATTGAAACAAAACCGTAGCATCCCTTTCTTTGCCAGTTTGACTGTTAATTAGAATCGATTAGTCCATTTATTTATGGTTTTAGGCTGACATTAATGTACTGTTACATGTTGCTGTCTTGAGATGAAATAGCGACATGCCGTAATTTAGCAATTTTGTAGTGAATTACCCATGATTTATCCATTTATTTATGGTTTTTGGTAACTGCTTCTACTTCAAAATAAAATCTTAGCATTTCGTTCGTTCGCAGTTCGATGGTTAGTTAGACCGGATTTATCCATTTATCTTGGGCTTTTGATTGATGTTAGGGTTCAGAAACAAAACAATTACATGTTGCGATTTTGGAATGAAACAGTAACATGCTGTAATTTGACAATTTTGCAATTTTTTACTCACGGTATATCCATTTACTTGGGCTCCTTTCAGTGTCACTGTTCTGGAACGAAGTAGTAGGTCGTTACTGTCTATGGGATGCACAGTGAAATGTTGTTATCTGAAAATTTAGTTATTAATTCGACCTAATTTATCCATTTATTTACAGTTTCAGGTTGGCATTACTCTATTGAAACGAAACCATAGCATCCCTTTCTTTGCCGATTTAACTGTTAATTAGAAACAACTAGTCCATTTATTTAGGTTTTTGGGCTGACATTAATGTACTATTACATGTTGTTGTCTTGAGACGAAATAGCGATATGCCGTAATTTGCTAATTTCGTAGTTAATTACCCATGATTTATCCATTTATTTGTGGTTTTTGGTTACTGCTTCTGCTTCGAAACAAAATTGTAGCGTTCCCCTTATTCGTAGTTCAATTGTTAGTTGGACCAAATTTATCCATTTATCTTAGGTTTTTAGTTGATGTTAGGGTTCAGGAATGAAACAGTTACATGTTGCCGTTTCGGAACAAAACAGTAACATGCAGCAATTTGGCAATTTCATAGTTAATTACTCACGGTATATCCATTTACTTAGGCTCCTTTCGGTGTCATTGTCCTAGAATGAGGCAATAGATCGTCACTGTTTGTGGGATGCACAGTGAAATGCTGTTATCTAGTAATTTGGTTGTTAATTCGACTTGATTTATTATTTATTTTCTATTTCAAGTTAGCATTACTCTATTGAAACGAAATCATAGCTTCCCCTTTTTTGCCGATTTGACTGTTAATTAGAATTGATTAGTCCATTTATTTAAGGTTTTGGGTTGACATTAATGTACTATTACATGTTGTTGTCTTGAGATTAAACAGCGACATGCCATAATTTGACAATTTCATAGTTAATTACCCATGATTTATCCATTTATTTGTGGTTTCTGATTTCTACTTCTGATTCAAAACAAATCCGTAGCATTCCGTTCATTCACAGTTTGATTATTAGCTGGATTGAATTTATCCACTTATCTTGGGTTTTCGTTTAATGTTAGGGTTCAGGAACGAAATAGTTACATGTTGCAATTTTGGAATGAAATAGTAACATGCCATAATTTGGCAATTTTAAAGTTAATTACTCACGTTATATCCATTTATTTGCGCTCCTTTCGATCTCACTATTTTGGAACGAAGCAGTAGGTCGTTACTGTCTGTGGGATGCACAGTGAAATGCTGTTATCTGGCAATTTGGTTATTAATTCGACCTGCTTTATCCATTTATTTGCAGTTTCCAGTTAGTGTTACTCTATTGAAACGAAACCATATCATCCCCGATTTGACTGTTAATTAGAATCGATTAGTCCATTTATTTAGGGCTTTGGGCTGACATTAATGTACTGTTACATGTTGCTGTCTTGAGATGAAATGGCGACATGCTATAATTTAGCAATTTCGTAGTTAATTACCCATGATTTATCCATTTATTTGTGGTTTCTGGTTACTACTTCTGCTTCGAAACAAATTCGTAGCATTCCGTTCGTTCGCAGTTCGATTGTTAGCTGGACCGAATTTATCCATTTATCTTGGGTTTTCGATTGATGTTAGGGTTTGGGAACGAAACAGTTACATGTTGCAATTTTGGCACGAAACAGTAACATGCCGTAATTTCATAATTTCATAGTTAATTACTCACGATATATCCATTTATTTGGGCTCCTTTCGCTGTCATTGTTCTGGAACGAAATAGTATGTTGTTACTGTCTATGGGATGCACAGTGAAATACTATTTTCTGGCAATTTAATTGTTAATTCGACCTGATTTATCCATTTATTTACAGTTTTCGATTGGCGTTACTCTATTGAAACGAAACTGTAGCATTCCCTTCTTTGCCAGTTTAACTCTTAATTAGAGTCGATTAGTCCACTTATTTAGGGTTTCGGGATGACATTAATGTACTGTTACATGTTGCTGTCTTTGGATGAAAGAGCGACATGTCATAATTTGGCAATTTCATAGTTAATTACCTTAGATTTATCCATTCTTTTGTGGTTTTTGGTTTCTACTTCTGCTTCGAAACAAAATCGTAGCATTTCGTTCGTTCATAGTTCGATTGTTAGCTGGATCAAATTTATCCATTTATCTTGGGTTTTCGATTGATGTTAGGGTTCGAGAACGAAACAGTTACATGTTGAAGTTTTGGAACGAAATAATAACATGTCGTAATTTGGCAATTTCATAGTTAATTACTCACAATATATCCATTTATTTGGGCTCCTTTCGATGTCACTGTTCTGGAACGAAACAGTAGGTTGTTACTGTCTGTGGGACGCATAATGAAATACTATTATCTGGCAATTTGTTTGTTAATTCAACCTGATTTATCCATTTATTTGCAGTTTCGGGTTAGCGTTACTCTATTGAAACGAAACCACAGCATACCTGATAAGTGAAATATTTGCATATTTATTTTCCCTTATATTATTTATTTTTGGATGTTATATGAGCTTAATTTAATAAATATGTTTGCATTTTGAGAATAGGACATGATTTTTTAAATGAAATTAGACTTTTCTGATAATACTAGATTTTGATCCTATTTCAAATTTTTAGCTCTATCTGGGGTCTGGACGTCATATTGGGCTGGTCTTTATATGGATTGAAAGTTAAAAGAGAGCCTTAGAACTTTCATGTTGTAACTAAAGCCCAATTCTATCTCCAAGGACTTCAAATTTTGCTTAGAAACTGAAGCAGTGGTTCTGCCCGAGACTGATCTCTGCCCACTAATTTAGCCATAACTTAAGCTAGAAATTTCAAAATTAGGAGCTCTTTCTGCCATTTGAAAGCTTAGATCCACGGCTACAACTTTGATGAAGACTAAAATGCGTGAATCCACCGATTTGAATGTCAAAAGTTAGTAAAAACGCTAAAATATGGTTGCTCCGTGGTCAATGATTATGGCTAGTAGTCAAGATTGGTGGCATGGGAAGTTAAATTTCTTGCACCCATTCATTTATAAATAACAAGGGGATCAGATGAGAAAAGGCATCTTGGAGAGAGCATTTTAGAGTTTAGTTTCATGCATTTTAAGTTTTTCTTGCATGCTTCCTCAATAGAAGGCTAGGTAGTCCACCTTTATGGATGGTTTAGGGTGCCACCAATATGGATGATTTTACCTCTTACATGGATGGCTAGT
Source organism: Sindora glabra (assembly GCA_020226215.1). Lineage (NCBI taxonomy): Eukaryota > Viridiplantae > Streptophyta > Magnoliopsida > Fabales > Fabaceae > Sindora > Sindora glabra. The sequence goes on from CM035231.1 coordinate 65,222,314, forward strand.
ATTTTGATTTTCATGCATTTGTAGTTATACTTTTATGGTTTAGTCATGAATGTTAAGATGTTTTCATTTTATGTTGAGTTTGTTTTTAATTTCATTATAATCTAAATATTCATCTTTCTAGGGTGATGACGTAGCCTGATGATAACAGATTGAATTCTAATCTATTTAAACTAATTTCAATTTTCTTCTCCTAAATTGAGTTTTAATTATTATCCTTTATGCTTTCAATTGATTGGCCACCTTTTGAATGAATTCAATATACATGTTGAGACCAGAAGGAAATATATATGTATGGAACCTATAATTAAAACCATAAGTTACATATGAAATAGGAATATATTCATATGGTTTATGTAATCTTAATGAGTTTCATAAATCTTAATGCATGATTAGTTGTTTTAATTCACATAAGAATATAGTGAATTAGCAATTAATTATAGAATTACTTGACCTGGAAAGAGGCTAGTAATTAATTTAGGGAAACTCAACTATCAATTAAGGGAGTTAAAATTGGATTAGAGTAGATAGATGATTCAATCCGAAATTGTTAAGTGAAGTTTGATCCCTAGCACTTTTATTCATATTTATCTAACACCAATTGCATTCCTTTTTATTTTAAATATTTTTTACTTAAATCGTTATTTAGTTACTTCATTTCCAATTAATCGAATTGCCAAATAGTGTTAAGGTTATCAATTATGGTACTTAGTGAAACAATCCTCGTGAGAACGATACTTAACTTATCACATTATTACTTGTTTATGATAGTGTACACTTGCACTAATTGATAAACCAATATCCTTCTTTGCCGGTTTGACTGTCAATTAGAATCGATTAGTCCATTTATTTAGGGTTTTGGGCTGACATTAATGTACTGTTACATGTTGCTATCTTGAGACGAAACAGTGACATGCCATAATTTAGCAATTTTGTAGTTAATTACCCATGATTTACCCATTTATTTGTGGTTTCTAGTTACTTTTTCTTCTTCAAAACAAAACCGTAGCATTCCATTCGTTTGCAGTTCGATTGTTAGCTGGATCAGATTTATCCATTTATCTTAGGCTTTCGGTAGATGTTAGGGTTTGGGAACAAAACATTTACATGTTGCGGTTTTGGAACGAACAGTAACATGCCGTAATTTGATAATTTCGCAGTTAATTACTCATGATATATCCATTTATTTAGGCACCTTTCGGTGTCACTGTTCTGGAACGAAATAGTAGGTCGTTACTGTCTGTGGGACGCACAGTGAAATGCTGTTATCTAGCAATTTGGTTGTTAATTTGACTTGATTTATCCTTTTATTTGCAGTTTTCGATTGGCATTATTCTATTAAAATGAAACCGTAGCATCCCCTTCTTTGCCAGTTTGACTGCAAATTAGAATCAATTAGTCCATTTATTTAGGTTTTTGGGCTGACATTATTATACTGTTACATGTTGCTGTCGTGAGACGAAACAGCGACATGCCGTAATTTGGCAACTTTGAAGGTAATTACCCATGATTTATCCCTTTATTCGTGGTTTCTGGTTACTATTTCTTGTTTGAAACAAAACTATAGCATTCCATTCGTTCGCAATTCGATTGTTAGCTAGACCGTATTTATCCATTTATCTTATGCTTTCGGTTGATGTTAAGGTTTAGGAATGAAATAGTTACATATTGCAGTTTTGGAACGAAACAGTAACATGCCGTAATTTAGTAATTTTGTAGTTAATTACTCACAGTATATCCATTTATTTAGGCTCCTTTCGGTGTCACTGTTCTGGAACGAAACAGTAGGTCGTTACTGTCTGTGGGACGTACAGTGAAATGCTGTTATCTGGTAATTTGGTTGTTAATTCAACTTAATTTATCCATTTATTTGTAGCTTTCTGTTGGCATTACTTTATTGAAACGAAACCATAGCATCCCCTTCCTGGCTGGTTTAACTATCAATTAGAATCGACTAGTCCATTTATTTAGGGTTTCGAGCTGACATTAATGTACTGTTTCATGTTGCTGTCTTGAGTCAAAACAGCGACATGCCGTAATTTGGTAATTTTGTAGTTAATTACCCATGATTTATCCATTTATTTGAGGTTTCTGGTTACTGCTTCAGCTTCGAAACAAAATTGTAGCATTCCATTTGTTCGTAATTCGATTGTTAGCTGGACTAGATTTATCCATTTATCTTGGGCTTTTAATGGATGTTAGGGTTTGGGAATGAAACAGTTACATGTTGTAGTTTTGGAACAAAACAATAACATGCCGTAATTTGGCAATTTCGTAGTTAATTACCCACGATATATCCATTTATTTGGGCTCCTTTCGGTGTCACTGCTCTGGAACGAAATAGTAGGTTATTACTATCTATGGGACGCATAGTAAATTGCTGTTATCTGGAAATTTGGTTATTAATTCAACCTGATTTTTACATTTATTTGCAGATTCCGATTGGCGTTACTCTATTGAAACAAAATCGTAACATCCCCTCCTTTGCTAGTTTGACTGTCAATTAGAATTAATTAGTCTATTTATTTAGGGTTTCGGGCTGACATTAATGTACTGTTACATGTTGCTATCTTGAGACGAAACAGCGACATGCCGTAATTTGGCAATTTTGTAGTTAATTACCCATGATTTGTCCATTTATTTTTTGTTTCTGGTTGTTGCTTCTGCCACGAAACAAAACCATAGCATTCCCTTCGTTCGCTGTTCGATTGTTAGCTTGACTGGATTTATCCATTTTTCATGGGTTTTCGATTGATGTTAGGGTTTAGGAACGAAACAGTAACATGTTGCAGTTTTAGGACAAAACAGCAACATGTCATAATTTAACAATTTTGTAGTTAATTACTCACGATATATCCATTTTTTTTAGCACCTTTCGGTGTCACAGTTCTTGAACGAGAAATAGGTTGTCACTGTTTTTGGGACGCATAGCGAAATGCTATTTTTTGACAATTTGGTTATTAATTCGACCTGATTTATCCATTTTTTTGCTATTTTAGGTTTGCGTTACTCTATTGAAACAAAATCGTAGCATCCTTTTCGTTGCCGGTTTGATTGTCAATTAGAATCGACTAGTCCATTTATTAAGGGTTTCAAGTTGACATTAATGTACTGTTACATGTTTCGATCTTGACATGAAACAGCGACATGCCGTAATCTGGCAATTTCATAGTTAATTACCCATGATTTATCTATTTATTTTTTGTTTCTAGTTGCTGCTTCTGCTTCAAAACAAAACCGTAGCATTCCATTCGTTTGCTGTTCGATTGTTAGCTAGACCGGATTTATCCATTTTTCATAGGTTTTCAGTTGATGTTAGGGTTTGGCAATGAAACAGTTACATGTTGCAGTTTTGGAAGGAAACAGTAACATACCATTATTTGGCAATTTCATTGTTAATTACTCACGATATATCCATTTATTTGGGCACCTTTCAGTGTCACAGTTCCTAAACGAAATAGTAGGTCGTTACTATCTTTGGGACGCACAGCAAAATGCTATTATCTGGCAATTTAGTTATTAATTCGACCTGATTTATCCATTTTTTTGCAGTTTCTGATTTGCGTTACTCTATTGAAAGGAAACCGTAGCATCACCTTCTTTACCGGTTTGACTGTCAATTAGAATCGACTAGTCCATTTATTTAGGGTTTCGGGCTGACATTAATGTACTATTACAAGTTGCTGTCTTGAGACAAAATAGCGATATGCTGTAATTTGACAATTTCATAGTTAATTACCCTTGATTTATCCATTTTTCTGTGATTTGTGGTTACTGCTTTTGCTTCGAAACAAAATCATAGCATTCCGTTCGTTCGCAGTTCGATTGTTAGCTGGACAGGATTTATCCATTTTTCTTATGTTTTCGGTTGATGTTAGGGTTTGGGAACGAAACGGCTACATGTTGCAGTTCTAGAACGAAACAGTAACATGCCGTAATTTAGCAATTTTGTAGTTAATTACTCACTATATGTCTAGTTTTTTGGGCTCTTTTCAGTGTCACTGTTTTGTAACAGAATTGTAGGTCGTTACTATCTGTGGGACGCACAATGAAATGTTATTATCTGCCAATTCGATTATTAGTTCAACCTGATTTATCCATTTATTTGTAGTTTTCGGTTAGCGTTATTCTATTCTAACGAAACCGTAGCTTCCCCTTCTTTAACAGTTTGACTGTTAATTAGAATCGATTACTCCACTTATTTAGGGATTTAGGTTATCATTTATGTACAGTTACATGTTGTTGTTTTGAGATTAAAGAGCGACATGCCGTAATTTGGCAATTTCATAATTAATTACCTTTAATTTATCCATTTATTTATGGTTTCTGGTTACTGCTTCTGCTTCGAAATAAAACCATAGCATTTCGTTCGATCGCAATTCGATAGTTAGCTAGACCAAATTTATCCATTTATCTTGGATTTTCGATTGACGTTATGGTTTGGGAACGAAACAGCTCCATGTTACAGTTCTGGAATGAAACAGCAACATCCCATAATTTGGCAATTTCGTAGTTAATTACTCACAATATGTCCATTTATTTGGGCTCCTTTCAGTGTCACTATTTTAAAACAAAACAGTAAGTCGTTACGGTCTGTGGGATGCACAGTTAAAAGCTGTTACCTGGCAATATGGTTGTTAATTCGACTTGATTTATCCATTTTTTTTGCAGTTTCCAGTTAGCATTACTCTATTGAAATGAAACCGTAGCATCCCATTCTTTGCCAGTTTGACTGTTAATTTGTGATTTTTAGTTACTGCTTCTGCTTTGAAATAAAATCATACCATTCCATTCGTTCATAGTTCGATTGTTAGCTAGACCGGATTTATCCATTTATCTTGGGTTTTTGATATTAGGGTTTGGGAATGAAACAGCTACATGTTGCAGTTTTGGAACGAAACAGCAACATGCCGTAATTTGGCAATTTCATAGTTAATTACTCATGATATGTCCACTTGTTTTGGCTCCTTTTGGTGTCGCTATTTTGGAACGAATTTGTAAGTCATTACTGTCTATGGGACGCACATTGAAGTGCTTTTATCTGGCTATTTGGTTGTTAATATGATCTGATTTATCCATTTATTTGCAGTTTTGGGTTGGTGTTACTCTATTAAAACAAAAATTGTAGCATCCCCTTCTTTGTCGGTTTGACTGTTAATTAGAATCGATTAGTCCATTTATTTAGGGTTTTGGGCTGACATTATTGTACTATTACATGTTGCTGTCCTGAGACGAAATAGCAACATGCCGTAATTTGGCAATTTCGCTGTTAATGACCCATGATTTTTCCATTTACTTATGATTTTTGGTTACTGCTTCTGCTTCAAAACAAAATCATAGCATTTTGTTTGTTCGTACTTCGATTGTTTGCTGGATCGGATTTATCCATTTATCTTGGGTTTTCAATTAATGTTTGGGTTTAGGAACGAAACAGCTACATGTTACAACTTTGGAACGAAACAGTAACATGCCATAATTTGGCAATTTCGTAGTTAATTACTCACGATATGTCCATTTATTTAGGCTCCTTTCGATGTCATTATTTTGGAACAAAATAGTAGGTCGTTACTGTCAGTGTGATGCATAGTAAAATGCTGTTATCTGGCAATTTGGTACTTAATTCGACCTGATTTATTCACTTATTTGTAGTTTTCGATTAGCGTTACTCTATTGAATCGAAACCATAGCATCCCCTTCTTTGCCGGTTTGACTATTAATAAGAATCAATTATTCTATTTATTTATGATTTTGGGCTGACATTAATTTACTGTTACATGTTGATGTCCTGAGATGAAACAGCGACATGCCATAATTTGACAATTTCATAGTTAATTACCCATGATTTATCTATTTATTTGTGGTTTTTGGTTACTACTTCTGCTTCGAAATAAAATCGTAGAATTCCGTTCGTTTGTAGTTCGATTGTTAGCTGGACCGGATTTATCCATTTATCTTGGGTTTTTGCTTAATGTTAGGGTTTTGGAACGAAACAGCTACATGTTGCAGTTCTAGAACGAAACAATAACATGACATAATTTGGCAATTTCGTAGTTAATTACTCATGATATGTCAATTTATTTGGGCTCCTTTCGATGTCACTGTTTTGGAACAAAGCAGTTGGTCGTTACATTCGGTGGGTCACACTGTGAAATGCTGTTATCTGGCAATTTGGTTGTTAATTCGACCTGATTTATCCATTTATTTGCAGTTTTCGGTTAGCGTTACACTATTGAAACGAAAGTGTAGCATCCCCTTCTTTGCTGGTTTTACTGTTAATTAGAATCGATTAGTCCATTTATTTAGGGTTTTAGGCTAACATTAATGTACTATTACATGTTGTTGTCCTGAGACAAAACAGCAACATGTAGTAATTTGGCAATTTTGTAGTTAATTACCAATGATTTTTCCATTTACTTATGATTTTTTGTTACTGCTTCTCCTTCGAAACAAAACCATAGCATTCCATTCGTTCGCAGTTCGATTATTAGTTAGACCGAAATTATCCATTTATCTTAGGTTTTTGGTTGATGTTGCTAGAAATCGTGCATCATACATGCACAGTGGAATAAAAATTTTGCACGATTTCCACCGAGGATCCATGCGAATTTAGAACGCCATAGATTAGGGATTAAGGTTTATACCTTTTGGCCAAAATTTTTTTGTCCGTTTTCCAATCCAATCTGCTCTCCAAATTCGATCTGCTTCTGTTTATTTTCCAATCTAATCTGCTCTCCAAATCACGAACCGGGATAGAAACTAGAAGATCAGATCACCAGTGCAACGTTTAATGTGGCTGCACCACTATGGTATCCACACGAACTCGTGAATCACTAATGAATATTCACACAAACACCGGTTGGAATTAATCTCCTTTCACCTCGTAGTGCTAGCTACGCCTCTTCAGGGGTTTTGGTCAAGGAGAGGTGCTAGGGTTTTTCTATGTCTTTTTTGGGGTGCGTGAATAATGATAAAATATCCTATTATTACCCAACAAGCCTATTTAAATAGGTGCATAGAAAAACCTAACCTATTTGGGCTTTATTCTATGTACAATTATAGGCTTACTATTGGGCCTTATAATTATAACATGAATTCCCAAATATTAAGCCCAAACAATTTGGTCTATTAATTCCAAATTCACTAGGCTCTAAGTGTGCGACCCTATAGGCTCTCATTACGTTGGCAATGACCATTGATTATATTAATGATGATAAATAATGATTGGTGTCTAGCAACACATCATTGTTACCCAAGTAATGAGAAAGTCGGTGATTTGACTAAACCATTACACGTGATCATCACCTATGTCCTTTTGTCCTATACATCTAGATTGAGCACAAGACATGGACCGTGTCATTCCCGTATAGCCCAATCTTAAGGTTTCTTGATTCCTAAGTAAGCTAACTGAAACAAATGTAATCGACATCCTATGTCAATTCATCTGAGCATGGCCATGCATTTTCTCAGCTATACTTAATCAAGGGGCCCATAGATGTTGCTCTTGTTATATAGGAGGGACAAATCCCATCTTAATCACACAAACCCCTCCGCATGATATGTGACATATCCAATATCTACCCTTGCATTCACTCAATCATTAGTGACATAGAATAGTATCAAAATATGAAACTCACATGTAGGGAACCCTGGTGATCTCAGGTCAAAGGACCATATTAATAATGATCACTAAGAACCACTTATGATACTCATATAACGATTCATGTAGTGTTCTTAATATGAGTCGGTCCAGTATATAAGTTCTCTAACTTGTACTCATGTGTAAACTTAATATCTCATATAAGTCTTCACACATGCTAGTCTTAACATATCAAAGCAACCTAATCCATAATGATATATGACTAGAGACATTTAAGAATACAATTATTCTAAGGTTATTATCATAATTGAATATATTACGCAGATAATATATATAAATATAATAATTAGAATTGTCATTAAAATAACATGATTCAAAATTACAATCACCAATATGATTGATTTTAGGGCATATACACTAACAGATGTTAGGGTTTGTGAACGAAACAGTTACATGTTACAGTTTTGCAATGAAATAGTAAAATGCCATAATTTAGCAATTTAGTGGTTAATTACCTGCGAATGTCCATTTATTTGGGCTCCTTTTGGTGTCGCTGTTTTGGAATGAAATAGTAGGTCGTTACTGTCTGTGGGGACGCACTGTGAAATGCTGTTATCTGGCAATTTGGTTGTGAATTCGACTTGATTTATCCATTTATTTGTAGTTTCCGGTTGGCGTTACTCTATTGAAACCCAAAACTGTAGCATCCCCTTCTTTGCCGGTTTAACTGTTAATTCCAATCGATTAGTCAATTTAAATTGGGTTTTGGGCTGACATTAATAGGCTATTACATGTTGCTGTCCTAAGACGAAATAACAATATGTCATAATTTGCCAATTTCATAGTTAATTACCCATGATTTATCCATTTATTTATGGTTTATGGTTACTGCTTCTGCTTCAAAACAAAATCGAAACATTTCGTTCGCTCGCAGTCTGATTATTAGCTGGATCGGATTTATTAATTTATCTTAGGTTTTCGATTGATATTAGGGTTTGGGAACAAAATAGTCACAGGTTGCAGTTTTGGAAAGAAACAATAAAATGTCATAATTTGGCAATTTCACAGTTAATTACCCACAATATGTCCATTTATTTAGGCTCCTTTCGGTCTCGCTATTTTGGAACGATACAGTAAGTTGTTACTGTTTGTGGGACACACAGTGAAATGTTGTTATATGATAATTTGGTTGTTAATTCGACCTGATTTATCCATTTATTTGCAGTTTTCGGTTAGCGTTACTCTATTGAAACGAAACCGTAGCATCCCCTTCTTTGCCAGTTTGACTGTTAATTAGATTCAATTAGTCCATTTATTTAGGCTTTTGGGTTGACATTAATGTACTATTACATGTTGCTGTCCTGAGACGAAACAACGAACTGCCGTAATTTGGCAATTTCGTAGTTAATTACCCATGATTTTGTTAGTGTGTGTCCTAGAAGCAATCATATAAGATGATTAGAGTTATACACAATGTATTATATTTTATTTTAGGCAATTTAATTATTATATTTTGTTTTTATTATTATTATGAGCAATTTATAACTTAATATAATAATTATCCTTGGAATAGCTTTGCTATTCCTAAAATGCCCCTAGTCAAGTATTATTATGAAAAAGGATAGTAATAATACATCGAGACTAGCATGTATAGTGACTGATGATTACGAATCATGGATATGTGATATCAAGTCAATACATGAGTACATTGCTAGTGAACAATGTACTGAACTGACCCACTATGAGAATATTGCATGGATAAACGTGTCATAAGTTATTCTCATATGATCACAACTATGCATAAACCTTTGACCTGAAGTCACTACGGTTCCCTACATGAGGAATTACTCACTTTAATATTGTCCTATGTCACCTTTAATCAGGTGACAAGTAGGGCATTGATTGGGTGTATCATTAATCATGCAGAGGGAAGTGAGTGATGTAAATGGGATTTTGTTACTCTTGTATAAAAGAGAAATATCCTTGGGTCCCTTGATTGAGTGTGACTTAGAAATGCATGGCCATGCTCAGTTGAATTAATATGTGATATTAATTATTTATTTTAAGTCTACTCAGTATCAAGAAATATAAATTGAACATTGACGAGGATGACACATTCCATGCCTCCAGTTCAATTTGGATATTATTACAAAAGGGTTATGATGTAAAACGTTGATCATGTATTAGGTGGATGTCGAATCACAGGCATTCTTACTACTTGAGTGGCAGTGATGTATTGCTAGATACCGCTCGCTGTCTATGGTTCAATAATAAGTCATTGTCAACGTAGTAAGAACCTACAGGGTTACACAAAAGGAGTAGGAATAAGATAATAATTAATTGGACTTTAATTATATTAATATCCAATTAATTGGACTTATTTTCGTGCATATATATTATTAAGAATAATAAATTCACGTTTTATATATATATATTATGTGATATTATTTGATATTAAAGTAATATCAAGTAATTATCTTATCAGATATTAGATAAATATATTATGAGATAATATTATTTTGATATTTGATAACTATATGCAATTATCTAATATTAAGATATTTATATTATGAGATAATATCATTATCTAATATTAGATAATTAATAGATAAGTCTTATCTCTTCCCATTATCTCTAAGATAAGGATAAGATGAGTTGTTAAGTGTGATTAGGATTTTGGAAGCATTATCCTAGTAGGAATAGGATTATGGCTTGCCTAAGTTCTATAAAAAGGGACTTGAGGGCAGAACTTAATAATCACGTTTTAAGCTTCCATATAAACCCTAAATCACTCAGAAAACATCCAATCCTAATTCTTAGAGAGAAAAACGCATCCTAGCAGACGCGTGGAGGGTGAGAGGTCGTTGTTCACTCCGTGTGGATACCGTAGAGACGCTGTACCTTCCGGCCGGCGTTTGATTCATCCGCTCTCAAGTTTTGATCAGTAGAAACACGAGTGCCCAATAGGTAAAACCCTAATCATTGACTTATGCTTTTTGCATGGATCCTAGGTAGAATTCGGATCAAAATTTAAAATTCTGCTGCATGTGATAATCCGAATTCCCACAGATTTGTCCATTTATTTGTGATTTTTGGTTACTGCTTCTGCTTCAAAACAAGACTGTAGCATTCCGTTCATTTGCAGTTCAATTTTTAGCTAGACCGGATTTATCCATTTATCTTTTATTTTTGGTTAATGTTAGGGTTTGGGAACGAAACAGTCATACGTTGTAGTTTTGGAATGAAACAGTAACATGCCGTAATTTGACAATTTCGTAGTTAATAACTCATGATATGCCCATTTATTTGGGCTCCTTTCGATGTCGCTGTTTTGGAAAGAAACAGTAGGCCATTATTTTCTGTGGGACGCGCAGTGAAATGCTGTTATTTCTCAATTTAGTTGTTAATTCAACCTGATTTATCCATCTATTTATAATTTTTGGTTGGCGTTACTCTATTGAAATCGTAAACCGTAGCATCCCCTTCTTTGTCAGTTTGACCGTTAATTAGAATCAATTAGCCCATTTATTTAGGCTTTTGGGCTATCATTAACGTACTGTTACATGTCGCTATCCTGAGATGAAACATCGACATGCCATAATTTGGCAATTTCATAGTTAATTACCCATGATTTATCCATTTATTTGTGGTTTTTGGATACTGCTTCCTTTTTGAAACAAAACCGTCGCATTCCCTTCATTCGCAGTTCGATCGTTAGCTAGATCGAATTTATCCATTTATCTTAGGTTTTTGGTTGATGTTAGGGTTTGGGAACGAAATAATCACATGTTGCAATTTTGGGATGAAATAGTAACATGCTGTAATTTGACATTTTTGTAGTTAATTACTCACGATATATCCATTTATTTGGGCTCCTTTTGGTGTCACTGTTTTGGAACGAAATAGTAGGTCGTAACTATCTATGGTAGGCACAGTGAAATGTTGTTATCTAGCAATTTGGTTATTAATTCGATCTAATTTATCCATTTTTTTGCAATTTCGAGTTGGCATTACTCTATTAAAACCATAAACCGTAGCATCCCCTTCTTTGCCGATTTAACTGTTAATCAGAATCGATTAGTTCATTTATTTAAGGTTTTGGGCTGACATTAATGTACTATTAGAAGTTGCTGTCATGAGACGAAACTGCGACATGCCATAATTTGTCAGTTTCGTAGATAATTACCCATGATTTTTCTATTTATTTATGATTTTTGGTTACTGCTTCTACTTCGAAACAAAATTGTAGCATTCTGTTTGTTCGTAGTTTGATTGTTAGCTGGATCGGATTTATCCATTTATCTTGGGATGGCAATTTATGCCATTCGGGTTGACCCATTTGTTAATTGTATTATTTGTGTTGACCCGTGGGTCACCTATTCAACTTATTTAATAATTCTAAATAATAAAATGTATATTATAAAATTATTTATTAAATTTAGTTATTTATTATTTTTTATAAAAAATATTTTTAATTATAAATAAAATATTATTTTAATTTTTTGTTATTGATTTATTAAATAAATAATTTTATATCTTTATTATATATATTTATTTGTGATTAAAATATTATTTATTTCTTAAATAAAATTATCAAAAATTTAATAAAAATTTTTAAATGGATTGGCGTGCCAACCCAAACTCGAATAAACATGTTAAGTTCGCGTTGATTTATTGTGTTTAGTCAGAAATTGCCGCCCCTAGTTTCCAATTTGCGTTACTCTATTGAAATGAAACTGTAGCATCCCCTTCTTTGCCAGTTTGACTGTTAATTAGAATCGTTTAATCCATTTAATTAGGGTTTTGGGCTGATATTGATGTACTGTTACATCCTGCAATCTTGAGACGAAATAGCGACATGCCATAATTTGGCATTTTCGTAGTTAAATACCCGTAATTTATCCATTTATTTGTGATTTTTTGTTACTGTTTCTGCTTCGAAACAAAATTGTAGCATTCCGTCCATTCACAGTTTGATTCTTGATTGGATTGGATTTATCCATTGATCTTGGGTTTTCGGTCGATGTCAGGGTTTAGGAACGAAATAATTACATGTTCCAGTTTTTGAATGAAATAGTAACACACCGTAATTCGGCTATTTCGTAGTTAATTACTCACGATATGTCCATTTATTTGGGTTCCTTTCAGTGTCACTATTTTGGAACGAAAAGTTTTATCGTTACTGTCTATGGGAAGCACGGTTAAATGCTGTTAATTGGCAATTTTGTTGTTAATTCGGCCTGATTTATCCATTTATTTACAGTTTTTGGCTGGCGTTACTCTATTGAAACGAAACTGCAGCATCCCCTTCTTTACCGGTTTGACTGTTAATTAGAATCGATTAGTCCCTTTATTTAGGGTTTTGGGCTGATATTAATGTACTATTACATGTTGTTGTTTTGAGACGAAACAACGCATGCCGTAATTTGACAATTTTGTAGTTAATTACTCATAATTTATCCATTTATTTGTGATTTTTTGTTACTATTTTTGCTTTGAAATAAAACCGTAGCATTCCATTCATTCGCAGTTTGAATGTTGACTAGACTTAATTTATCCATTTATCTTGGATTTTCGGTTAATGTTAGGGTTTGCGAACGAAACAGTTACATGCCGCAGTTTTGGAATGAAATAGTAACATGCTGTAATTTGATAATTTTGTAGTTAATTATTCATGACATATCCATTTATTTGGGCTCCTTTCGGTGTCACTATTCTGGAACGAAATAGTAGGTCGTTACTGTCTGTGGGAAGCACAGTGAAATGCTGTTGTCTGGCAATTCAATAGCTTATTCAACCTGATTTATCCATTTATTTGCAGTTTCCGGTTGGCGTTACTCTATTGAAATGAAAACGTAGCATCCCCTTCTTTTTTAGTTTGATTGTTAATTAGAATTGCTTAGTCCATTTCTTTAGGATTTTTGGCAGATATTAATATACTGTTACATGTTGTTGCCTTGAGATGAAATAGCAACATGCCAAAATTTGGAAATTTTGTAGTTAATTGCCTATGATTTATCCATTTATTTGTGGTTTTTTGTTACTATTTTTGCTTCGAAACAAAACCATAGCATTCCGTTCATTCGAAGTCTGATTATTGACTGGACTGGATTAATCCATTCATCTTAGGTTTTTTATTGATGTCAAGGTTTGGGAACGAAACAGTTACATGTTGCAGTTTTGGAATGAAACAATAACACGCCTTAATTTGGCAATTTTGTAGTTAATTACTCATGATATATCCATTGATTTGGGCTCCTTTCGATGTCGCTGTTTTGGAATGAAATAGTAGGTCGTTACTGTCTGTGAGAAGCACACTGAACTGCTATTATCTGGCAATTTTGTTTTTAATTCAACCTGATTTATCCATTTATTTATAATTTTTGGTTGGCGTTACTCTATTGAAACGAAACCGTAGCATCCCCTTCTTTGCCAGTTTGACAGTTAATTAGAATCAATTAGTCCTTTTATTTAGGATTTTGGGCGGATATTAATGTACTATTACATGTTGCTGTCTTGAGATGAAATCGCAACATGTTGTAATTCAGTAATTTCGTAGTTAATTACCCATAATTTATCAATTTATTTGTGATTTTTTTTACTGTTTCTCCTTTGAAACAAAACCATAGCATTCCGTTCATTTGCAATTTGATTGTTGACTGGATTGGATTTATCCATTTATCTTGGATTTTTGGTTGATGTTAGGGTTTGGGAACGAAACAGTTACATGTTGCAGTTTTGGAACGAAGCAGTAACATGCCATAATTTGGCATATTTGTTGTTAATTACTCACGACATATCCATTTATTTGGGCTCCTTTCGATGTCACTATTTTGGAACGAAACAGTAGGTCGTTACTTCCTGTAGGACGCACAGTGAAATGCTGTTATCTGGCAATTCGGTTGTTAATTCGACCTGATTTATACATTTATTTGCAATTTTCAATTGGTGTTACTCTTTTGAAATGAAATCATAGCATCCCCTTCTATTTCGGTTGGACTATTAATTAGAATCGATTAGTCCATTTATTTAAGGTTTTAGGCTTATATTTATATACTATTACATGTTGCTACCTTGAGACAAAACAACGACATGCTGTAATTTGGAAATTTTGTAGTTAATTACCCATGGTCTATCCATTTATTTGTTATTTTTTGTTACCATTTTTACTTCGAAACAAAACCATAGCATTCCGTTCATTCGCAGTTTAATTGCTGACTGGACTCGATTTATGCATTCATCTTGGGTTTTCAGTTTATGTCAAGGTTTGGGAACGAAATAGTTACATGTTGCAGTTTTGGACCGAAACAATAACATGACATAATTTGACAATTTCGTAGTTAATTACTCACGGTATATTCTTTGATTTGGGCTCCTTTCGGTGTCACTGTTTTGGAACAAAACAGTAGGTCGTTACTGTCTATAGGAAGCACAGTGAAAGTTGTTATCTGGCAATTTGGTTATTAATTCGACTTAATTTATCCATTTATTTGCAGTTTTCGGATAGCGTTACTCTATTGAAGCGATACAGTAGCATCCCCTTCTTTTCCAGTTTGACTGTTAATTATAATCGCTTAGTCCTTTTATTTAAGGTTTTGTGCTAATATTAATGTACTGTTACATGTTGCAATCTTGAGACGAAATCGCAACATGCCGTAATTTGACAATTTTGTAGTTAATTACCCATGATTTATCCATTTATTTGTGACTTTTTGTTATTATTTCTACTTCAAAACAAAACCGTAGCATTCCATTCATTCGCAGTTTGACTGTTAACTGGACTGGATTTATCCATTTATCTTGGGTTCTTGGTTTATGTTAGGGTTTAGGAATGAAATAGTTACACGTTGCAGTTTTGGAACGAAATAGTAATATGCCGTAATTTAGCAATTTTGTAGTTAATTACTCTTGATATATCCATTTATTTAGGCTCCTTTCGGTGTCACTATTTTGGAACGAAATAGTAGGCCGTTATTGCCTGTGGGACACACAATGAAATGCTGTTATCTAGCAATTCATTTGTTAATTCGACCTGATTTATCCATTTACTTGCAGTTTCCGGTAGGGGTGACAATTCGTACTATTCGAGTCGACCCATTTGTTAATCGTGTTATTCGTATCAACCTGCGGGTCACTTGTTTAACTTATTTAATAATTTTAAATAATAAAATAAACATTATAAAATTATTTGTTAAATTTAATTATTTATTATTCATTATAAAAAAATTTAATTATTAATAAAATATTATTTTAATTTTTTATTATTTATTTATTAAATAAATAATTTAATATATTTATTTTATATATTTATTTATGATTAAAATATTATTTATTTCTTAAATAAAATTATTAAAAATTTAATAAAAATTCTTAAATGGGTTGGCGGGTCAACCTGAACCCGAATAAATGTGTCGGGTTATTAGGTCGAGTTAGAAATTGTCGCCCCTAGTTTTCGATTTGCATTACTTTATTGAAACGAAACCGTAGCATCCCTTTCATTACCGATTTGACTTTTAATTAGAATTTTTTAGTCCATTTATTTAGGGTTTTGGGCTAATATTAATGTATTGTTACATCCTGCAGTCTTGAGACGAAACAGCAACATGTCGTAATTTGGCATTTTCGTATTTAATTACTCATGATTTATCTATTTATTTGTGATTTTTAGTTATTGTTTCTGCTCTGCAACAAAACCGTAGCATTCATTTCATTCACAGTTTAATTCTTGACTGGATTGGATTTATCCATTCATCTTGGGTTTTCGGTTTATGTTAGGGTTTGGGAACGAAATAGTTACATGTTGTAGTTTTGGAATGAAATAATAACACGCCGTAATTCGGTAATTCTGTAGTTAATTACTCTGGATATATCCATTGATTAGAGCTCCTTTCGATGTCAATGTTTTGGAACGAAATAATAGGTCATTACTGTCTGTGGGAAGCACAGTGAAATGCTATTTTCTAGCAATTTGGTTATTAATTCGACCTGATTTATCCAATTATTTGCAGTTTCTAGTTGGCATTACTCTATTGAAATGAAACCGTAGCATCCCCTTCTTTGCCAGTTTGACTGTTAATTAGAATCGCTTAATCCATTTATTTAGGGTTTTTGGCTGATATTAATGTATTATTACATGTTGTGGTCTTGAGACGAAACAGCGACAGCGACATGCCATAATTTGGCAATTTCGTAGTTAATTACCTATGATTTATCCATTTATTTTTGGTTTTAGGTTACAGTTTCTGCTTCGAAACAAAATTGTAGCATTCCGTTCCTTTGCTGTTTGATTGTTGATTGGACTGGATTTATCCATTTATCTTGAGTTTTCGGCTGATGTTAGGGTTTGGGAACGAAACAATTACATGTTGTAGTTTTGGAACGAAACAGTAACATGCCGTAATTTGACAAATTCGTAGTTAATTACTCACGACATATCCATTTATTTGGCCTCCTTTCGGTGTCACTATTTTGGAACGAAATAGTAAGCTGTTACTACCTGTGGGACGCACAGTGAAATGCTGTTATTTGCCAATTTGGCAGTTAATTCGACTTAAATTATACATTTATTTCTAATTTTTGATTGGCGTTACTCTTTTGAAATGAAACAGTAGCATCCCCTTCTTTTCCGATTTGACTTTTAATTAGAATCGTTTAGTCCATTTATATAAGGTTTTGGGCTGATATTAATGTATTGTTACATCCTGCAGTCTTAAGACGAAATAGCGACATGCCATAATTTGGCATTTTTGTAGTTAATTACCCATGATTTATCTATTTATTTGTGATTTTTAGTTACTGTTTCTACTTTGTAACAAAACAGTAGCATTCCGTTCATTCGTAGTTTAATTGTTGACTGGACTAGATTTATCCATTCATCTTGGGTTTTCGGTTGATGTCAGGGTTTGGGAATGAAACAGTTACATGTTGCAGTTTTGGAACGAAATAGTAACACACCATAATTTGGTAATTTTGTAGTTAATTACTCACGATATATCCATTGATTTGGGCTCCTTTCGGTGTCACTGTTTTGGAACGAAACAGCAAGTCGTTACTGTCTATAGGAAGCACAGTGAAATGCTGTTATCTGGCAATTTGGTTGTTAATTCTTCCTAATTTATCCATTTATTTGCAATTTCCAATTGGCATTACTCTATTGAAACGAAATCGTAGCATGCCCTTCTTTGCCAGTTTAATTGTTAATTAGAATCGATTAGTCCCTTTATTTAGGGTTTTCGGCGGATATTAATGTACTGTTATATGTTGCTATCTTGAGATGAAATCATGACAAGCCGTCATTTGGCAATTTCCTAGTTAATTACCCATGATTTATCCATTTATTTGTGATTTTTTGTTACTACTCCTTCTTCGAAACAAAACCGTAGCATTTTGATCATTCACAATTTGATTGTTGATTGGATTGAATTTATCTGTTTATCTTGAATTTTCGGTTGATGCTAGGGTTTGGGAACGAAACAGTTTCATGTTGCAGTTTTGGAACGAAACAGTAACATGCCGTAATTTGACAAATTCGTAGTTAATTACTCACGACATATCCATTTATTTAGCCTCCTTTCGGTGTCACTATTTTGGAACGAAATAATAGGCCGTTACTGCCTGTGGGACGCATAGTGAAATGTTGTTATCTGGCAATTCGACAGTTAATTCGACCTAAATTATACATTTA
This sequence comes from Sindora glabra, assembly GCA_020226215.1. Lineage (NCBI taxonomy): Eukaryota > Viridiplantae > Streptophyta > Magnoliopsida > Fabales > Fabaceae > Sindora > Sindora glabra. Next base: position 65,240,592 of record CM035231.1, read on the forward strand.
TTTACAATTTCTGATTAGCGTTACTCTTTTAAAATGAAACAGTAGCATCCCCTTCTTTGCCAGTTTGACTTTTAATTAGAATCGTTTAGTCCATTTAATTAGGGTTTTGGGCTGATATTAATATATTGTTACATTCTGCAGTTTTGAGATGAAACAGCGACATGCCGTAATTTGGTATTTTCGTAGTTAATTACCCATGATTTATCTATTTTTTTGTGATTTTTAGTTACTATTTCTGCTCTGTAACAAAACTATAGCATTCCGTTCATTCGCAATTTGATTGTTAACTGGACTTGATTTATCCATTCATCTTGGGTTTTCGATTGATGTCAAGGTTAGGGAACGAAACAATTACATGTTGTAGTTTTGGAACGAAATAGCAACACGTCATAATTTGGCAATTTTGTAGTTAATTACTTTCGATATATCCATTAATTTGGGCTCCTTTCGGTGTCACTATTTTAGAACGAAACAATAGGTCCTCACTATCTATGGGAAGCACAGTGAAATGCTATTATCTGCCAATTTGGTTGTTAATTCATCCTGATTTATCCATTTATTTGCAATTTCCGATTGGGATTATTCTATTGAAACAAAACCGTAGCATACCCTTCTTTGCCGGTTTGACTGTTAATTAGAATCAATTAGTCCCTTTATTTAGGGTTTTGGGCAGATATTAATGTATTATTACATGTTACTGTCCTTGAGATAAAATCGCGACAAGCCGTAATTTGGCAACTTCATAGTTAATTACCCAAGATTTATCCATTTATTTGTAATTTTTTGTAACTGTTTCTACTACGAAACAAAACCATAACATTCCATTCATTCGCAATTTTTTCTGTTGACTGGATTGGATTTATCCATTTATCTTGAATTTTTGGTTGATGATTGGGAATGAAACAGTTACTTGTAGCAGTTTTGAAACGAAACAGCAACATGCCATAATTTGGCAAATTTGTAGTTAATTACTCACGACATATCCATTTATTTGGGCTCCTTTCGGTGTTACTATTTTGGAATGAAATAGTAGGCGATTACTGCCTATAGGACGTACAATGAAATGCTGTTATCTAGCAATTCAGTTGTTAATTCGACCTAATTTATACATTTATCTATAATTTCCAATTAGTGTTACTCTTTCAAAATGAAACTGTAGCATCCCCTTGTTTGCCGGTTGGACTGTTAATTAGAATTGATTAGTCCATTTATTTAAGGTTTTGGGCTGATATTTATGTACTATTACATGCAGCTGTCTTGAGATTTAATTATTTATTATAAAAAATATTTTTAATTATCAATAAAATATTATTTTCATTTTTTATTATGGATTTATTAAATAAATAATTTTATATCTTTATTATATATATTTATTTATGATTAAAATATTATTTATTTCTTAAATAAAATTATTAAAAATTTAATAAAAATTCTTAAACGGGTTGACGTGTCAACCCAAACCCGAATAACCTTGTCAGGTTCGTATCAGGTTATCGTGTCGAGTCAGAAATTGTCGCCACTAGTTTCCGGTTGGCGTTACTCTATTGAAACAAAACCGTTCATCCCCTTCTTTTCCAGTTTGATAGTTAATTAGAATCGTTTAGTCCATTTATTTAGGATTTTAGACGGATATTAATGTACTGTTTCATCCTACAATCTTGAGATGAAATAGTGACCTGCCATAATTTGACATTTTCGGAGTTAATTACCTATGATTTATCTATTTATTTGTGATTTTTAGGTACTGTTTCTGCTTCGAAACAAAATCGTAGCATTCCGTTCATTTGCAGTTTGATTGTTGACTGGACTGGAATTATCCATGCATCTTGGGTTTTCAGTTGATGTCAGGGTTTGGCAACGAAACAGTTACATGTTGCAGTTTTGGAACGAAACAGTAACATGCCGTAATTTGGATATTTCATAGTTAATTACTCACGATATATCCAATTATTTGGGCTCCTTTCGGTTTCACTGTTTTGGAACGAAATAGTTTGTCGTTACTGCCTGTGGGAAGCACAGTGAAATGCTGTTAACTGGCAATTTTGTTATTAACTCGGCCTAATTTATCCATTTATTTGCAGTTTCCAGTTGGCATTACTCTATTGAAACGAAACTATTGCATCCCCTTCTTTGCCAGTTAGACTATTAATTAGAATCGATTAGACCTTTTATTTAAGGTTTTAGGCTGATATTTACGTACTGTTGCATGCTGCTGTCTTCAGATGAAATAGCGACATGGCGTAATTTGGCATTTTAGTAGTTAATTACCCATAATTTATCTATTTATTTATGATTTTTTATTACACTTTCTGCTTCAAAATAAAATTGTAGCATTTCATTCATTCGCAATTTGATTATTGAGTGGACTCGATTTATCCATTTATCTTAGGTTTTCAGTTGATGTTAGGGTTTAGGAACGAAATAGTTACTTATTGTAGTTTTGGAATGAAACTGTAATATGCGATAATTCGATAATTTCGTAGTTAATTACTCATGATATATCCATTTATTTGGGCTCCTTTCAGTGCCACTATTTTGGAACGAAATAGTAGGTCGTTACTGTCTGTGGGATGCATAGTGAAATGCTATTACCTGACAATTTGGTTATTAATTCAACCTGATTTATCCATTTATTTGTAGTTTCTGGTTAGCGTTACTCTATTGAAACGAAACTGTAGCATCCCTTTCTTAGCCGGGTGGACTATTAATTAGAATCGATTAGTCCATTTATTTAGAGTTTTAGGCTGATACTAATGTACTGTTACATGCTGTTGTCTTGAGACGAATCAGCAACATGCCGTAATTTGGCAATTTCATAGTTAATTACCCATGATTTTTCAATTTATTTGTGGTTTTGGGTTACAGTTTCTGCCTCGAAATAAAACTGTAGCATTCCGTTCATTCGCAATTTGATTGTTGATTAGACTGGATTTATCCATTTATCTTGGATTTTCTGTTGATGTTAGGGTTTAGGAACGAAACAGTTACATGTTGCAGTTTTGGAACGAAACAGTAACATGCCGTAATTTTGCAAATTCGTAGCTAATTACTCACGACATATCCATTTATTTGGGTTCCTTTCGGTGTCACTATTTTGGAATGAAACAGCAAGTCATTACTATCTGTGGGATGCACAGTGAAATGCTATTACTTGGCAATTCAGTTGTCAATTCGACCTGATTTATCCATTTATTTGCAGCTTTCGGTTGCCATTACTGTATTGAAATGAAACCATAGCATCACCTTCTTTGCTGATTGGACTGTAAATTAGAATTGATTAGTCCATTTATTTTGGATTTTTTGCTGATATTAATGTACTGTTATTTGTTGTTGTCATGAGATCAAACAGCGACATGCCGTAATTTGGCAATTTTATAGTTAATTACCTATGATTTAACCATTTATTTGATGTTTTTGGTTACTATTTCTACTTTGTAGCAAAACTGTAGCATTCCGTTCATTCGCAGTTTGATTATTGACTGGACCGGATTTATCTAATTATCTTGGGTTTTCGGCTACTGTTAGGATTTAGGAACGAAACAGTTACATGATACAGTTTTGGAACGAAATAGTAACATGCCATAATGTGGCAATTTCTTAGTTAATTACTCATGATATATCCATTTGTTTGGGCTTTTTTCATTGTCACTATTTTGGAATGAAATAGTAAGTCGTTATTGCTTGTGGGACGCACAGTGAAATGCTGTCATCTAGCAATTCGATTGTTAATTCGACCTAATTTATCCATTTATTTGCCATTTTCGATTGGCGTTACTCTATTTTAAAGAAACCGTAGCATTCGTTTCTTTGCTGGTTGGACTGTTAATTAGAATCGATTAGTCCATTTATTTAGGGTTTTGGGCTGATATTAATACACTATTACATTTTGCTGTCTTGAGATGAAACAACGACATGCCATAATTTCATAATTTCATAGTTAATTACCCATGATTTATCCATTTATTTGATATTTTTTGTTACTGTTTCTGCTTCGAAATAAAATCGTAGCATTCCGTTCATTCGCAATAGTATGATTGTTGACTGGACTGGATTTATCCATTTATCTTGGGTTTTCGGTTGATGTTAGGGTTTGGGAACGAAACAGTTATATGTTGCAGTTTTGGAACGAAATAGTAACATGCCATAATTTGGCAATTTTGTAGTTAATTACTCACGATATATCCATTTATTTGGGCTCCTTTCGGTGTCACTGTTTTGGAATGAAACTGTAGGCCATTACTGCCTATGGGAGTCACAGTGAAATGCTGTTATCTAAAAATTCAGTTGTTAATTCGGCTTAATTTTTTCATTTATTTGCAATTTTCGATTGGCATTACTCTATTGAAATGAAACCGTAGCATACCCTTCCTAGCCAGTTTAACAGCTAATTAGAATCGATTAGTCCATTTAATCAAGGTTTTGGATTGATATTAATGTACTGTTACATGTTGTTGCCTTGAGACGAAACAGCGACATATCGTAATTTTGTAATTTCATAGTTAATTACCCATGATTTATTCATTTATTTGATGTATTTTATTACTATTTCTGCTTTGAAACAAAATCGTACAATTTCATTAATTCACAGTTTAATTATTGACTAGACTGGAATTATCCATTTATCTTGAGTTTTCGGTTGATGTTAGGGTTTGGGAACAAAACAGTTACATGTTGCAGTTTTGGAACGAAACAATAACAAGCCATAATGTGGCAATTTTGAAGTTATTTTCTCATAATATATCCATTTATTTGGCCTCCTTTCGGTGTCACTGTTTTGAAACGAAACATTAGGCCGTTACCGTATATGGGATGCATAGTGAAATATTGTTATCTGGAAATTCGATTGACAATTTGACCTGATTTATCCATTTATTTGCAGTTTTCGATTGGCATTACTCTATTGGAACGAAATCATAGCATCCCCTTCTTTACTGGTAGGACTGTTAATTAGAATCGATTAGTCCTTTCATTGAGGGTTTTAGGTTGATATTAATGTACTGTTACATTTTGCTGTCTTGAGATGAAACAGCGACATGCCGTAATTTGGTAATTTCGTAGTTAATTATTCATGATTTATCCATTTATTTGATGTTTATGGTTCCTGCTTCTGCTTCAAACAAAACCGTAACATTCCATTCATTCTTAGTTTGATTGTTGACTGGACTGGAGTTATCCATTTATCTTGGGTTTTAGGCAAATGTTACGGTTTGGGAATGAAACAGTGACATGTTGTAATTTTTGAACGAAAATGTAACATGCCGTAATTTAGCAATTTCATATTTAATTACTTACGATGTTTCCATTTATTTGAGCTCCTTTTGGTGTCACTATTTTGGAACGAAATAGGAAGTCGTTAATGTCTGTGGTATGCGCAGTGAAATGCTGTTATCTGGCAATTTGGCTGTTAATTCGACCTGATTTATCCATTTACTTGTAGTTTCCAGTTGGCGTTACTCTATTCAAATGAAACCGTAGCATCCCCTTCTTTGCCAGTTTGACTGTTAATTAGAATTGATTATTCCATTTATTGAGGGTTTTTGGCAGATATTAATGTACTGTTACATGTTGCTGTCTTGAGACGAAATAGTGACATGCCATAATTTGGCAATTTCATAGTTCATTACCCATGATTTATCCATTTTTTACAATTTTTGTTACTGTTTCTGCCTCGAAACAAAATCATAGTATTCCATTCATTCACAGTTTGATTGTTGACTGGATTGGATTTATCCATTTAACTTGGGTTTTCGATTGATGTTAGGGTTTAGGAATGAAACAGTTACCTATTGCAATTTTGGAACAAAACAATAACATGCTGTAATTTGGTAATTTCGTAGTTAATTACTCATGATATATCCATTTATTTGGGCTCCTATCAGTGTCATTATTTTGGAATGAAACAGTTGGCCGTTACTGTCAGTGGGACGCACAGTGAAATGCTGTTATCCTGCAATTCGATTGTTAATTCAACCTGATTTATCTATTTATTTGCAGTATCCGGTTGGCATTACTCTATTGAAACGAAACCGTAGCATCCCCTTCTCTCCTAGTAGTAATGTTAATTAGAATCGATTAGTCCATTTATTTAAGGTTTTAGGCTGATATTAATGTACTGTTACATTTTGCTATCTTGAGACAAAACAATGATATGCCGTAAATTGGCAATTTAGTAGTTAATTACTCATGATTTATCCATTTATTTGATATTTTTAGTTACTGTTTCTACTTCGAAATAAAATCATAACATTTCGTTTATTCATAGCTTGATTGTTGACTGGACTGGTGTTATCCATTTATCTTAGGTTTTCAGTTGATGTTACGGTTTGGGAACAAAACAGTTACATGTTATAGTTTTGGAACAAAAATGTAACATGTCGTAATTTGGCAATTTCATAATTAATTACTCACGATATATCTATTTATTTGAGCTCCTTTTGGTGTCACTGTTTTGGAACGAATCAGGAAGTCGTTAATGTCAGTGGGATGCACAGTGAAATGCTATTATCTAACAATTTGTTTGTTAATTCGACCTAATTTATCCATTTATTTGCAGTTTCCGGTTGGCGTTACTCTATTGAAACGAAACCGTAGCATCCCCTTCTTCGTTAATTAGAATCGATTATTCCATTTATTTAAGATTTTTGGCTGATATTAATGTACGGTTACATGTTGTTGTCTTGAGATGAAATAGCGACATGCCGTAATTTTGCAATTTCATAGTTAATTACCCATGATTTATCCATTTTTAATGGTTTTTGGTTATTGTTTCTGCTTCGAAACAAAATCATAGCATTCTGTTCATTCGCAGTCTGATTGTTAACTAGACTGGATTTATCCATTTATCTTGGGTTTTCGGTTAATGTTAGGGTTTTGGAACTAAATAATTACATGTTACAGTTTTGGAACGAAATAGTAACATGCTGTAATTTGGCAACTTTATAGTTAATTACTCATGATATATCCATTTATTTAGGCTCCCATCAGTGTCACCGTTTTGGAATAAAATAGTAGGTCATTACTGCTTGTGGGACGCGCAGTGAAATGCTATTATCCGGCTAATCGGTTGTTAATTCGACCTGATTTATCAATTTATTTGCAGTTTCTAGTTAGCGTTACTCTATTGAAACGAAACCGTAGCATCCCCTTCTTTGTTGGTAGGACTGTTAATTAGAATCAATTAGTCCATTTATTTAGGATTTTGGGTTGATATTAATGTACTACTACATTTTGCTGTCTATAGAAGAAACAACGACATGCCATAATTTAGCAATTTTGTAGTTAATTACCCATGATTTATCCATTTATTTGATATTTTTTATTACTGTTTCTGCTTCGAAACAAAACCATAGCATTCCATTCATTCGTAGTTTGATTGTTGACTGGACTGGAGTTATCCATTTACCTTGAGTTTTCGGTTAATGTTACGGTTTGGGAATGAAACAGTTACATGTTGCAGTTTTGGAACAAAATTGTAACATGCCATAATTTAGCAATTTCGTAGTTAATTACTCACAATATATCCATTTATTTGGGATCCTTTTGGTATCACTATTTTGGAACGAAACAGGAAGCCGTTAATGTCTGTGGGACGCACAGTGAAATGCTGTTATCGGGCAATTTGGTTGTTAATTCGACCTGATTTATCCATTTAGTTGTTGTTTCTGGCTAGCGTTACTCTACTGAAATGAAACTGCAATATCCCCTTCTTCACCGATTTGACTGTTAATTACAATCGATTAGTGCATTTATTTAGGATTTTTGGCTGATATTAATGTACTATTACATGTAGCTGTCTTGAGACAAAAGAGCCACATGTTGTAATTTGACAATTTCATAGTTAATTACTCATGATTTATCCATTCATTTGATGTTTTTTGTTACTATTTCTACTTTGAAAAAGAATCGTAGCATTCCGTTAATTCGCAGTTTGATTGTTGACTAGACTAGATTTATCCATTTATCTTGAGTTTTCAGTTAATGTTAAGGTTTAGGAACGAAACAATTACATGTTGCAGTTTTGGAACAAAACAGTAACATACCGTAATTTGGCAAATTTGTAGTTAATTACTCACAATATATCCATTTATTTGGTCTCCTTTTGGTGTCACTATTTTGGAATGAAACAGTAGGCCGTTATTGCCTGTGCAACATAGAGTGTAATGCTATTACTTGGCAATTTGGTTGTTAATTCGACCTGATTTAACCATTTATTTGCAGTTTCTGGCTGGCGTTACTCTTTTGAAACAAAACCGTAACATCCCCTTCTTCGCCGTTTTGACTGTTAATTAGAATCAGTTAGTCCATTTATTTAGGATTTTTGGCTGATATTAATGTACTGTTACACGTTGCTATCTTGAGAAAAACAACGACATGCCGTAATTTGGCAATTTCATAGTTAATTACCCATGATTTATCCATTTATTTGTGCTTTTGGGTTACTGTTTCTGCTTCAAAACAAAACCGTAGCATTCCGTTCATTCACAGTATGATTGTTGTCTGGACTGGATTTATCCATTTATCTTGGGTTCTCGGTTGATATTAAGGTTTAGCAACGAAACAGTTATATGTTGCAGTTTTGGCACGAAACAGTAACATGCTATAATTTGGCAATTTTGTAGTTAATTACTCACGATATATCCATTTATTTGGGCTCCTTTCAGTGTCACTGTTTCGGCACGAAACAATAGGTCATTAATGTTTGTGGGACGTATAGTGAAATGCTATTATCTGACAATTTGGTTGTTAATTCGACCTAATTTATCCATTTATTTATAGTTTTCAGTTGGCGTTACTCTATTGAAATAAAACCGTAGCATTACCTTCTTCGCCAGTTTGACTGTTAATTAGAATCGATTAGTCCATTTATTTAGAATTTTTAGCTGATATTAATGTACTGTTACATGTTGTTGTCTTGAGACGAAATAGTGACATGTCATAATTTAGCAATTTTGTAGTTAATTATCCATTATTTATCCATTTATTTATGATTTTTTGTTACTGTTTCTGCTTCGAAACAAAATCGTAGGGTTCCATTCATTTGCAGTTTAATTGTTGACGGACTGGATTTATCCATTTATCTTGGGTTTTCAGTTGATGTTAGGGTTTGGGAATGAAACAGTTACATGTTACAATTTTGAAATGAAACAGTAACATGCCGTAATTTGACAATTTCGTAGTTAATTACTCATGATATATCCATTTATTTGGGCTCCTATTGGTGTTACTATTTTAGAACAAAACAGTAGGCCGTTACTGCCTGTGGGAAGTATAGTGAAATGCTATTAACAGGAAATTCGATTGTTAATTCGACCTGATTTATTCTATTTATTTGCAGTTTTCGGTTGGCGTTACTTTATTGAAATGAAACCGTAGCATTCCCTTCTTTGCCAGTAGGACTGTTAATTAGAATCGATTAGTCCATTTATTTAGGATTTTGGGTTGATATTAATGTACTATTACATTTTGCTGTCTTGAGACAAAACAATAACGTGTCGTAATTTTACAATTTCGTAGTTAATTACCGATGATTTATCCATTTATTTATGGTTTTTGGTTATTGTTTCTGCTTCAAAAAAAATTGTAACATTCCATTCATTCACAGTTTGATTGTTAATTGCACTGAATTTATCCATTTATCTTGGATTTTCGGTTGATGTTAGGGTTTGGGAACGAAACAGTTACATGTTGCAGTTTTGGAACGAAACTGTAACATGCCATAATTTTGCACTTTCGTAGTTAATTACTCACGATATATCCATTTATTTGGGCTCCTTTTGGTGACACTGTTTTGGAATGAAATGGAAGGTCGTTACTGTCTGTGGGATGCACAGTGAAATGCTGTTATCTAGCAATTTGATTGTTAATTCGACTGATTTATCCATTTATTTGCAGTTTCTGATTTGTGTGACCCTATTGAAATGAAACCATAGCATCCCCTTCTTTGTCGGTTTGACTTTTAATTAGAATCAATTAGTCCATTTATTTAGGTTTTTTAGTTAATATTAATGTACTGTTACATGTTGCTGTCTTGAGACGAAACAGTAATATGCTGTAATTTGGTAATTTTGTTGTTCATTACCCGTGATTTATCCATTTATTTATGATTTTTGGTTATTGTTTCTGCTTCAAAAAAAATCATAACTTTCCGTTCATTCACAGTGTGATTGTTAACTAGACTGGATTTATCCATTTACCTTGAGTTTTCGGATAATGTTAGGGTTTGGGAACGAAATAGTTATATGTTGTAGTTTTGGAACGAAATTGTAACATGCCGTAATTTGGCAATTTCATAGTTAATTACTCACGATATATCCAATTATTTGGGCTTCTTTTGGTGTCACTGTTTTGAAATGAAACAGGAAGTCGTTAATGTCTGTGGGACGCATAGTGAAATGCTGTTATCTGGCAATTTGATTGTTAATTCAACCTGATTTATCCATTTATTTGCAGTTTCTGATTAGCGTTACTTTATTTAAATGAAACCATAGCATCCCCTTCTTTCCAGTTGGAATGTTAATTAGAATCGATTAGTCCTTTTATTCAGCATTTTAGGCTGATATTAATGTACTGTTACATTTTGTTGTCTTAATTTGGCAATTTCGTAGTTAATTACCCATGATTTATCCATTTATTTGATATTTTTTATTACTATTTTTGCTTTAAAACAAAATCGTCGCATTCCGTTCATTCATAGTTTGATTGTTGACTAGACTGGATTTATCCATTTATCTTAAGTTTTCGGTTGATGTTAGGGTTTGGAAATGAAACAGTTACATGTTGTAATTTTGGAATAAAACAGTAACATGTCGTAATTTGGTAATTTCATAGTCAATTGCTTACGATATATCCTTTTATTTGGGCTCCTTTCAGTGTCACTGTTTTGAAACGAAACAATAGGGCGTTACTGCCTGTGGGATGCAGAGTGAAATGCTGTTACCTGGCAATTTGGTTGTTAATTCGACCTGATTTATCCATTTATTTGCAGTTTTCAGCTGGCGTTACTCTATTGAAATGAAATTGCAACATCCCCTTCTTCGCCGGTTTGACCTGTTAGTTTGAATCGATTAGTCCTTTTATTTTGGATTTTGGGTTGATATTAATGTACTATTACGTGTTGCTGTCTTGAGACGAAACAGCGGCATGCTGTAATTTAGCAATTTCATAGTTAATTACCTATGACTTATCCATTTATTTATGGTTTTTAGTTACTGTTTCTGCTTCGAAACAAAATCGTAGCATTCCATTCGTTCGCAGTGTTATTGTTAACTGGACTAGATTTTTTCATTTATCTGAGGTTTTCGGTTGATATTAGGGTTTGCAAACAAAACAGTTACATGTTGCAGTTTTGGAACAAAACAGTAACATGCCGTAATTTGGCAATTTCGTAGTCAATTACTCACGATATATCCTTTTATTTGGTGTCCTTTCGGTATCACTGTTTTAGAACGAAATAGTAGGTCGTTCCTGTCTGTGGGACGCATAGTGAAATGCTGTTATCTAGCAATTTGATTGTTAATTTGACTGATTTATTCATTTATTTGCAGTTTCTGATTTGTGTTACTCTATTGAAACGAAACCGAAGCATCCCCCTCTTTGCCGGTTTGACTTTTAATTAGAATCAATTAGTCCATTTATTTAGATTTTTTTACTGATATTAATGTACTATTACATGTTGCTGTCTTGAGACAAAATAGCGACATGCCATAATTCGGTAATTTCGTAGTTAATTACCCATAATTTATCCATTTATTTATGGTTTTTGGTTATTGTTTCTGCTTCGAAAAAAAATTGTACCATTCCATTCATTCACAGTGTGATTGTTAACTAGACTGGATTTATCTATTTATCTTGGATTTTTAGTTGATGTTAGGGTTTGGGAACAAAACAGTTACATGTTGCAGTTTTAGAATGAAACAGTAACATGCCATAATTTGACAATATTGTAGTTAATTACTCAAGATATATCCATTAATTTGGGCTCCTTTTGGTGTCATTGTTTTAGAACGAAACAGTAGGTCGTTACTATCTGTGGGAAGCACAGTGAAATGCTGTTATCTGGCATTTCTTTATTTATTGAGTCACTTATTTTTTATTTATTCATGTTAAATTATTGGGTATAAATAAGGATATTAAATGGACTCAAATTTATAGATCTATTTAGATTCTTTTGTAAAATTGAATCACCCAAAATTAATTTTTTTTTACAAATAATATGATAAAATCCGTTATAAATTGGATAAATATAAACCAATTCATAAACTTTCAATTAAATTTATGAACTTGTTTGAATTTATTAGAAATTTTGAGAAATTTAAATTCTCAAAATTTATTTATTTTTTCAACAAACAAACTGATCCATTGCTAATAGATCCGTATCAGGTTGGTTTGATACCTCTAGGTACACGCTAAATATGCAATTTTGCATATGTGCTTTATCACCGTTGTCGTTGGGGCCGTGAATCATATCATATTATATCATTTGCTTTTGTGCAGGTTTTTTTACCTAACTGTTACATTCAGAAAAAGAATTTTCCATTTTACTGCACCGACAATCTTAATTACCAAAACACTTAAAATATTTTTTTTAAAAAAAATCCTACTAATCACGGGGGGAGCCCGTGATCAGCCTCCCCTCCATCCCATCACTCAACTTTTTTCTTTTTTGCATAATTTTTTTTTATTTTTTTGCTTTTTGTTTTCATTTTTCTGTAGTTTTGTCTCACCTTTGTTTTTTTTTTTTTCATTTTTATCAAATTTTGTTTTGACTTTTTTGTGTTTTTTCTTTCATTTTTCATTATTCTTTGTCTCACTTTTTTTATTTTTTATTTTGCTTTGTTTTTCATCAATTTTTTGGTAGTCTGGCGTTTTTACTGTTTCCCTCATTTTTGAAAAATTAATAACCCAAATGTTGTGCCGTTATTAATATTTACTAGGATACTTAAAACATTTTTTTAAGAAAAACGACTGATCACGGGTACAAGGACACCGTGATCAGTCCTGGCACCCTCCTCCCTCCTATCAGCTTTTCCTTTTTTTTTTGTTTCTTATAGCTTTTCCTTTTTTTTTTGTTTCTCTCAATTTTGTTTTTTAATTTCTTCAGCTTTTATTTTTTTTATCAGTTTGTTATTTTTTTACCAATTTTTTTTTAAATCAATTTTTTTCATTTGTTGAGTTTTATTTTTTACCAATATATTTTTTTATTAAAATATTTTTGGCTATTTTTCACCCTATATGTATTAAATTAGTTTTCTTTCAAATTAGATTTAATTTTTCTTAAAATTTTGTAATAATTTATAATTTGTGACCCTTTTTTTCTTATATATAAATTTAACCTAACTTTGATTTGATTTAGTTTATTAAAATTTAAATATTTATTTTATATTAATTAATCAATGTTATAAATGATAATTAATAATATTTTTAACTATCATAAAATTGTACAATATATATAATACAATAAAATAGTAAGTGTGGTAAGATTGGTGGGATAATTATTATTTCAATAAATACAAATACTTACATTTTTTCTTATAAACTTATTATTTGATAGATGTAAGTCAGAAAATAAAATTAAAAAAAAAAGAATTAATAATATTACTTTGAAAAATTAATCCATTTTTAATCATTTATCATTTATTAACTTCAAAATATATGATTTGTTATCTCACAACAATTCACCTTAACCCCTAAATTCTATTTTATACTTAGAGTGGCTAAATTATGCTCCAAAACATTTGATTATATGCGTGAGTAAAGAAAAACTTAAGGCATCGCTCCACAATAAAATAATTTAAATTAAAATCAAATTTGTTGGAGGGCATGGAAGTTTTAATGATATATATATATATTCTACACAAAGAAGAAACTAATTAATTTTTTTAGCCATTTAGTCATTATATATCACTATTTTATACGTTTAGTGGATGTATGTAAATTTTGAAGTAATTGTAATCAATCCAGTGAATTCGAAGAATAAATTTTAAATAATACTAAGTTTACATTATGTCTATGAACATTTTGTGTAATATTGATTATTATCACTGTACTAATATTTGATTGACTGCCGCTCTCAAAGTAGGAAGTTTTTTAATTCATTTAACTTTAACATATTTTTTTAATTTGTACATGTTGCACTTTATTTAACTTATTTGGACCCAAAAATTTTTAAAAATATAAACATAAATTGTATTTGTTGCCATTTTTTTCACTTTATATTTGAACTTCATTTAATATATATTTGGTTAATTTTTTGAAATTTTGGACTTCTTTATAGTAATTATTTAAAGTTTTAAATAATAATTAACTATATTATTAGTTGTCATTATATTGTATGATAATGTAACATAATAAAATCGGTATAGTAGGAAATTTTTTTACTATACAGTATAGGAGAAATTTGTTTTCCCAAAGTGAGTGTTACGATGGAAAAGTGGATCTTTATAAATTATAGTGTTACAATTCACATGTGAAAAAGAAAAATACATCACTTGCCTAAATAATTATTATTTTTCTATTTTAATAGTGCCCAACTAATAAGCATAGAAATTAAAATTATAATAATTTGCACAATATCTAATCAGGTTAGAGACATATTGCTACACTCAGATATTAAAATAATACAAAAAAATTAACTAATATAAGCACATTAAAATAATACACACAAGTATAGAGGAATATTAAAATAATGTAAAATACCATAGCATAGAGTTCACGTTAATTAATACACATGCAATATACATGATTAAATGTATAAACAATCTATTTACAATGCCTAATATTAATACCAATTATAATGAGTAAATACCCCTAAACAATATAATACTAAACATTTATTATAATTTTACATGACTTGAAAATGCTAAGTACTACTTAAAATAATAGCTATTATTTTCCAAAGAAAATCTTACTTGCAAATCGAACTCCTCAAATATTGATGATGAAGATTTTTGCTGATGGAGAGAAATAAAATTTGAGAAGGAAGCTTGGGAAGTAGTTTTTAGGGTTTGTGAAGTATGAAGGTCGGCGAGGGATTTTTATAGCCAAAAATTACGTGCAAACAGTAGTGACACGTGGCACAAATCAAATTGTCAAGGGGGCTGAGAATGACACGTGGCGTGACGGGGTGAACTAGCGGGTCACAGACTCTGTCCATGCGTAATCAGACTGATCACGGGCTTTAGCCTAACGTGATTAGCGTCTGATCACAAACTGACAGAGTCTGTGACCCGCAAGACACCCCGGTGTTGCTACATGTTTTCGACGGGACCCACTCGCTGCCCCAAATGCTGTCACGTGTAAACCGGCTTCCCTGCCTCCTTGGATTTCCGCCACGTGTTATTCACTACTGATAGATGCACTGATCATGGATTGGCCGTGCACGTGATTGGCTGTACCTTTAAGCATTCTGGTAATTTTTTTCTATTGTGCAGGGTAACGGTAATTAATTTTTCAAATTTAGCATTTGGGTCAAAAAAACCCTTTTGTGCACTCTAGTGACACGAAATATTAATAAACTAATCCGAACGCATTCAACTATTTATGAAAGGTTGATTATCTTACCATTTTAATTCAAAATGACTGTCCTGCCCTTCATGTCTAACTGACGACTTTATCCCTCAGAGGATGTTTTGTTACCTACCTTTATAGCAAATTCAGTGGGATGAAATAAAAAAAAATGGAAATAAATAAAATAAAAAAATTCTCTTTGGCATATAAAATGAAATAAGAATATTTATTTTTTAAAAAAATGATTAATCTATCGAATGATAGAATTTCCATTTCATAATAAAAGTGATGGAATAATCATTTTATTATTTGTGGAATAAATTTTTTAAATTTTTATTCCTTACATTTGTCATATGTTTCAATATTATCTTTTATTAATAAATAATGAAACTTTAATTTTTAATGTTATATTATTAAAATATTTTATCAATTGTATTTTTATTAATAAAAATTAAAATAAAATATTTTTATATGAAAATTATTTAATGTAAAAAATTTGATACATTAAATTCTTATGATTTTATTGTATGAAATTATTTGTTAATTATAATAATATTGATAATTATGATTTTTATATTTTATTATAAAACATCATAAATAAATAAAAATGATAATATTATTTTTATATAAATATAATTTTAATTTTATATTTTTTAAGAGTGTTATTGCTATTAATTTTTTTTTAATTCTATTCCAAGAATATTTGTTATGTCAACTATAAGTATAAAATAAAGTGCACATTTCATTTTTAAATATGTCAAATATAATTATGAAATAATTCATTTTGTTTCGTTACATTCTATCCCACCGAATGCAACATTATTTCATTATCTTTTTTAAGTTAATCGTGTCATTTTAGTCTAAAAGATTCCTTTCACCTTAGTGTTTATTTTGTGCGCTAAACAAACTTCCGGTTCTTCTTCACGAGAATGTTTTTACATGCTACCCTCCTCTCTTATATAGAATGGGGTGGACATTCGAATGAATTTTTCAATAGAATAAAAGAATTTAGTGCAAGAAATATTAATGTGAGACTTGCATAATAACTTTTGTGCTAACCCAAAAACAAAATTTGGATTTGGATGATAATCTGAAGACTCAGCATACTCGAAGCTCAGGTCCAGCAGAATACTGACATAACAGAGTACAGGAAACTCTTTTATATTTTAACTATATCACATTTTTTAATTATAATTAGTGAATAAAGAATAATTATTAATTTTATAAAATTTATATATCCTAAAATTTTGATTTATTAATTTTCATATTATTAAAAATTAATGATTGTCATTTATTTATTATCTATAATTAAGAACATATAATTATATAGGTAGAACCTATTAGAATTCATTCGATAGAGTCGGGAAAGCGTAGGCGTAGCTCCAATCAGCCGACGCCACTAGCTGAGCAAGCCCAGTGATAGATATTGATATTATAGGACATGGTTATAGACGTGGCAGCAGATGCGATCCGGACACTGATTGGCACTTAGTTGCACGGTCGATGCAAGAAAGGGATCGTTGTTCATGGAGGACACGTGGAGCACACCTTTTGTTTGAGACGGCAGGTTTAATCTGCTTGTAGCAGTTTTATGAGGTCCCTTATTTATTTATTTATTTTTCACAGCTATCTACGTTCATGCAATTTATTTTTCTTACACTTTGCTGTAATTGTTTGATATTGAAGTTCATGTGTCATTTCTACGCTTCCTACATATTTTAAGCCCGCTAAACATGTTTATTTGATTACATTTATCCTTAATTGCATTTGCTTTTGGTGCAATAACCTCATATTTTTATACATTTTTATTTATTAATGCTTTTATGTTGAATTGATAAGGATTTAAACAGGGCCCATTTTTTGCATGAATTCGCTCTGCTAAAAGTCAGTGAAATATTTGTTTTCAATGAATCTTCAGAGACAGTCCATGTAGTTAATCAATCAACCTCCTGAAATGAAAGGGCATGTGCGATGCGAATTAAGCAGGGGAAGCGGCCAAAATTTGGATACCAAATTTTAAAATATTCGAGCTTAGATGGTAACTGCTCGGGATGTGACCCCGGGGGCCCCGGTTTAGACTGCCAGCTGGAGGTCTCCAAATTGAGCAAGATCACCTTTCATTTTTGGCACTCAATTGAGAAGTTAAAAACCAAAAAAATAAAATTAAAAAAAGTGGGAAAAAGTTAATGTTGATTTCACATCTGAACTAAGCATCCACTTCCAGTAAAAAACTCGCCCGTCCACATTGATATTTTTTATGTTACAGTGATATTAGTTTAAAACATATTTATATTTAATATTTAAATTTAAAATTTTATGTGTATTGAATAATTTATTATACGAAAAAATCGCACGTTGGAGTGCACCCTCAATAAACGAGTATTGAACAGAGTGGGGGAAATCAATCAAATAAGGAGTAAAATGCCATCAGGAGTTTTTTAATTTACTTTCATCGTATAAAAAAATGACTGCGGCACTTAAATCTTGGCAAAACTTACCATGATACGGAAGGAATTTTTTTTTTATTTAAGTAATATTATATGCATAAAAATAAAATTCAAAATACAATGCTATCATGATATGGAAGGAAATTTTCTTTCATTGTATGAAAAAATGACTGCCGCACTTAAGTCTTGGCAAAACTTATCATGATATGGAAGGAAAATTTTTTTATTATTTAAATAATATTATATACATTAAAAATAAAATTTAAAATTAGATTTTAAGAAAAATTAAAGATTATCATTAAATATAAATTAATTATAAAATTTAATTTAATAAATATAAAAAATTAAAATTTAATTTTAAATCAACGGACATAATATTTTCCTTTTTATTTATGTCACAGTTTGCTCTTGCGTTATTGGGCTTCGTAGAATCGTGTATAATTTTCACGAAAAGTATGACTTATCCCCGAAGCAGAGCAAATTGTGTAAAGGGAAAATATATTCTTGTAGGGATAGTTTTTTTTATTTTATTTATAATTAATTATAAAGTATTAAGGTTAAAAGAAAATATTCTATTAATTTAATGGAAGGAGTGTGGTAAAAGATATCCTTTATTTAAAAAATTTATTTGTTCTCACTGTCATAATGTAACAAATTATAATTTTTGCTCACAAAATATAAATATATATATGATGCTGACATTCTTATATTTATATACAAGTAAATGTAATAATTTTTTTTACAAAAAATTCTTTCGACAAAATAAATAATTCTAAATTTACGTTAATTAATACTATATATTGTTAGAATTTGGGCCAATCATAACTGAATAAATCATGTTTAGATAACATAAACTATGCGCAAAATATAAAGATGAATTATGGGTTTGACCTTGTTTATCTAAATTTGGGCAATGAATTTAGAATCCTGACATGGTTGATCTTCTGATAATTGTACTCCTTTTCAACCCTAACTATTATGAAAGATAAAAGATCAAATAATCTAAAAGTAATGTTGTCAAAATTGCAAGTTAATTATTAGAGTTGTACAAATTCGCAATCCCACCATTTTTTTCTTATTAAATCACTTGCGAACTTTTTCTTTTAAAGGATTGGTGTGCTCATCAAATAAAATTGGTATAATCAGTGAGATTGCACAATCTTAACTTGAACAAAAGATTGAAGGATTATTTACATTTTGGACCACAATTCTTTTAATGTTTTTAGTTTAAAAAAATTGAAATTCTTAGTACTTATCTACTTCCTAATCTCTCTCTAAATGCGTCACCGCTATTCTTCCTCGTCTTCAAAGATTTTTCTTCCTACTTGAAGTTCATATCCATGATTCGTATGTTTTTCCCCTAATTTTCCTACCTTTTTACACACCACTATTTTTCTATTGTTGCATAATGAAACTGATGCAACTATAATTAACTACTCTCCAAGCTCTTATGATTGCAAATCTCAATCAAAAGACTTAAAAGATTGCTTCCACCTTCTTATTTTGAAATTTGAATATATAAGCTCTCCATTTTTAGATCTTGTTTATTTATTTCTTACTTTAGATGACTTCTTTTTATGTAAACATTGTGATAAAATAGTGGATGGGGACAGTCTCTCTATTTAATCCTTGTTAATATGTGTTTTTCAACTTACAATTTATGTGAATTTATAAAATTTGGAATTATCTATTTTATTTGCGCAAAAATATGAGAAATATATAAAATTTTTAAAAGGATAGGATCTTATGAACTCATTATGATCTATAATTTATGATTTTACACTTCTTATCCATTTTAAGTAGGATCACGAAGTAGACAACATTATTGGGTAAAACTACGGGATTGATTTAGCGTTGAGGGTAGGAAGTCACCTTCTTTATAGAAATTCTATTGAACTAAACTCGTCCATTTCCGTAAAGTTCACTTAATGGAGCTCATATCAACACTAAATTATTATAGGTATAAGTGATATCGTAAACTCAATAACACTATCGTAAATATGAGTTTGTAACAATATTATTTTGATGCTAATATAATCTAGATCTTACTAATATATATATATATATATATATATATATATATATATATAAGTCTACTAGGAAAAATTCTAATATATATTCCACCTCACTACAGCAAAAAAGACTTTTAGCGGCGACATTTGTCGTCGCTAAAAAGTTCTCGGTCGTCGCAAAAGAAAAAGTCGTCGTTAAAAATGTAGTCAGTGTAGGTCCGTGCCTGAAAAGGTCATTAGCGACGACATTTTGTCGTCGCTAAAAGCCAAATCTTTTGAGACGACTTTGTCGTCGCAAAAAATAATTTTAAAATTCAAAAAAATTTGAATTTTGATTTTTAGCGGTGACAATTGTCGTCGCTATAGACTAAAAGTCGTCGCTGAAAGTTTGTCCTTCAGCAACGACAATTGTCGTCGCTGAAGGCCGAACTTTCAGCGACGACTTTTAGTTTATAGCGACGACAATTGTCGCCGCTAAAAGTTTTTTAAATTTTTTTTTAAAATTTTAAAATCAAATTTAAGTAAGTTTCAAATGATATATTCTTTATTTTAATTAACTTGACTCGTTTAATAATTTTTTAAAATTTAATTTAATTTAATATAAATTATACAATTATAATATATCAGTAGTATTATTAATAATATCTAACAATTTGATCCAACATAAAAAATTAATACTCATAAAGCAATGGTAAAAATAATTTTTATATGAATAAACTAATATATACATCATCTATGTAAATGTGCACATATAAAAAATATAAAGATACATAAACAAAATATACTATGGGGAAGTAGGGAGGTGCAAATATCACAGTGCACCATGATCGTCGTCGTCATCATCATCATCATCATCATCATCCTGACTACGAGAATGATAAAATGACGGTGGTGGCTGAGCGGTAAGTGGAGGCGCAAATCTACTCGGCCCAAGCGGTGTAGCAGCAGCAAATGGAGGCGGCGGTAAGACGATACCCTGCTGTCTGAGGATCGAGGTCATCTCAGTAAGATAAGTCCCAAACTGCTGCTGCATCTGCTGCTGCTGCTGCATCATCTCCTGCTGATGTGTAATCTACTGCTACTGCTGATCAAGCCGCTGCTGCTGCTCCTGAATCAATTGCTGGCTTTGCTCAACCTGCTCCCGACTCTAGTGTAACTGCTCCTGCAACTCACCGACTTAAGATACGGACTGTGAGCTCGTCGCCGTACTAGAAGTCCCCATCGAACGATAAGTCTGACCAGCAAGTACACGCCCTACAGCCTTCCTGTACCCTCAACGAGTGCCAAGCACCTCATCGGCGATGGCAGCCTCATCTAACTATACAGGAGTCGTAGGCAAGCTAGTGGATGATACACTAGACTGTACATGCTGAGTCATGAGCTCAGTCATCCTCGCCTTAAATTATTAAAAAAAAGTAATAAGAAATCTATCTTAGAAGATATATTTGTAAAATTTTATTTAAAATATGAAATCCAAATAACTTACATGTTGCCCCTGAGGGATCGGATGCACCCACTCCCCCGACCTGTATGTGTGTCGGTCCCTAAAGTTATCGGGCACCGACTGCAACTCACCAGTATCTCTGTTTCTCTGTTCAATTTTTGTAACAGAAAGAAAGGATGAAGGGTAGTAATGCTATTTAACAAATGGATATATTTAAAAAAGATACAAAAAATTTAAATTACCTTATCAAAGCGATGTACAGCAATAGACTTTGACCCATGCCGGTCATTCACGACCTTCTGTGCTCTATTATTTGTATTTCTTGCAGATAACCCCTGCAAATTAAGAGAAAAAAGTTAAATTTTTATGTTCACAATTTACTAATTATGAAATATTGACATAATATCATAAAATATCATACTTACCATGTACTCGTCACTGTCAAAGAAGTCCACACACCTCTGCCATGTCTGCGGTGAGACAGATCGAGGCACATAACGTCGAGCTCAATCCAAGTCATACTCCTGGTATCGATCACCTCCATGCTCTAAGAAATGCTTATTCAACCTGTACTTCCAATCTCTGTACAGGTCGGCAGCAGTCCGCATCAAACCAGAGAGCGCTCTATCCCGATCACCCTCAGAGATGCCTTGGAACTCGAAATGGGACTGCATTAAAAGACATTTAATAAATTTATGAGTAATATATTTAGAAATTTCAATCTCAAAGACATTAATTCAAAAGGAAATGGATACTTACGCAAACCTCCTGCACAACTCTATCTCGAATCTCCTGAGGTATAGTCTGCCATGACTTATAATAGGGCGGCACGTGGGCACGGATCATGCTGCCAATATCACGAGGGAGATGACTGGCATTCTCACCAATCGCATGCCATATACCAGTAGTATCAAACTGTATAGGCACTGGTCTGCCTCCACCCCTGCCTATCTTCTCGTGCAGTCTTAGGGACCTATTCGGTCCCCTCTTTTTAGCAGGTGCTACTTCATTTAATAAAGAAAAATATTAACAAAATAAACATAATATTTAATCAAGCTTAGGTATGCACAATTAATAACAAATACCTGAGCCCTCACACTGAGATGGAATATGGGTGGGTCGCTCCGGTGGGTTGCCTCCAGCGTCACCTCCATGGTATCATGCCTCGACATCCGCCACAACTAAAATAATACACATTATATAAGTAATTAAAAAGAATTCAATGTCTGGTTGAACGATAAAATGGTTCAACTTTTTACAATCACATTTATTATTTTAATAATCATGCTTACACACTTATGAGTTGTGGTTCGAATATGTTATTTTATCCCAAGTCAGAATCAGTGTCAATGAATCTAACAGACTCATGGTCATCAGATTCTCCTTCATTATTAGATTGTGCAAGCTCCTCATCCATATAATCATCAATTGTTTCGTCTTCAAAGCTCTCGTCATCATCGATGAAGGTGTCTTCTCCATGAGCACCAGGTCCAACATTTCTGTACGTTGGAATGATTGAAGGACTATTTCTTTCATTACCTAGATGTACTAGATCGAAATCTCCCAGATCAACTGTGAGGTTGAAGCTGGACGAGTTACTATCCTGTAGAAATAACAGGTCTTGTGCATTATCTCCATCACTGGGTAGATCCCATATATCGCGATGCACCATATTATGGACGACCCTCCAATTTGGTCCATTAAGGAGGTCCTCAGTGTAAAACACTTGTTTTGCTTGAGTAGCAAGTATGTAAGGATCATCCTTGTACCATTGTCCATTGATGGAGATACTTGTGATATTCTTGTCGGTATAAAGTTTCTTCTTTATAGGATCAGTGTCGTATCACTTGCATTTAAATAAAGTCACATTGTACTTATTTAAATAAGTCAACTCAATTATTTCTTCCAGTACACCATAAAACATGTTACCATCAATCCCCGGAACAGAAATGCCACTATTTTGCGTTTTATGCTTCTCATCTCGAGCTTTGGCTATAAAGCATACTCCATTCACAATACACGCAGAGTATACCATGTTAGTGAAACTGGGACCGGATGCTAATGATAGTAACTCTTCGGTGGCCTCTGGGGAACCGTTCCTATGTAAATAGTACATCTACAAAAGTAACAATTATTCCAAGAATTAAATTAAAATATCAACAAGAGAAATGAACAATATTTAAGATATCTGTTCAATGGATTTGGGAAGAAAAAAAATCCTTACCTTCGAGTAAAACCACGAGGGGAATTTGGTTCTCTGTAAGTTATCAATATCTTCAGCACCACTTCGTTCGAGTTCCAAACGATGCTCACTGTAGAACATAACAATCTTAGTCTATCATAATCACAAAAGGGAGAACAACACAACTGAAGTTTAAGATACTCACTGGAGATATTTTTCAATCTCAGTACAATTATTCAAGATGTACCATACTGCAATATCCCGATCCCTCCTATTGAAATGAGAAATAGTCTTCTTCCCTATCGGTCGACATTAGGACCGGAACACCGACAATGTCCTCCTTGTTTGACTAGGTGTTATATCTTGATTTCTATCAGAGCGATTGAATCTAGTTTCCACTCCTTCCAAATACATGGAGAAAAACGTTAATGTCTCATTAACAATATATCCTTCTGCAATTGAACCCTCCGGTCGAGCACGATTCCGAACATAATCCTTTAACTTTTTTATATACCTCTCATATGGGTACATCCACCGAAAATGAACGGGTCCTCCTTCCAATGCTTCGTATGGCAGATGCATCACTAAGTGAACCATTATGTCAAAAAATGCTGGGGGGTATATCCTCTCAAGCTTGCACAAAATTATGATAATGTCTTGTTTGGCTTGCAGAATATCCTCCCTGTTGAGAGTTCTAGCACATATTTGACTAAAGAAATTGCATAACTCGATAAGTGGATACGATAATTCCTTTGGCAAAAAAGCCCGGACACCTGGTCCTAACAGTCTTTGCATAATAACATGACAATCATGTGATTTCAACCCCTTTAACTTCAGGTCACGATCTGTGACATTCTTACTAAGACTCCCAGCAAAGCCATCTAGAAATCTCACATTCTTTATATACTGGCAAAATCGTTTCCGCTCCTCTTGGTTAAGCGTATATCCAGCATGTGGCTTGAAAAGTTGACCCCTCTGCTCATACAGATGCAAGTTAGGCCTTATCTTCATGTCTGCCAAATCTCGTCTTGCATTGTCTGTATCCTTTGTTTTGTGCTCAATCTCCAATAATGTACTCAAGATGCTATCACATACATTTTTCTCAACATGCAGCCTTAAGTTCAATGTTGGCCAATAAGGAAGATTAAAAAATATACTTCTCTTGTTCCAATTAAGTTCGTCGGCACCTCTCTTTCGCTTTACACCACCAAATTCAGCATGTTTTTGTTGGTGTGTGTCCTAGAACCAATCATATAAGATGATTAGAGTTATACACAATGTATTATATTTTATTTTAGGTAATTTAATTATTATATTTTATTTTTATTATTATTATGCGTAATTTATAACTTAATATAATAATTATCCTTGAAATAGCTTTGCTATTCCTAAAATGCCCCTAGTCAAGTATTATTATGAAAAAGGATAGTAATAATACATCGAGACTAGCATGTATAGTGACGGATGATTACGAATCATGGATATGTGATATCAAGTCAATACATGAGTACATTGCTAGTGAACAATGTACTGGACTGACCCACTATGAGAATATTGCATGGATAAACATGTCATAAGTTATTCTCATATGATCATAACTACGCATAAACCTTTGACCTGAAGTCACTACAGTTCCCTACATGAGGAATTACTCACTTTAATATTGTCCTATGTCACCTTTAATCAGGTGACAAGTAGGGCATTAATTGGGTGTGTCATAAATCATGCAGAGGGAAGTGAGTGATGTAAATGGGATTTTGTTACTCTTGTATAAAAGAGAAATATCCTTGGACCCCTTGATTGAGTGAGACTTAGAAATGCATGGCCATGCTCAGTTGAATTAATATGTGATATTAATTATTTATTTTAAGTCTACTCAGTATCAAGAAATATAAATTAAACATTGACGAGGATGACACATTCCATGCCTCCAGTTCAATTTGGATATTATTACAAAAGGGTTATGATGTAAAACGTTGATCATGTATTAGGTGAATGTCGAATCACAAACATTCTTACTACTTGAGTGGCAGTGATGTATTGCTAGATACCGCTTGCTGTCTATGGCTAAATAATAAGTCATTGTCAACGTAGTAAGAACCTACAGGGTCACACAAAAGGAGTAGGAATAAGACAATAATTAATTGGACTTTAATTATATTAATATCCAATTAATTAGACTTATTTTCGTGCATATATATTATTAAGAATAATAAATTCACGTTTTATATATATATATATATTATGTGATATTATTTGATATTAAAGTAATATCAAGTAATTATCTTATCAGATATTAGATAAATATATTATGAGATAATATTATTTTGATATTTGATAACTATATGCAATTATCTGATATTAAGATATTTATATTATGAGATAATATCATTATCTAATATTAGATAATTAATAGATAAGTCTTATCTCTTCCCATTATCTCTAGGATAAGGATAAGAATAAGATGAGTTGTTAAGTGTGATTAGGATTTTGGAAGCATTATCCTCGTAGGACTAGGATTATGGCTTGCCTAAGTTCTATAAAAAGGGACTTGAGGGCAGCACTTAATAATCACGTTTTAAGCTTCCATATAAACCCAAAATCACTGAGAAAACATCCAATCCTAATTCTTAGAGAGAAAAACGCATCCTAGCAAACACATGGAGGGTGAGAGGTCATTGTTCACTCTGTGTGGATACCGTAGAGACGCTGTACCTTCCGGCCGGCATTTGATTCATCCGCTCTCAAGTTTTTATCAGTAGAAACATGAGTGCCCAATAGGTAAAACCCTAATCATTGACTTATACTTTTTGCATGGATCCTAGATAGAATTCGGATCAAAAGATTAAAATTTCGTTGCATGTGATAATCCGAATTCCTAACAGTTTTTCCGGAAGTCTCTGTGGAACTTTGGCCAACTGTTCCATGATAATATTATTAGTAAGAGGCCGAGGAGGGGGTCTCCTCTCCGACCTTCCGTTGAATTCCTTCCTATTTCTCCATGTGTGACTTCTTGGAAGCCAACGACGATGACCAATGTAAGCTATTTTTCCTCTAACTCGAATCGACGAAGTATCCGAATTACATGTAGGACATGCTTTGTATCCTTGCCCGCTCCACCCGGATAGACTACTTCAAGCAGGAAAATCATTAATAGTCCAGAGCAATGCTGCCCGCATATTGAACACCGTATTTGTATTTGCATCTCGAGTTTCAACTCCTCTCTCCCAAAGATCCCTCAACTCTTCTACGACCGGCTGTAAGAACACATCGATATCTTTACCTGGCGATTGCGGCCCTGGGATTAATAGGGTCAACATGAAGAAAGATTGGTTCATGCATATCCATGGTGGCAAGTTGTAAGTAGTTATAACCACTGGCCACATGCTATAAGATAGGTTCCTATCACCAAAAGGATTAAATCCATCTGCACTTAAACCTAACCTGACATTTCGTGGGTCAGCGGAGAAATTAGGATACCTCTTATCGAACTCCTGCCAAGCTTTTCCATCCACGGGATGTCGCATTACCCCCTCTTCTTTTGATTTTCCAGTGTGATGCCATATCATGTTTTTTGCAATATGTCTCGACCGATACAGACGCTGTAATCGAGGAGTTAAAGGAAAATATCAAACCACTTTTTAGGGCACCTTCTTTCCTTTTGTAGTTTTATTTACCCATCGACTCTCCCCACAAATTGGACAATTATCTTTAGAAGCATGATCTTTCCAAAAAAGTGCGCAATCATGTTTGCATACATGGATTGATTCATACCCCAACCCCAACTTGTTGAGCCATTTCCTTGCACCATAGTATGATTCAGGCAATTTATTATCGTTTGGAAGTGCCTCTTTTAATAATCGAAGAAGAGCATCAAATGACTTGTTTGTCCACTTATGTAGAACCTTCAAATGCATAAGTTTCACTAAGAAGTTCAATGCTGAAAATGCTGTGCAACCTGGATACAACTCTGTTTCTACTTGCTCGAACAGGTTATCACAGTTACTATATTTTATTCCAATGTCTTCATCAGCCGCATTCTCACCCCTGTACTCGTCATTGTGAAAATCAACTTCAGTTGCCTCAAGGCCAATGAAATCGTGTATAATATCTGCCAGCTCATCTCTATTGTTAGGGGATATCTCACTAGTTCCTCTAGAAGTCGAAACATTTACTTCACCATGGTGTACCCAATTTATGTATAATGGATGAAATCCATTATCTATAATATGCGCCTCCAATGTTAGTAATGTCTGGAATATTAAATTCACACACTTTTTGCATGGACATCTTACCATACCCCTTTCGTCAGCAAAGTTTTTGGCTCTTTCAACAAATCTTATTGCACCATTCCAATACTCATCTGACAATCGATTTGGTAGGTGTATCCAACTTTTATCGACAGATATTGTATCACTGAACAGGAAGGAAATTGCTTTAGGTGAAATAAAGTATGTTGATTAATATTTGACAGTCACCCTAAATGCACTGTATCACTCCAATTTTGAAGGGTAGGATCCTATCCCATTCGAGATATTTCTATAGTTATTATTTTTTTCAATTTATCCACGCTCATCGACTAACTCGTGCAGAAATTTCGGCAGCATCTTCCTATGGTTCTCCAAGTGCCTAAACTATACACTTGTATAGTTTATACCCGGAGAACAGTTAGGATGCTAAGATATTTCCACAATATCAAACAAGAGCCAGATAAATTGTTAATAATAACTACATGATAATATCCCAAACTGTCCAACTTTTCAGGACAATTCAAGGGTTGACTGATGTTCGAAAAATAATCAACCCTTGAACGGGTCTAAGCTTAACATTTAAATGTAAATGTAGTTCTAATTTAAATTATTGTAAAAATATATTTACAATAATTTAAATTAACGATACAATAATTTATAAGTATCGTTGTTTAAGTGTCAATACTGTTATTTACGTAACCTACTTTACTATTTTGATGCGGTACACAATTCAGCTTCTTTATAGAGATGTCTATACTATGAATACGGACTTTCTAGTTGTAAATTTAAGTAAGTTTAGTTTTATAAGGTGTATATTATTTATAAGATGCACAAAGTCAGCTTCTTTATTTAAGTAAATGTAGTTTTATCCAAGAGGGGTGTGATTTTCAGGTGAACTTCTTAATGTTTTGAAATTTTTAATTTTTATGAGACGTAAATATCATAAAAATTAAAATGTTAGGGTTTCATTTTTATGTAGTCTCTAGTTTAATTGAATTTTTCTTAGTATGTGGGATAAATAATAGAATTTGAATTGTTAAGTTTTAATCTCAATTAAAAAATAGACTATATTACTGTAATCTCTTACTGAACCTAAGATAGATTTATATATTTATTATAATTATCTATCTTACATTATTTCATTGAATCTAATAAGTTTGAAGTTTCCTAAATTGCATCACAAATTTTACATTTTGTGAATGGACTTCCTAGTTGTAAATTTAAGTAAGTTTAGTTTTATAAGGTGTATATTATTTATAAGATGCACAAAGTCAGCTTCTTTATTTAAGTAAATGTAGTTTTATCCAAGAGGGGTGTGATTTTCAGGTGAACTTCCTAATGTTTTGAAATTTTTAATTTTTATGAGACGTAAATATCATAAAAATTAAAATGTTAGGGTTTCATTTTTATGTAGTCTCTAGTTTAATTGAATTTTTCTTAGTATGTGGGGTAAATAATAGAATTTGAATTGTTAAGTTTCAATCTCAATTAAAAAATAGACTATATTACTGTAATCTCTTATTGAACCTAAGATAGATTTATATATTTATTATAATTATCTATCTTACATTATTTCATTAAATCTAATAAGTTTGAAGTTTCCTAAATTGCATCACAAATTTTACATTTTGTGAATAAATTATCATAACTATTTTATCTCACATTAGTCTAAATGAATAATATACACATATATTGTATACTTCAAAATTACAAATTGAAGGATGAATAATAATAATCAAATTTATATTTATAAAATTAATGCTAAGTTAAATTTACATAAATAAATTTAAAATTTACAACATACAAAATTAAATAATACAAAATTTTGTATTAAATTAAACACACTATCAATTCTATTAATTCAAATTAAACACATTATCAATTCTATTAATTCAAATTAAACATACTATCAATTCTATTTATTAAATCCTAAACTATTTGAGTAAATTAAATATATTAGTACACAAAAAAAATTATAATTTTTTATTTACGTACCTCAATGACAAAAATCTACTGATCAACTCTGAATACTCCTCGCAAACTACGCCAAGTACTAATAATAACTAACAAATTAAAAAATACAACATACAAAATTAATACATATTAATATATGTATAAAAATAAATATACTAAAATTAGAAAAAACTAAAATAGAGAGAAAGTTTAGAAGCTTACTTGATTTCCAGAAACTTCAAACGCACAAATGAGGAGGAGGAGGAGGCGCCGCGAATTTATAGGCGCTGGCTTTCAGCGACGATATAAAAAATTCGGTCGTCGCTAAAGCTTTTAGCGACGACCGAGTTTTTCTTCAGCGACGACATTGTCGTCGCTGAAAGTCCAAGTTTCACCGACGACAATGTCGTCGCTAAAGGATGGAATTGTCGTCGCTAAAAATAGGAGGACTTTTCACCGACGGCTGAGTCATCGCTGAAAATTGGCACTTTCAGCGACGACTATGTCGTCGCTGATGGGTGAAATTTTGATCGTAAATTTTTTAGGGCTTCAGCGACGACCGAGTCGTCGCTGATGGGTACACCCTTCAGCGATGACATTGTCGTCGCTGAAAGCATTACATTTTCAGCGACGACAATGTCGTCGCTGAAAGTGAATTTCTTCTTGCCCTTCCGTAGACTTAGCCGCCGAAATTTTTTTGGGCTTTTAGCGACGACAAAAGCCTAAATCTTCCCACCCTCATTTCGATTTCCCTCTAAAAAATTTTGCATTTTTTACCGACGACTCTGTCGTCGGAGATACTTTTAGCGACGACCGAAATTTTGTCACCGCTAAAAGAGTCGTCGTTATTGCTGCTTTTTGTTGTAGTGCCTTCTAATTTCTGAATCGACGAGAATGAGTACAAGAAGTCCTAACAGCGTAGTGAGTGGGTCTGAGTTTCTCATGTGAAGTAGGAGCCTTGGAATAAAACTACTCCGATTCATGAAATTAAATAGATCGAATTATTCAAAATTTAATTTATTTTAATCTTGAGATTATACGAAATATAAGTTAAATTTTAAATAAATTTATTTATAAATTCATAATTGAAGTTCATAAATTTATGGACTAAATTATAAAGAAGAACTGAATCAAATTATTGATAATTTAACTTATTTCTTAAGTGAGTTTATATAATCAGTTGATACAAATTAAAATTCCCACATATTGTTCGGGTTCAGACTGAGCCGATCAATCTTACACAAGCAAGGCCAGGCAGCTCCCACAGGCCTTTCTATTTTTATGTGAAAATCATTAACTATAATGGCATGATTGTCCCGTTTGCTCAAAGATATAGCAATTATTATCCAATTAAGTCTGATTCCATCTATGGATCTTTAGACAAGAGGAAGAAACAAAACAATTGTTAGATTAAAGCATCTTTCTTTAAGATAAGTTTCGACAAACCATATGAAGTGTTATCACAATCATATTCACTATTAAACTGCAATTATTAAAATTCTATAATTAATTAAAGCCAAAACTGGTGACGGAGCATGCATGTGATATCATTTTATTGGTTAGTATGCGTTGTCTTTCATCCCTTGAATCTCTACCCTTGTGGCTCTCATTCTAGCTCTCGTCTTGTATTTGTTTTTTGTATTTTTCTCAGCTTGCGCACTTCATCGTTGAAGTGAATGATTAAAAAAAAGTCCAATAAAAAAATAACAATGATTGTAATGAATGAGATATTAAGGGTGTGTTTTTAAAGACTATTCTCAAAATTATTTGTAAAAAGTTATTCTTGTTCCCAAAATTATTTTTGGATTGAAGAAAAATTAAACTTAGAGGGTGTTGATATTGTAAATAAGAAAATATTTTATTTAATTATAAAATTGATGTCTAAAATAAGAAAATAAATTCAAAAGATAACTAAAAGTTATTTTTTTCTATTTTTAAGTCACATATTTGGAGAATAATTTTTAAAAATAAATTTTGAAAACAAGTTGTGAAATATGTTCTTCCATTTTTAAAAATAAAAATAAATCCTAATTTACTCATTGTCCAAAATCTCAGATAACAACATCGTTTGTGCACATTAATTTTAATAACGTCTATTTTTTTTAAAGATATATTCCATAGAGTGAATTCATTTCTTTAGATATAAATGAATAAATTAATTTCATGTATATTTTTAAGTTATAATTTAGAAAATATCATAATTAGAATTATTATATTAAAAGAAAATATTTGCTTAAAAATATAATATTATTTTTCACTAAACTACTTATATTTGATATTGAACATATAAATTATTTTCTATTATTTTATAACTATATTTTTTTCATCAAAATAAACGGAACTTATCTTATTTGCGGCTTCTAGTTCATATGCGATTTAAATTATATATAAAAAAGGTTATATATAATTTATACTGGTAGCACTTTTACCCACTTACTTTTTTAAAAAAAAATTGCAATGAAATATGATAAATGCTTCTCACGCGCTCCTTTTTCTCCCCTGTTAAATTGAAGTTGGAGCCCTATAAATATGATTTGTATAATTCTTTTCTTTATTTCTTTCCAAATCTTAAACCCTAGCATTTCAATTTTACATTTTTGAGCTCCCTTTCAATATTGGAAGTGGAAAAAAGAATTAATATTAATTTCAATGAAATTAAGCATTTGCTCAATCATTTAAGTTGGGATAAGGCATGGGGTTTTCTAACATTACGATTCTCCAAGTGTCTGTATAATGAAGAAATATTTATATAGATATTTCTTACTACATTATCTTTAGATATTACTATTCAAATGCTATTAATTAATAATGTATGAATCTATTTTATTTAGTAATTAGTTAAATATAAATAATAAATTAATAATTATTTATTAATAATTATGATAGGACAAAAAACTAAATCAACTCATAATTGATGATTAAATAAAATGAATTTATGTATTATTAGCTGACAGTATTTAAGTGGTAATATATAAGAATAATATAATAGAAAATAGTTAGGCAAGTATTTCTCCTGTGTAGTATTATGATAGCCCACAAATTTTAATAGAATATTTTTCCATTTTCCTAAATATCCAATTTGCTCCTATATTTATGCAGAAGCAGAATATGGAAATTATAAGGTGAAATTAGGTCAAAAGTTAAAATTAATAAGGAAGTACGTAATAATTTTTATTAGATTTAGATGAAAATTTAACATAAATGAATATGTTAATGTTACAAATTATAAGAGGTCATTGACATTTTAAATTGCATGTCAACAAATTATAAGAGCGTACCACACAGATAAAGTGTATATTTTCCAACACATATATTAAGATGCATATCAAGGAAAATGTAAGACAAGATTATGCATATAAATAGTATATAAATATTATTTTTGCTCTTATCAATCTTAAAATTTCATACCATAATTTTTAAAATCAATTTGCTATTGAGTTAGACAAATTATTGATTCATTAATTCATTCAATCATTCAATCATTGATTTATTGATTAAATTGATTTTAAATTAAAAATATAAATTATATATATTTATATATTAAAAAATATTAATTATATGTATATATTAATATAAAATATTTATAATAAGAAGTCATGATAAAATTCAAAAATAATATAATATAAATTAAAGATATAAGTAAATAAGTAATAAAGTAAAAGTGAGATATCAATAATTTATACTAAAAACAGTAAAAGAAATGATATAAATTTAATTGATTTGAAATCATAAAAATTTTACACTTTAATTATTATAAAATTATAAAATTTATAATTTTAAAAAAATATAAAAAATTTGTAATGAATGGGTTCATGAATTTTGGTTGGTTCAATGTGAGGTTTAAATTGCATCGTAAAATGCGATAGGGCAAAGGCTAAGAAATTCAGAAAAAAAATGGGAAATAATTATGATATAGTCCGGAGAAAATTAAAAATTACGTTTGTTGCTTTGGCTAGATATTTTAGATAATAAATAACTATAAAGAAAACATAGCAAAAGTGGAAGGTGTAATTGTTGGGTGTCCATATTGACTAAATAATAGGTTTGTAAAATGAATATTTAACTATGAAATTTAAGGATAAATTATATAGAATTCTTTTATAGTTTCCTTTGTATGTGACTTACCCCTATATTATTAAAATATATCACCTATTTTTACATAATCATCTTCCGTTAATTCTTCGCCTACTATCTAAACAGGTTAAATATGTAATTTTCATGTCGTTTTATTCCCCTTAATAATAAATAAAATTAAAGCTAATTTTGAAAAATTTTCTTAACATTCTCAATCTATTTTATTAATCATTTTAATTATCATTAAGAAGCTTTTCCTTGTTAAATATGTAAAAAATAATTTATTCACTGTTCTACAACAAAAACTAAAAATTTAATTAACTTCTTTTAAATATTTATTTATTATTAATATCTGAATAAAAATAAAACATCTTTTCTTATATATATATATACACTATTTAATGATATTGAGAAAAAGAACAAAATAAAACCATATAGTAAATAAAAAAATGATGAATTAAATGTAAGATAATATAAGGTTTAAAGAAGAAGATAATAAAATTTTAAAAAATTTAAAAAAAATCAAGTAAATCGAGAAGTTAGCTTTATAAGAGCATAAAATTAGAAAAGAATTTTAAAATGGATTCAAAAAGAAAGAGGTCTAAGAAACCGAATCTAAATACGTGCAAAGACATTCTATAAAAAAATATTAATATTGTCATCTTTTTATCAATCAATTATATAACACAACCAACTATATAAATGGTGAAGGACGAATATTTTTTTTCTCGAGTACAGTATCAAGCTTTTAATGTTGTTTCCCTTTAATTAGAAATGCAAATAACTTAAAAATGATAGATATATTTCATATGATTAATGTCACAAATTTTGAATGCAAATTAAATATTTTCATTAAATATAAAATAATAGGATAAATTTATAAAGTTCAACCAATAGATATAAATGATTTAAAACTCAATTTCAAATCATATTTTTGGTATTTATAACATTTCCCATTACGTATAGTATGTACTAAGTAAATTAATTAATTTATTTTATTTTATTAGGTTACATTATTATTTAATTTTGTATCTATCTTATTACTCATAATTTTTTATCCATAACTTAATGCATTTCAGATATGCAATTTCCAAATCTAATAAGATAAAATTTAGATGTAATACATAATTGTGTATAAATAAAATTTAAATTATAATATAAATATTATAAAAATATAATTAAATTTATATCAATTTAATTTTTAAATTGAAGATGCATTACATATCTATATAAATTTAATTATTTATAACGCTTAATTTTTCAGTGCTTAAACATCAATATCGATATAAACACGTCAGTAAATTTTGGTGAAAGGAAACAATAGCCCTGCAATTACATTTTAATTACCGTATCTATATATTTTTATAATTTGTTTAAACATATTATTTTATTTAGTAATATTTAAAATTTTATAAAAAGTTATAACGCAAAGAGTCATATCATGTTCTAGTTATATTACTTTTATTCTATTCACTTTGGTTAAATATTTTAGATCTCATTTAATAATTAAACGCGAATCGAAATTGTTGTTTGTTCAACGTTATTCTCAATTTACCCACCATATCACCCCAAATTAAATTCAACTCAGTGTAATCTCTGTCCCCCCAACTCCATTTTAACAATTACAGAATTTGAGGGTCATTTCACAATTGTAAAATCTTATCATTGAAAAGTGATATTTAATCAATTAAAGATCTTTCAGCGTACCACGGCCACTCATTAGATGGTGCGGGGTTGCAGTAGTATTTTAACGGCGCGTGAAATTTTCTCCTTTTTAAAGCTGCACTTCGCGCACCTTTAACCGGCCAAAGAGGTCTTGTCAGACAAAGTCATAAAGTAATTGCATCAGAGATGAGCTATGCAATGAATTTTAAAAAGCAATAATGATGAAATTTTACTACTTTTAAAAGGAAAATATCTTGAAGCATGCACTATGAAATTTAAAATTACTTGACCCTATGTGTTAGCATCATTTTCTAAATTAACATTAGCACGCTAGGATGCGACTATGGCTTTCTTTCTTGTAAGTTTTGACACCAAAGTTCATGCAGATAAGTACAAGGATGACTTTAATTTAATACATAACGTCATGTAATTAATCTAATATTTTTGTGGAAGGCCTAAAATTGATTTAAATATTATATTAATAAGGAGACTTGTTCAATATATGTGCCATTATTACAAATTTTATGTAATTTTTTTATAAATTTATAATACTATATATAAAATTCATAATTTTTTATAAGATCTTGTAACAGTTTTTTAAATTTTCATATTGTAAGATCACTATTTTATGTTACAAAAATTATAGATAAAATTGAAAAATTTTATAAAAAAATTATGAGTTGTGTATAGATACTTATATTCTATATAATTTATATCATACGAATAAATTATAATAAAATTTTATAAAAAAATTATAAATTTTTTCAAACTTTCCTATAAAATTTATAAAAATTTATATCAGTACAACCTTTTTCTAAAGGTTGTGCCGAAATAAAATGGTATAAATAATTATACACAACGACAATATATACTTTGTTCAGACTGAATTGATCATATTTTGGAAGCATAATTCGAAATTCGTGCATCTTCAACTTTCAACGTACAGCAAATGACCACGCCAGCTTCAATTATTGAGAGATTCCTCTTTTATTTCGGAGGTTCTAAAAAATAATTTTTGCATAATAAAATATTGTTATTCATAAGTTTATATTAAATAACATCATCAGTAAGATAATATACGTTATCTACAAAACTTGAATATTAGTGGCATAATTGCACCAAATTAGGGTGTAAACATAATAAGTTATTTGAGTTGGGCCGCATAAAAGTTTAGCTTATTTCAATTTACTTAATAAATACAAAAGCTAAGTTCACATTTAAATTAGATATAAGTTTATCACAATATCAGATGGAAAGCATGGAATTAAAATAGAGCTTAACTTTCTATACAAAAGAGTGTTGACGAAAAAGCGAGGATAAATAAGTGGAAGTGGATTTTACTATTCAATAAATAAACAATAAATTGTATTCTGGTAGCACTTTATTGACTTGTTTTTAAAGAAGTGCTAGCGCTAGACTTCCTTTTAAAAAGGTGCCAGTTTTATGAATTATAACTTTTATATTTTCAAAATGCCCTTTTTTCAATTAGCCACCATTCTCACCTCTTTCATGCGAAACATTCTATTTTTCTGGTGCATTATTATCACAAATACCTTATTGATTTCATTATTGATTGCTTTTGTTTTTCTGATCACCTCTAATTGTTATTGCATTATTGATTGCCTCTGATTGATCTCCTCTATTTTCCTATTATAATTGCCTGTGTTGATCGCCTTTGTTTTTTCGATCACATTGTTACTAGGTATTTGTAATTTTTTTGTTAAGGAAACAGTGCCTGTTGCTTGTATGTAAGTGTAGGTTTGAAACTATGGTATTGAAGATTAATACTGAAATAGAATATGATGATTTAGTTCGAATGATGTGTGTAAATTTTAAGGGTCTATTTCCTACTGATTTTTTCCTGTTATATTCTCTCCCTGACCATTCTGTTTATTTGCTGAGGAATAGGTCAAAACTAAAAAATATAATTGACTTGGTTATAGTTCTAAACTTGAAATATTTGAATATAAATGTTAATATTGATTCGAGTTTTGCATTACATTCACTTTATGATGGCATTTCTATTTCGGAGAGACAGGTTACTGTTTCTAATATTACAGAGTGTGATACTGCTTTGATTCCAAGTTTGTGTTCTTCAAATAATGATAGGGTTTTATTATCTGATTCATGGTTAGGTGGAGTCAGCCACGTTAGTAAAAGGCTCCTTAGT
This sequence comes from Sindora glabra, assembly GCA_020226215.1. Classification (NCBI taxonomy): domain Eukaryota; kingdom Viridiplantae; phylum Streptophyta; class Magnoliopsida; order Fabales; family Fabaceae; genus Sindora; species Sindora glabra. Next base: position 65,278,293 of record CM035231.1, read on the forward strand.
GGTGTTGTTGAGTTTAAGAATGTATTAAACAAGTATTCAACTGAGAGAGGTTTTTCATTTGATTATGTTAAGAATACAAAAATGAAAGTGGTAGATGTATGATCAAAGAAGCACAAAGAAGGTTATGAGTGGGCTGTTATGGCTTCATTGTCCAAGGTGAATGGTTGCTTCTACGTTTGTCCAAGGTGAATGGTTGCTTCTACGTTAAGAAGTTAGTGAATTATCACACTTGTAGTCTTGTGTTAAATAGTTCAACTTCAAGGGGGATAGGTTCCAAATTGATTTCTGAATTAGTGGTGAATTTAAAGGATCCCCATCATTGATAGCAAGTGAAGTTGTAAATCATTTTCAAAATAATTATAGATTGAGAATTCTGTATTGCAAGGCATGACGTGCAATGGAGAAAGCAAAGGGTATGGTATTTGGTGAATTTGATGACTCATTCAAATAAATCAGTTAGTATGTATTTGCTATGAAGGAAATGAATCCCAATAACTGCATTATGGTGGACGTGGATGACAATAACAAAAGATTCAAAAGGATGTTTGTTGCATTTCATGCTTGTAGTGAAAGATTCATGTTTTACATGTCACTTTTGTTTATTGATGAGATTTTTTAAAAATCCAGGTTTAAAAGGGTTATCCTATCAGCTACGAGTAAGGATGAAAATTAAGTTGAGTATTTTTTAGTCAAGAACGATTCTGTTTGGGCCCTTTGGTTGGTGTTACTATTTTGTAGGTCAAACAGTAACATGACATCCCTTATTATTGTTTAGTTTGGAAATAATAACGTAGGAGGCCTTGTATTTTTTACCTTTTCTTTTATTAGTATTTTCATGTAGAATGTCTTCTTATTTAGATGTTTTATTCTGAGTTTTATTAATGTTATTGTTTGAAAAGCAAACATAACATTGATAAATTAGATGGATTTGTAGTTTATGTCAATTGTATTGATAGTTGGATGTATTGATTTAGCTGCTAGATTGATGTTACTATTAGGAGATAAAACAGTAATATGAAAGTAGTGTGGTTATTTTTCATGAGTTTTGTTATTAATGAGAATTTATTTGTGTATTTATTTATTTTGTTGGGTTACATAGGTTATAATGCAGATCATGTTTCTATTTTAATGACTTATGTTTTTGTTTGATGTGATTGTTCTATTTCAAGGTTGTTTCCTCTAGTTTTTGCTATGGTTAATTCTAAAAATAAAAAAAAGTAGTTTTGGTTCCTTTAACAATTGTCCAATGTACTTGATGTAGACCGATATGTGATTTTTATTTTCAATTGTAATTTATGATTGCTTGAAGCAATGCCAAATGTTTTTCCAATAGCACCTCATTTCTTTGGTCTTGATCATTTAAAATACAATTTGAGGGACAAATTTAGTGGTGCTACATTTTCAAATTTCTTAAGGGAGCATATAGTTCACTTATTTAGAATGTGTACATATTTCCTAATAATAGGTTTATTCATTGAGAACATGGTAGTTTTCAAATGGGAAGAAGGTTAGACTGCTGAGAATTTTCTCACAGGGCTTGCATCGGAATGTTAGTCAAATACTTTCAATCGTAATTATTGTTATGGTGAGATGATATCAAATGCAGCTAAATCTTATAATTTATGGATTTGTGATACAAGGAAGTTATCGATCACAAATATGGTTAATAATATTTGTTTGAAGTTGATGGAGTGGCTTGCTAAACAAAGGTCAAAATCACTATATTGAAATAGTGTTATATGTTCGATCTAGTTGTTAAGATTAGAATTACATTCAAGGAAGTACAGAGGTTGGGTTGTTAGGAAGTCATTAGAAATTATTTTTAAGGTGTTAGTAGCTCCAACCATATGTGTGAATATTTCCCAATGCAATTGCATTTGTAACCAGTGGTAATTGGATGGCTTTCCTTATGTGCATGTAGTTGCCATTATAAGAAGATGTGAGATTTGTTTGAATGAGATTGTTGAGAATTATTTTCATGTGAGTACATATAGGAAAATTTATGAGCATGCCATACACCTCGTTCTTATAATGTTGAGGCAGGAGGTTGCTGTAAGTGATGAAGTAGCTATTTTACCTCCAATTTCAAAAAAACAAGCAAGGAGACCTAAAAATATGAGGATTAAGTCAAGGGGTGAGTGTGTTAAGAAAATTAGATACGAAAGATGTGACAAACTAGGATATTACAATAAGAAAAGTTAGAAGGAGTCAGCTTGAATGCAATTTTTTTCTGTTACATAATTGCATTCATTATGATTTTTTTCTATGTAAAAAGGAATAACAATATGATTTAAATACATTAATGTAAGTGATTGTTGGTTAATATTAGTACTTGACATATTCTTGTTTTGTTCTTCAAACTTTTTATTGTTGAATAGATCCTCTATTTTTTTGTAGATAAAAATCTCGCAATCTTGCCTGAAATTGTAAATTTAGGGAATGAGTTAGTTTGGTACCTCCTAATCATAATATTTTTGGATTAAAAAAGAAGTTGTTACTTACGATGCAGGTTCCTATTGTGGTGACTTTTCGTATGATATGATTTTAAAAGGAGGCTCTATAGTTGCTAGTTCTAATCCCATGTTCATTTCATTCTTTTGAAGAATTTCATCCTTTTTTTCTCATAATAGTTCTTCTGTTGTTAAATAAACAAGTGAGTAAGATATCAAGTGAAAAAAGGAATATGTTACTATTTGGTCTACAAAAAGTAACATCAAAACAAAAACTGAAAATGAATTCAAAAAGTAAGCATCATTAAGAAGAAAATTGGTAAAAAAAAAATAACATGTTACTGTCTTCACTTCTAACAATAACATATTATTTTCTTCTTTTGACATGTTATTTTTTGGTATAAAAATAGTAACATCAATTAAAAAAATTAAAATAAATAGAAAAATGAAGTTTTATTAATAATGAAATTATGACAAAATAATGTGTTAATGTTTTCACATGAAATAATAACATTAACAAAAAAAAACAAATCATAGAATAGCATCACACTTGATATATTTTCTCGTAGGAAAAAATATGTTATTGTGTACATACCAAAGATAACATGTTGTTTTTCGTTGAGCTAATTGTTTAGTCTAGAAACAATAACATCAATCAAAAAATAAGATAGAAAAATAAATCAATTATGGTTAACAATGGAACTTCAAGAAAATAATAAATAGTAACAATACTTGGTATTTAATCATAGTATGAATCTTACTCACCACCATTTTGGCATCACGAAAGTATGGATCTGTAGGGCCCTCTCTTTTGGGTCTCAATGAGTTATAATAAGTTCACTTGCGGTCCGTGTTATTAGGTACGAGTAATGTGTAATGATTGAGGTTGCTGTAGTCATTGATGCCCGTTGAGTTTATTGGAAATAGAACAATTTCTGTAACTATTATTTCCCCCATCCTTTCATCAAATTTGTACTATATGTTGGTGTATATGCCCTAAAACCAATTATATGAATGATTGTAAATTTAAATTATGTTATTTTAATAGCAATTCCAATTATCATACTTATACATATATTATCTACGTAATATATTTAATTATGATAATAACTTTAGAATAATTATATTCTTAAATGTTCCTAGTGATATATCATTATCGATTAAGTTGCTTTGATATGTTAAAACTAGCATGTGTGGTGACTTATACGAGATATTAAGTATACATATGAGTATAAGTTAGAAAACTTGTATACTAGACCGGCACACCCTAAGAACAATACATGGATCATTTATAAGTGTCATGAGTGATTCTTAGTGATCATTATTAATATGGTCATTTGACCTAAGATCGCCAAGGTTCCCTATAGGTAAGTTTCATATTTTGATACTACACTATATCACTTATGGTTGAGTGAATGCAAAGGTAGTTATTGAATATATCACATATCATGCAAAGGGATTTATGTGATCAAAATGGAATTTGTCCCTCTTATAAACAGGAGTGACATCTATGGGCCTCTTGATTAAGTAAAGTTGAGAAAAATGCATGGCCATACTCAGATAAATTAACATGGGATGTCAATTACATTTTTTTTAATCAGCTTACTTAAAAATTAAGAAACTTTTAAATTAGGCTATACGAAAATGATACGATCCATGTCTCGTGCTCAATTTATATATCTAGGACAAAAGGTCATAGATGATGATTACATATAGGTTCAGTTAAATCATCAGCTTTTTCATTACTTGTGTAACAATGATGTGTTGCTAAATACCACTCATTGTTTATAATCATTAATATGATTTATGATCATTGTTAATGTAATGAGAGTTTGTAAGGTTGCACACTTAAAACTAGTAAACTTAGAATTAATTGACCAAATTGTTTGGACCTAATATATGGGAATTCCATATTATAATTATAAGGCCTAATAATAAGCCTATAATTATACATGGAATAAAGCCTAATTAGTTAGGATTTTATACCCACCTATTTAAATAGGCTTGTTAGGTAATAATAAGGATTATTATTCACAAATTCCAAAAACACAGAAAAACCTACTAGCCCCTTTGAACCCTTGAAGGGCGTAGCTAGCACTACGAAAGAAAAGGAGGTGAATTCCAATTAGTACACGTGAGATATTTATTGATGATTTGCAAGTTCATGTGGATATCTTAGAATCTTCGATCGGAAGCAAGTCGAAAAGGGTGACTAGCGATTGAACTTCTGAAGTGCCCACAAAAGGTAATCAAATCCCTATATTGATCTAATTATTTCACATAGATCCTTAGCTGGGATCAGTTAATTTCACTGCGTTTGTTTGGCTCCCAATCCCAACACTACCTCACTTCCTGGTATAGTTTAAGTGGGCTCACAATATAAGACTATCAATATAATTTGAACACAAATTAGTACCAAAGTATTAGTACCAAAGTATTTTCTATATTTTACATTTGGGGAATGGATTTATGATATTACCTAGCAGTAGCTGTTGAATATAAATATTTTATTTTTACTGGATGTGGTAGTCAAGCTGAGTGTGCATATGGCTATCTATGATTTAAAATTGAAGGATTAGTTCTTATTAGATAAATTGATTAAAAAGAAGTCAAACTCCAAATAGTAACATTACTATTCCTAATTTTTAACAACACAAGTAGTTGTATATTACTATTTATACTGTTTGAACTCTAAACAGTAACATTATATTTTTAAGCCTAAATAAACTCAATGCTACCATGTTATTGTTTTAACTTAAAATAGTAACATTACTATAAAAAGAAATAAGAGAAAATAGTAATGTTGTAAAAGTTCAAAGCATACATATATTGTTTGTTATTGCCTTGTCTATAAGCATATCCATCAACTCCTCTAATGTTATGAACATATCCTGTTGAGGAGATGTCCAGATAAAAGTCTTGCAAATAGTGATGTAGCGTAGAAATAAGTTAAGGCAGCAAGCAATAATGTTAAGTTAATCAAAGAAATTAACAAGAAAATAGGACATAATTTACGATATGTCTCCTATTTTTCTTATTTGGAATATTTTGTTCTTGATATCTTAGGGGAGGTATTTTGCAGTTAGTCACTTTGTACTTTTTGTTGCCTTTTGAGTATATTTCTTTTTAGGCAATTATATTATTATTTCCTCTAAGATTAATACAGGAGCCTTTCTGCTCTTCCCAATGCCCTCCTTAGCAAGTGTTTTTGGTTATCATGTTTGTTGTTGTTTTATAGGTTTTTTTGTTAGTTCGAGTACATGTAGTCTATATCACGTTTTGTTTTTCTTTTTTTTACTTTAATCCCTGTGATCATCAACCTTTGATTCTTCTTAGTCTTATTTTGTTCTTCTGCTTCTGTAGTTTCTACCTTTTCCTATTCAACCACCCGCAAAATTATTTCTATTAGCTATGCATTCAACTGTTTATTTTAATTTTTAAGACTTTCATTTGCATTCTCCAATGTGTTGATGACCATTTTGAAGTTTTTTATCTACTTTGTTGTGTTAGATAGTTACACTTGGAGCTATGTGTTTCCGTGCGAGAGGTTTGTGATTGTTTCTTTATTTTGTTGTAATTATTGCTTTGACCTCTAAAGTTTCTCTATGAGAGACTTCAATTCATCGATCAGTTCATTTATCCTGCTATTTACACTGAGGAGCTAGTCCCTCAACTATTGTACTTCATTTTTGTCTTATTGTGGGTGTTCTTTATGAGATAGTGTAATATCTGCAAACTAGTCCAATTTTATTATTCGTTGTTGAATTATGTACATTCTTGTGTCATTATCACTTCCTGATTCCTCTTATTATGAGGGTGTGATTTGTGTTTTTATTTGTTCATGGTATTCAATTAGTTATAGTTATATGTTAGGGTTGTAAAGAGGTATATTTCTTCACTTATTGGCTTGAGTTCTTTGTTGACGACTTGAAACATAAGAGTGGTTCCTTCTTAGTATAATTAGTTGACACGTTTGTTTTGGTGAAAAATAGCAATATGAATATAAAAGACTAAGTGGTACCAGAACAGTAACATGGGTAAAAGATTAATAATGAAACACAATAAATAGACAAAATAAAGTATGATTAAAAAAAACTTCGACAAAATAACATGTTACTATTTTCACCAGAAACAATAACATCAGACAAGATGTTACTATTTTATATAGAAATAATAATATCAAGAAAAAATTAAGAATAAATTGACAAATCAAATATAATTAACAATAAAAATTAATAAAAAAATAATATGTTACTATTTTTAGAACAAACAATAACATATTATTTTATTCTAGTGACATACTTTTGTTTAATCTGAAACAGCAACATTAACCATAAAACACAATAAATAGACAGAATGATGTATGATTAATAATGAAACTCTTAACAAAACAATGTGTTACTGTTTCATGTGGAAACAGTAACATCAAACAAAAATTGTATATAAATTGACAAATCAATCATGATTAATATGAAAAATCAATAAAAAATATGTTACTGTTCTCAAAACAAACAGTAACATATTTTTTGTACTAATATGTTTTTATTTTTAGAATAAATTGACTTTTCCAAAGATTACCTGAAGTTAGCTAATCACTTGATCCTTCAGTTAGTGTGTAAGAAGTTTTAGGTCCTATTTGAGGTATCTTAGTACTCTTTGAATATGATGTTCATTAAGCATATTTGTTATCTCACATAGTCAATATTGTCGATAATATATTATATATTTTGTCATATTAATTTTTAATGGAAGTTGCATTTAAAAATGTAGTAATAAAAAGGCATCTTTAATCTCATTAACAAAAAATATGCTAAAAAATGAACATATTACTATTTACAAAATAAATAGTAACATATTACTATTTAGTATTCATACAATAACATGTAATAGCAACATGTGCTAAAAACTTAAAATAAATAGATGAATCAAGTATCCAGACAATAACATGTACTAAAAACTCAAATTTAATAGAAGAATCAAGTGTTACTAATAAAAAAAATTGTCAAAGAATAATATGTTATTGTTTGCATAAACTAACATGTTATTGTTTAGTATACAGATAGTAACACAAATTAAAAACTCAAAATAAATGAATGAAGTCATACTAATAACCAAACTGTCAAAAAATGTAGGATAACTCTTTACAAACCAAATAATTACATGTTACTTTTTGGTGTTTAAATAGTAACATGAATGAAAACTACTAAAAACATATAAGAAAAGTGGCAAGAACATTCAATTAAATGAATAGAAACGAATGAAGACAATATCAAAGAAAATGACATAAAGGAAAAATAAGTTTGACAACAGTAACTAACTGGCAATAGCATGACACAATTGGTGACATTTGGTGTTTTTGTAATTGAACTCATTAGTTGCTCGTTTATGTGTTCAAACCACTCATATTCTACTATATCATCTATCTCCTCTACATATTTAAGGTATGACCAGGCCAATATATGAGCCTTGTTTGGTACAAATAAGGTCACAAGCAGCATCAGTATTATAACACGTAAGACATCCTAAACATCAGTCTTTGTTCTTCCTCCCATTACCCTTTAAAGTGCATTGAACATTGTTAGTTTTGTTAAACATCCTTGGCCAAAGAATCACCTTGTGTCTAAATCTAATTGTGACCTCTTGCTAAGAACTGTGTTGATAGGGTCTTCTCCATCTCTTATTCCAAAAATTAGCCTCACTGATATAGGTGTTATGCTCAAATGTTCGCCTCTAATTAGGAATTGTTCATGCTTGTGTGAGAAGGTGGCAATTACTGCCTGTATTTCTTGATAGCTCTTCTAGCATATACTATGATCAAGGTCCATTATTATTATTGTATTGATGAGAATCCAAAAAGGGTTTTGCTGCAACATCTTTTTGTGGCTCTTATTAAATTGAAGGTCATCAATCTGCCTTATACATGCTAACAAATTGGACTTATGTTATTGGAATCTTGAAATTTTTTTTTTAGCTTCTTCTATTTATTTGGATGTTTTGCTGCCTTTCTATTGAAATAAATTAACAAATCAAGCATTATTAACAATAAAAACTAATAAAAATATTTCTATTTTGATAATAAATAGTAACATATTGTTTTCTTTTAGTAACATGTTTATGTTTAGTCTGAAACAACAACACTAACTAAAAAAATCATAAATAGATAAAATGAAATATGATTAATAATAAAACTTCGACAAAATAACATGTTATTATTTTTAGAAATAGTAACATTAAACAAGATGTTACTGTTTTATATAAAAATAGTAACATCTAACACAAATTGAGAATAAACTGAAAAATTAAGCATGATTAACAGCAAAATCGATAAAAAAATAATATATTACTATTTTCAAAACACATAATAACATGTTTTTTTATTATGGTGGCATGCTTCTGTTTGGTCTGAACAATAACACTAATAAAAAATACAAGAAATAGATAAAATGAATTATGATTAATAATGAAATTTCGACAAAAACAACGTGTTACTATTTTTTATGGAAACAGTAACATCAAATAAGACATTACTATTTATGTGAAAACAATAGCATCTAACACTAAATGGTGTGAAACAATAACACCAACTAATAGCACCAACCAAAAAATATAAGAACAATGCATTATTGTTTTTTGTGATTAATAATGAAACTTCAACAAAAATAAGGTATTACTATTTTTTGTGAAAACAGTAACATCAAACAAGACATTACTATTTATGTGAAAACAATAACATCCAACACAAAATGGTGTGAAACAATAACACTAACTAATAGCACCAACCAAAAAATACAAGAAATAGACAAAATGAATTATGATTAATAATGAAACTTCGATAAAAATAATATGTTACTATTTTTTGTGGAAACAATAACATCAAATAAGACATTACTATTTTATATGGAAATAGTTACATCCAACACAAAGTGGGAATAAACTGACAAATCAAACATGATTAACAACAAAATTGATAAAAAAAAGCAATATGTTACTATTTTCAGAATAAACAATAATATATTGATTTATTATGGTACATGCTTTTATTTAGTTTACAAATAGTAATACTAACAAAAAAATACCATAAATAAATAAAATGAAGTATGATTAATAATGAAACTTTGAAAAAATATTGTGTTACTGTTTCCTCAAGATATAGTAATATCAAACGAAATGTTATTGTTTTATGCAGAAATAGTAACATCCAACCTAAAATAGGAATAAATTGACAAATCAAACATGGTTAGTAATAAAATCAATAAAAAAAGCATGTTACTATTTTGTATTAGAGGAGTAAGGTGTTTTTGTTTGCTTCCATGTCAATAAAATGCCAAAAAAAATAAAAGAACATGTACGATGCCATGTTTTTGTTTGTCATAAAAGCAATTATTATGTGAGATTAGTGACAATAACATGTAATAAAACAGTGTGAGGCATATTCATCGTTCTAATTTATAGGGTTTCGATTCAACATATATATATATACACACCCACGTAAACAGTAAGATTTTCCATCAAGTTAATTGCAGGATAATCCCTATACTCCAATCAAGATTAAGACGATGTGGGTTTACTTGTTGAGGACCCATCCTAATGCTGCTAATTTATGTGAAGTTACTGTTTGCAACTGGTTTTAAGTTTCTGAAGGTTAGAAATGTTGATTTCCGATTGTTCAATGTCGTTTGAGTTTGGCTAGAGCAATTTTTCAGTGATTTGTACAATGTTTTCGTTCGATCTATCAAGTTTATTTGCTGATACTACGCTTTGATGGAATCTAATTCATTATTTCTGTTTCGTGTCTTTTGTTCTTTTTAGGATGTACTACAATTGTATCATTTCATCTTCTGAGTATTGTTGTAATTTGACCTTGACAGTTGTACTTAAATGAAAGAAAATGCATTCGGGGTACCTCGCTGCAATAAATTATATCAAATGGTACCGATTTAAATTTTTCCCATAAAAAAATAAGTTTGGCTAGAAATTAGACTTCGATTGGTACACATGTCTAGATCGAGACTCTTAAAACTCATTATAAACATAGGTTTAAAAGGCAAAAAAATAATAATAATAAAGTTATATTTTAATATTAATTTTAAATACTTAGTATCATATGTAATTTTTAATATTTTAAATTTTTGTAATGACAAGAATGATAATTCACTTAATATTTTAAACCTAGGATATGAGGAAAATAAAGTTTCAATGGTAATATTAGATACCATTATATTACTAAAATATCCTAAAATGCCAATAAATCTTATTATGATATTAATTTAAATTTTATAAAATTTTATCGTGTAAAATTAATTTTATTGACGAATTTAAATATTTATACTATTTATATAATAAATTTAAATTTAATTCATTATTAATATAAATTAATTTTACATTACTATTCATTCATATATTATCATATATAATTAAAAAAATTATTAATTTCTATTATTGTTAAAAAAAATTAATTATTATTTTTAATCAAATAATGTATCTTTTTCTTATTCTTTAATACCATTAAATATTTTACATCAAAAGTAAATTTAAACTCTCATATAATTAAGTACAGAGTTTTAAATAATATGTTGTGTGAGAAACTCTTGAGCTCTCTCTCAAGACTCGATTCCAAATTGAGCGAATAAATTTACGCAAAGCTTAATAACCTTTCTTTCTGTTATAGGACGTTTTTTCCTTTTACGATGGGAAATTAATCCAACAAATTATTACCGAGCAGATTCCAAACTAGAGTTCTAATACATGCAACACTGCTCAAGATGGGGACGGGACCTGGCGATGCATGTTAGGATAACAACTCAGAGAAGGACTGCGCAGTGGGGCTTGGCATGTAATCAAAGCATTTTCTTTTTGCTGAAAATATTAGATGGAGGGAGGGTAATGATTTGGTTCAGGTCCATGTGCGCCCACGAAAAATATTTTTTTAGAATATAATTATAAATTATTAAAATAGGAGAAAATATTTAATTTACGTAATATTAAATATAAAAATTAAAAAAATAATTTTTAAAGAAAGATTTACTTTCTTTATTATTATTATTTTATATATTATTTTTTAATTATAAATATAAATGACATATTATTTCTTTATATATATATTTAAATATTTTTTTATAAAAAATATTTTTCTACAAAACGAAGCCTTAATATTACATGAAATTCTTATTTGATCATATGAGAGAAGAATTACACTTTAAAGAGTTTATATATTTATTTTCATTAATTTTATGTTTATTTCTCTTTTAATAAAATGAAAATATTTCTTAATTTATAATATATATATATATATATCATGAAAATTTATTAGAAAACATCAAATAAAACCTAACCCTAATTAGTTTGACACGTAAGAAACTTTGAAAACAAGAATATTAGGTTATGTTTGGGTATATTTTTATTTTATATTTTTGAAATCTGTTATCAAAAATTATTTTTTTCTCAAAAATTATTTTTCAATTAAAGTAAAACTAAAATTAGAAGTTGATTAATATTGTAAATAACGAAATATTTTATTTAATTATAAAATTGACATTTAGTAAAGAAAATAAGTTCAGAAAATAATTAAAAATTATTTTTATTTTCTTATTTTTAAGTTACATATTTAGAAAATAATTTTTAAAAATAAATTTTAAAAAAATATTGTAAAACATATTCTTTTATTTTTAAAAAATAAAAAATAAAAAACTATTTTTAAAAATAGAAAATAATCAGGCCCTTAGATTCCTTGGTTCTAGTCGTGTTAAATTTCTATTAATTTCATGAAATAAAGTTTATATCAATTTAATTTTTAAAGATTTAAATTCAAATAAAATTTTAGTCTCTCAACAAATACTAGTTATTTAGAGCAAAGATTAAAATTTAACTTGAATTTAAATTTTTAGAAATTAAATTGATATAAATTTTATTTCAAAAATAAAATTAATAAAAACTTAATATAATAGAAGTACCAAAATAGGATTTTTGACGAACAAGAAAACAAGGTCACATTATAAATGTATCATTTCACATGGCAGCATCTTAGCTCCGTTCCCAATTGCAGCTCTCAGATCCCATTCTATCATTGCTAACAAACAAGATTTGATTTTTTGAAAATTTGTTATTTAATATAAATCCGACAAATTTTGATGCCAAAACTCATTAAGAATGGCAGACTATTATTGTGAAAGGAGCTCTTCATCCCCTGCCGACTAAAATATTATAAAATTTCATATAATTGTATATTATTGCAAAACCACACATTTATTAATTAGAAAGATAAATTTGAATGTGCATTACGATCACGCATAAATATCGTCATTGGTCATAAATCATGTAACCTATTGATAGATCATATAATTTCTCAAGTCTTATTAATGCATTCGAGATTCGATAAAAAAAAATCTTACAAAATTACAAATCAGAGACAATGTTTACTAGATACATCTTACAAATAATTTAAATAAAAATTTATTTATTTTGATATTTTGATTTTTGAGTGTGATGTAGAAGGGTTTTACTATGTATACTTTTTTAAAGATGCTTTAATCAAACCTCATTAAGTCCCTAATGTATTATTAGGGTCTGTACCCAAACCGACTATATTAGGGCCTGGAATGATTAATTAAGTCCTTCAATTTTGAATTAACACCAAAAAAAAAAAAAGCCCCAACTATTAAATCGGTGAAGTTTGAACACCCCGTTAAAAAATCGGGTCAACCCTATCCCTTGTGTGCCCACCTAGCATCCATTAGCATTTTTTCTGGTTGGATTAGGTTTTTTTTTTTTTTTTTTGGGGGGGGGGGGGGTGGGGGGAGGAGACACTAGACGTTGTGTTCTCTACAATTAGTGCTCACAAACAAAAAGCTAGTTTCTGAATTACAAGACACCAAATCCCTGTTCCCAGATGGAATTAATCCATTTTTTTATTTTTTTCGAATATTCTTGATATCCCACAACCGTACTGAATCCAAATTATTTTAGAGTCGAATCAGGTTATATTTAATATAAAAATAAAGATAATAATCGTTCAATTTTATACTCCCTAGGTAAATATTAATTAATCAATATTTGAAGCCAGCACTTAGAATATTGAATTGCATTTATACCCATTAAAAGCAACAAAGATGAAAAAAAAATCGAAAAATTCTGAAACTAATTCTTTGTATCTTTCTTAATCTAAGAAAGAAAAAAACCAAACTGATTAGAATTGGGTTCTTACAGCAGTCTGGCCGTATATATATTTCCAACGTTTGAAAACTTGTATTAAGCGTACTTTATGGTTTGGACCTGAAATTTTAATTCATCAATCAATCAATAATCAATATCATATATCTATGAATAAAAAATATAGCAATCATTTTTGCATATTATACTTTATTTATTATTTGTGTTCGTGATGAGTGTCACTTCTTGTATCTACAACGTCCAACAAGGATAACACAGCTGCACCAATTATAATTTTATAATATGATAATAATGAATGAAAACAAATATAAATTATACACCCAGCATGCGTATGACAACCGCGAGGAGTTTCTTCGATAATTATGATCTCAAATAGAAAAAAAAAAGTGCAATATAATTTTATTTTATTTTTTTCAAATTCCTTATTGTCCATTAATGTATAATTGTAACAACCATACCAGTTTTCCAATAACGTTAATTAATCAAGTTTATAAAGTTCTAAAAAGCATCTGTAAGTAAATTTTAATTTGTCTTTCTCTTTTTTAACAGTTGTTGTTTTCATGTATAAAATAAAGGATAATACTATAAAACCGTACGTTAAACATGAATTGTGTAATGCAGCTGCCAAGGCCGCATCCGGTGAGTTCTTGTTTATATTAAGTCACATCACACTTTTTTTATCTGGATCTGAATAAAATTAATCTTTATATGAGGTGGGATTACTAAAATGGTAATTTTATTAACAAAATAATCTTTAAACATCGAATTCATAATTTTTTCGTCAAGTTTGAAATGTCTTATTTATATTAAATTATATCACACTTTGTTTATCTAAAATAATATTAATCTTTATTTGAAATGTAAAAGTGCTTTCAAATATTGAATTCATAATTCTTAATCATAGTAAGTGGCTCAACGTAAAAAACTTTAAAATTATAACCACTCTGTCCAAATTTAAAGTTCATTGATTAAGGATCAGTTAAATTTGGAGATAAAAAACAAAAAAATAATAATAATGTGAAGTACAAATACGTTGAATGCATAGATATCAATTCTACACAGCAACTAATTTGACAAATTCATTATCTTTGAGATAAATTTCTAAAGCAAGAAAAAGTCCTTGAGAGTAATCGAACCAACTTCCCTAACATTCTCACGGAAAAAATACCGGATTATCGTTATTTTATAAATATTTTTTCGTTTTACCGTATTTTGAAAATTATTTACCAGAATACGCAGGACGCCATTTTGAATGGCGCCCGTGAAGGCTTGGAGGCACCATTCGGAGTGGCACCCTCAAGGGGAGGGCACCATTTGAAGAGGCGCCCCCAACCTTGGAGGCGCCATTCAAAGTGGCGCCCTCCCCTTGGGGGCGCCATTTGAAAAGGCGCCCTCCAAGTGCCATTTTGAAATTCAAACCGGGAGGTGCCTCATGAAATGGTGCCTCCTCCCCCCTATAAAATCCCCACCCGGCCTCACACCCTCCACACTCCAAACCCTCGTAGCCGCTCTTCTTCCTTTCCTTCTTCCTTCTTCGTAAACCTCGCAGCTACTCTCTGCAGTTCCTTTTTCTTTCATTCACAAATCATCATCTGTTCTTACTTTTGTACATTTCATTCGGAAGCATTTTCTTCTTTGGAGTAAATCTGATCTTCTTTCAACTCTTCCTTGGTTAGTATTTTTATAATTTCTGTATGTATATTATAATTTTTATTTCATGTTGATTATTATGATTTATGATGTGAGATGATGATCTAGGATTTAAAAAAAATTTGTACAAATTTATGTGATCTATGATAGTTTGTAATTTTTATTAGTTAGTATTTGTATAATTTCTATATTTAGTTTATAATTTTTATTTTATGTTAATTATTATGATTTATGATGTGAAATGATGATCTAGAATTTAGAAAAAATTTATACAAATTTATTTGATCTGTGATAATTTATCATTTTTACTGGTTAGTATTTTTATAATTTCTATATGTATATTATAATTTTTATTTCATGTTGATTATTATGATTTATGATGTGAAATGATGATATAAGATTTAGAAAAAATTTGTACAAATTTATGTGACCTGTGATAGTTTGTAATTTTTACTGGTTAGTATTTGTATAATTTCTGCATTTAGTTTATAATTTTTATTTTATGTTGATTATTATGATTTATAATGTGAAATGATGATCTAGGATTTAGAAAAAATTTGAACAAATTTATATGATATGTGATAGTTTGTAATTTTTACTGGTTAGTATTTTTATAATTTCTGTATGTATATTATAATTTTTATTTCATATTGATTATTATGATTTATGATGTGAAATGATGATCTAGGATTTAGAAAAAATTTGTACAAATTTATGTGATCTATGATAGTTTGTAATTTTAAAAGAAAAATAAAGAGGATAAAGAAAAATGTCTTAAAATAAAATATACGTTTTATGTAAAAAAAAATTTTAGATATTTTTAAAATATAAAATTATTTAGGATATAGGACATGATAAAAATAAGATTATTTTTATTGTATATTTATTATTACGAGAATATATTATATTATTGATCAATATTTTTAGGTTAATCCTAAAGTAATATATGTTAAAATAGATAAATATCAATTGAGGGTTTAGTGTAAAGTCTTGATATGTTATGCAGTATTTCTATTTACTTTATCTTTCTTATTGTACTATTTTATTATTATTTTTTGTTAACTCATGGTATTTAAGCCATATACACTAATATTTTTTAGCATTATGATATATCAATTTTTTTATTATAAATATATTTTATATAAATTATATAATTCATTCAATTAAATAATTTATTATACAATCAATTTCTTATTACTTTATACCGTACGTGTAATTTATTTCTTATTTACTTTGTTGTATTCTTTTTATATCTGTTCTTATTATTTATGGTTTAAAACATCAACATCATTAATTAACATAAATATAATAAGTTTTAATTTTTTAATTTATTATAATATTTTAAGTAAATTAAAGCTTTAATATACTTTTTATTAACAAAAATAATTAATTTCATATTATATTTTTTAGAAAAATAGTTAGTAATTAAATTAAATATTATTTATATAAATATTTTTAAATTTTTTTATGATAATTTTTAAATATTATATTTTAAATTTAAAATACATCAACTAAGAGTTTTCAAAGGGTTCACAGTTCGTACATAATTTATTCTTCATTTCATATACTTTGTTGAATTTTTTCTTCTCTATTTCTTCAATCATTCTATTAAAAGTTGAAATACAATATATTGAATAATATTAATATAATACAATTTCATTTTCTTTGACATAAAATTATTTTTAATGATCAAATATCTTTTTTTCAAAAATTCATGTTATGAAAAACGCTTATTGAAAAAACTAACTATATATTTCAGTTTTAATAAAAGTATTTAAGAATAAAAATTAATTATCTTTTAAAATTGATTAATATTTTCTTAATATAAAAATTCAAAATTATATTTTAAATTGAATATACATCAATAAAAATTTATATATATTGTTATTTTTATTCCTTTAATATATTATTTTGTAAAATATATTTAATTTAGCATATTTTTTGCATAATTTTTCGATTGATACAATAATATCTAATAACTTTTACTTAGAGATTAAAGTTATTAAATTATCTAATAAATTTTTTTTTTCATGCAGAGGCTTTTTTCTGTTTGCTTCTCCTGATACTTACCGGTTAGTATTTTTATAAATTTTATGCTTATATTATAATTTTTATTAGTTATAATGAAAAAAAAATTATATTGGTAGAGAAATTTGTTTAGAATATTATGATATAAATTTTTTTATTTTATATTGATTGTTATGATTTATGATGTGAAATTATAATTTAAGATGTGAAGTTATGATTTATAAAAATTTTGTAAGAATTTATATATACTGTGATAGGTTGTGCTATTAAAAGAACAACAAACGAGATAAAGAAGCGTGTCCTAATATAGGTCTTAGGACCTAGGTGAAAGTTATATTTAGAAATTTTTTTCATGTAAAATCTTAATATATCATAAGAGAGGTACTAAAAATAAAATTCTAGGATATGTGAATGTAACCAAAAGCCTTTAAAAAATAGGATATTATTATTGAAAATTTAAACTTTTTTCTATTTAAATAGTAGATATTATAAATGCAAGAATAATAAATGTACTTGAAAATATCATACTATACATAGGTTTATTCAGGAAGCATTAAAATATATATGGAGGTATTGCAAAATAAGTATTAGACGAAGTCAGTGAATGTAAAAAATAATTCATGACTGTAATAATAAAAAAATACAAACAATAATGTGTACATAATTTTGGTTGCTATTTGGTAGTAGGTGTGAACGGAGAAAAATATCGTAAAAATAAAAAATGTAGTGTATTAAAAATGTTAACTAATTTAATTAGTATAATTTGTGCATAATAACAAAAAAAATGATAATTGAAAAAGATAAACTAAACCATAAATAAGATTATATAACCAAATATTATATTAGTTTTAGAAAAGAAATAACATTTGCCTGGCCGAAAAAATAATCCTATTATTACGTAGTATTAATAGAATATCTTGCAAAATAGTAATACATTCCGTTCATTTTTAATTATAGTAATAAATACTAGTACATTCATTTTTTAGAACAAAATTTATATATGAGACTATCTGTCAGTTGTGGGGGTGCAGTGAGTGTTTTGCAGCTAAAAGTAAGAAGATGAAGAAAAGTTTAATTGCTTTTATATATTCAAATGGTTCAATTATTGAGGGATCTATGGGGGTAATGTACGATGGATCTCCCCCAAAGGCATTAAAATTAAGAGGATGCAGCACTATGGATGTTTTGCGGGAGAGAATTCATGCCCGACTGAAGCTTCACAGAGATCAAGCTGTGGAGAAAATTATTTACAGGTTTCCACAGCATCAAACAGAGGCTCAATATATGGCATACGAATTGGACGACAATGAAGACTTGGCATATGCCATAGCAAGCTACAAACAACATCCGACGATGACAGCAATGGAGTTGTACACAGAGGTGATCACATCCGAACTGCACGCTGCCAACTTGGGTTCACAAGAAAGAGTTCCAGCAACTAGATCACCTATGGTTCCAATGGCTAATGTTAGTACTAGTTGTTCGATGGTGCGGGAAGGCCTTCCTTACACGGGCGGAATCGAGTTCCACATTTCTAATAGTTATACTCCTGCATTGGACTCATCTGTCGTAGGTGTTTTCCCGAGAAATATATCACATACCATGATAGGTTCAACAAGTGCCTTACCGGTCGTAGAGGAAGAATCCGCTGATCTTAAATTCATGGATGCCCACCTTGAGTCTGGTTTTGAGGACGATGAGGTGTCTTGCAGTAGCAATGATGATCGTAACACTGATGACGAAGAACGTGCCACTACACATGGAGACAGTGTTGCAATGCGGCGAGTGAGGAGTGACAATGCTGCACAGACATCATGTGGTGTCCCTCAAGCTGTTGCCTTCTCTCACATTGATTAGGATGCAATAAGGAATCCTAATGAATTTTTGAAAATAATGAAACTAAGCTATGATTACGAAATGGAGGACTTACAGGTTGGACAAGAGTTTGATTGTAAGGAGGCATTAATTGTTGCAACTAAACATTACCACATCAGAAGGTACTACAGTTATTATGTGGAGGAGTCGGATACCAGAAGATTGAGCGTGAAGTGTGATAATTACGGGGACGAATGCAGATTCCATCTCAGAACGACCAATCTGAAGAATTCTAACACTTGGACAATAACTAAATTTTTAGGGCCTCACACATGTGTTAATGCCAGTTTAACACAGGATCACAAGTCTCTTGACTCTGAGTATATCAGTTCCTTGATACTGGAGATGATTAAAGTGAAGCAAGATGTTCCAATCTCGCTTATACAAGAGAGGGTGGAAGGCATGTATGGGTATAAGATTTCGTACAGAAAAGCATGGAAGGCAAAACAAAAGGCAATTGTCAAGGTGTACGATGATTAGGATAAATCATATGAAGTGCTCCCCAAATGGTTGGACATTTTAGGCTACTATGACCAAGCTCTGTTCAAGTTGGAGTCAAAAGAATTCGTCACAGTTGACAACCGTGTTGATCCACATAAACATGTTTTCAATCGAGTTTTCTGGGCTTTCAAGCCATGCATTGCCGCATTTCCCTACTACAAGCAATTCATACAAGTTAATGGAACGCATCTGTATGGCAGGTACAGAGGCGTGCTACTGATTGCTGCAACCCAAGACGGTAACAAATGTCCCGTTCCTCTTGCCTTTGCCATTGTTGACAGGGAGAACTACAAAAACTGGAGTTCGTTTTTAGCATTACTGCGGGTAAATGTTACGAACCAGTAAGGAATATGCCTGATATCAGATCGACACCGAGCTATAAAAGATGCTGTAGCCACCGAAGGCCTAGGATGGCAACCTCCTCATGCTTTTTACCGGTACTGTATCAGACATATTGCCAGCAACGTTCACAAGAAATGCAGGGATGACAATGTCAAGAAAGTTGTTCTTAAGATTGGTATGCCTTATAGCATAATTTCTCTGTTGAACCTTTCATCTATAAATTTGTGTATTTGGTAGTTCAACCCGGTTAACCTATTTATCTCCTTCTGTTCAGCATATGAGCCCATTTGGGAAAAGGCCATGGAGAGATTGGACAACCTTAGCAAAGTCATTAAGGAGATCCACAAGAAGTTGAGCGCTATTCCGATGGAGAAGTGGATGCTTGCTTATGACGAAGGTAGAAGATATGGTCATATGACGACTAACATAATAGAGTGCATCAATGGCCTCTTCAAAGGATTAAGGAAGCTACCAATCACAGGCTTTGTTCAACAAACATACTATAAATGTGTCAAGTACTTTGTGGAAAGGGCAAAAGAAGCACATGCTGAACTACAACAAGGTCACACATACGCAAGCAGATTCAGACAGGAGCTTGCGACTATCCAGTCACATGCTTTTTCTTACCATGTTCATGCTTATAATAGACAAGGAACTAGGTTTGAGGTGGTGGAAGGTCCTGATATGGCTAGGGGATCATGTGGAAAGGTCGTTCAAGTGTTATTAGATAAAAGGCAATGTGAATGTGGGCAATTCCAAGCTTATAGGTATCCTTGCGCTCATATTATTGCTGTTTGTGCCTCAAACAACATATCATGGGAACCATATGTCGATGTTGTATACAGGCTTGACACACTACTCAATTGCTACAAATCTGAGTGGTGGCCTATCGGAGAGTGGTCGCAATGGAATAACCTACCACCATTTCCTGTCCTAGTTCCAAATTATGGAAGATTGCATGCAAAGGGACGACCAAAGTCGACCCGGATTAGAAATGAGATGGATTGACCTCAAGAGAGCGGTGTCAAGCAAAAATGAGGTCATTGTAAGATGGAAGGACATAATCGTAGGCACTGTCCACTGCTACATGGGGAGGAAGGCCCTTCTTCACGTTGATTTTGATTATTTACTTTCACAGATATCTTATAAAGTATGTTAACCAATGTCATAAGTGTAACGGTCGGATGATGTTTTTTTTTATGGTTGTAAAATTGCATGTCATTATGTATATAAATGTTACCCCATTACTAGTAATGTGAATAAACCATCAGTTAATCGTCCAAGTGCATATAAATTCTTGTGTTGATCTTTGTACTTAAATTGCACAAGTCTGTTAACTTAGTGTGTGTTTAAATTCCATTCTAATGCAATTCTTGTCATAGCAGATGGCATCCACATCCCGACGCATTGATCCTAGACCACAGGATCCTTTACTGCTGACGGCTCAGGCCTGACACATATCTCAGTCGATTTGGGCAGGCCATGTATGGAAATAGTTAGATCTTAATAAATTTGGTTAAACTATTTCTGAATTGTCAGATGCGGTAATTAGTGATTTTTTTTCTTTTGCAGCCTGACCGTGTGCTCAGGATTCGACGAGCTCATCACTACCATCACCAGCAACCGCCGGAGTTGATTGTTCCCTTTTTACGAGAGGCAGGTTTTTACGGCTTAGCGATGTGCGAGTTTGTGCCGATCAACCATCAGTTGATCAGTGCTTTTGTAGAGAGGTGGAGGCCGGAGACACACACCTTTCACATGCTGTAGGGAGAGACTACTATTACCCTGCAGGATGTTGCTTTTCAGCTTGGCCTACCCATTGACGGTCAAGTAGTGACGGGGCCCACTGTGTGGGGATGAGGAGCCCTGATAGAGGAGTATTTGGGACTCTAGTTATTGGTGGACGAGAATGTCATCAGAGGGGGGCGACTGAGGATGAGTTGGTTGGAGAGGCATTTCACTCATCTTCCAGATGATGCGGATGAGGTGACAGTGCAGAGATTCACCCGGGCTTACATTTTACGTCTCATTGGTGGGACGTTATTTATAGACCATTCCGGCACATATGTCCACCTCATGCACTTACCCTTGCTTGGACACTTACATGAGACTAGGATGTACAGTTGGAGATTTGTTTGCCTGGCCTATCTGTACAGAGAGCTCTGCAAGGCTACCGCTCCGGATTACAGGGAGATAGGAGGGTATTGCCTACTACTGCAGCTCTGGGCATGGGATAGATTTTCCACTATCGCCCCCGCGATTACTGTTTCAGACATACCAAAGGGGGATGCAGGGATTGGCCCCCTAGCCCGCAGGCTAGAAAAATTTTCAACTTTCACTTATAATTAAGTTTACTTTGAAGTTGTTTAACTTAGTTATTGTACTTGGTAGGTGGCACTATCAGAAGACGTTTCAGGATAGTCCGGCACACAACCTACCCTATTACAGATACGTGCTGGACCGCCTTCGACTCGACTAGGTATGTAGGAGATAATGGATATTTTTATTTCAGGGCTTTATCCATTTCATTATCGCATTTAAATGACAAAATAAATTTACAACTTCAGATCGCCTAGATCCCGTACACTGAGGAGGTCACCGCATCACTGCCTTAATACTGTTTTGACGGGAGTGACACGTGGACAACAGTGGTGCCGCTCATTCACTTTCAGATTGTCGAGTGGCACTAGCCGGATAGGGTTTTGCGGTAGTTTGGACTACGCCAGGCTATTCCAAAGCCACCGAAGCAGGTGCTAGAGGTCCATTGCCTTCACTTGTCCGGTCGGCATGATGAGGAGTGGCACATCCGCCATCAGCCGTATATTGCACTTTGGGATATCCGGCGAGACTTGTGCGCTATCGCCGAGCCGACCACACGCCTAGTTCTAGGCCCACGATCCGATTACATGATATGGTACAAACGGGTTACCAGGCGATGTATTATGCCCGTTGGGGGAGCACTAGACCTTGTGGTAATACTACGTGCTAGTTTTCTGTGTTTGATTTTCTTTAAATGCATTTGTATTGTAACTAACTTTAATTTCAAAAATTTGCACAGGTAGATGAGGTGTCCACACTACAGGACTTCACTACACCTGAGAGGCAGGCTATGTTCACCTTCGATGTGCTTAGATTAGCGACGGACTCCATCCTTCATGCCATTCAAGAGGTTGATCATGTGATTATTGACTCACATGCGGAGCCAGCTCCTTATGCCCATCATATTCCAGACCCTGCGGAGGGTGACCATGATCAGCCTCGCTCTCGTCAACGACGTCGCACTGCTCCACGACATACGTCGTAGGCTGATGTTGCGTCCGCTTTGACAATGCAGCAGATTCCACCATCGACTGCCCAGGAGACCATGATGATGATGCTTGATATTACTGCCTCATCTCATGTGTACCCTACTGCACCTGATGATCTTTCATCCTCCACCATGTTCCCGGCTGCACTATATGGTCCGTCATCATCCCAGATGTACCAGTTTCCTCCTGGTGTTTCATCCTCATTCTAGGCATTTCCACATATACTAGGAGTTTTATCTTCATTCTATGTCTTTCCTTCCGGTGATGCTGGTCCATCAGAGCCATATCGTCCTGCATTTGATTCACATACTCAGGATCAGGGATTAGCATATGGTGGCATGATGACAGATGACTCAGAGCTTGTAGATAAAGGTAGAGGTGGAGGCAGAGCAGGAGCCAAGGGCAGAGGCAGAGCAGGAGTTGGAGGTAGAGGAGACACAGACACCGGAGATGTGACTCCCGAGCCTGCGCAGAGGGTTAGTAGATATGGCCGCCACATTACCGATCCTAGATGTGGGATTGGACATCACTTATGTAGACATTAGCTTCTTTTTTCATGTTTATTGTATATTTATGTACATCTATCTTACTACTTTATTGGCAAATATTAACATTTAGGATGATTTTGATTATTATGATATTTTTATCTGCTTGCGTAGGTACTTATATCTTTAATAATAAACTTTAAAATTATTACAATATTTAGTTTTTTTTAAAAAATGATGATAATGACATCTTCCAAATATAATAACTAACATTATTAATTTATTACTTTCACAATTGTTATAATTGTCTATTCTTTTATTTATTTACCATATTAAAATAAATAAATAATATTAAAATCAATCAATAAATTTTATTTTCATAATATGAAATATATATTATTTTTTAATTAAAATTTTTTATCATCATTTATTTTAATATTACTAGTGAAGAAAGGAATAAATAGTTATAATAAATATAAAAAAATTAATAATATTAATTATAATATTTGAAGGATAAATAACCATCATCCTTATAAATGATATTAAATGTTGTGTTTATTCAATACGTTATGAGGAGAGTCCACCAAACATTTAAGAATAAAAATACGTAGCACAATTCTCAACGTAGATAGGGATGCTGGTCATGTACAATACCAAAATTCAAGTTTTTTGGATTCACAGAAGACACGGTCACCAGCTAATTAACTTAGAAATGAGGAGCGAGGGTGCCGTAAGCCAAAGGCGCCATATCGCCTGGCATCCCTTCCCTTGAGCGCCAACGATGCCATTTCGTCTGGCGTCCCTCGACATGCCATTTGCCGTCTCTCCACCACTGTGCGTATCTTCTGTGCGTATTTTTATAAAATGTTTCGAAGGAACGATAAAATGAATAATAATTTCTTAAAAAATAGTTAATCGGTATTTTTGCCTCTCATTACCAAAATATTTTATCATTGTGACGAAATAAAAAATAATTAATTCATGTTACAATTTTAATTTCATTACAAAATGAAAAGATTATTGCAACGAAATAACCACATTTTTTTTTATTTTTAGCTATCTTCAATCTCGTCATTTCGTATTTACTTTGTTACAAAATAAAAATAATTTTATTGAAATAAATACAAAGTAGCAAGAATATTATTGGAATAAATACAAAATAAAAAAATATATTTATTTCGTTATATTTTTTTTCATTTTTAACAATCTTCAACTTCGTACATAAAGAATATTATTGAATAATTCAATAAATTTGCTTATGTGTAATAACGTATTAAATAATTACTTGTAATAATATAATTTCGAACATTGGAAGTTTATAATTCCAAAAATTGATAAATATTAAGTGTCATTTGATCAAATTTTGAGAGACATTAATATAAATTATGTAATTATTCTTTATTGATCCTATATTTTTTTAATAATATTTAATTATTTATTAAATATTTATTATTTTTATTAATTATATTATTATCATTAACTACTTTCTTATTTAATTCTTATAATAAATTTATGTATTAAATATCAAAGTGGAGTTAACATATTTTTTTATGACATCAAATATAATTATGAAATGAGTAATTTATTTTTAAAAATTTATTTTGAGTCACAATCATATATTATTTATTTTAAAATTTTTTATTTTGAAATGATATCAAAATTAATTATTTTTGAAGGAAAAATGGTAGAAAATTAGGACCGAGGGCGCCACCTTGAATAGCGCCCTCAAAGCCATCTTGGGTGGCGCCATCTTGGGTGGCGCCTCCCCCTTGGGCGCCATCCCAAATGGCGCCTCCTCCCACCATGCGTATTTTGGTAATAAGTTTTCAAACGACGGTAAAACAGAAATAAGTTTCGCGGAAAACAGTAAAATGGTACTTTAACCCATTCTCACTCAATCATTTTTTTTAATAGAGAAATTTTTTGTTTGAAGTGTATTACCTTGACTTACATAAAAAATGATGATTATGTTAATTCCAGTGTTTCCAAAATAAATAATTATATAGTTGAATGTGATTATACTATAATTAATTAAGTTATATAGATCATAAACTTATGATTTGTATTTCTTATAGTTGATCACATTTCATTGCTTGACACTGAAAATTTGAAATTCGTAGGAAAATACAAACAATTGAACAGCATCTATTGCTAAATAACATCAGCAAAACGAGACATATAACTTAAATTGTGCATTAGAATTTCATTAATTTTTTTCTTTTTTTTAATTATTAAAGTGATTAATTTAGCGATTTTGGATTATTATTTCAACCTAGAAGTTATATATTCATTATAAGAGAATATCAACTCGTGGTTAATATTTTGTTGGGACATTCTTTTGTATTCATTAAAGAACTCTTGGACTATTAAATTTTGTTGGGATTTTCCTTTAAATAATAATTATGACATAAATTAAACATTTTAAGAGAGGAGGTACTCTTATGATAATGTTAAAAAAAGTAATTATTAGTAAAAAAAATAATTCAGAAAAAATATAATTAACACTGATGACCCTTTTTTTTATTTTTCCTAAAAAATAATTTAATCATTCTTATCATTTAAAAAAAAGAAAGAAAGACAAGGGAGAACCTTTACTTTTTATCCTTCTTTCAAATTTTCTTCTAAACAAATTATAAAAGTTGAAAAAAAAATAGTAAGCACCTTATATATATATATATATATATATATATATATATATATATATATATATATATATATATATATATATATATATATATATATATATATATATATCCTTATTTTTTTTCTTTGGTAATAATATATACTTCCTTATTTAATGGCATTGTAAGATGTATGTTATATTATATTCCTTTTGCCTGCTGAAATTTTGGGTTAAGTAGTACCTTACATATATAAAATTTTGTAGTAGATGTTTCTCTTATATATATATATATATATATATATATATATATATATGTATATCCTTATTAAATGATATTGTAAGACGTATGTGCAAATATTATATTTCTTTGCGCGTAATTATCTAACAATATTAGTGCTATAACTTAACATCCAATCAAATGTATACTCTTTTATATATAATGAATAATTTAAAAAGTTGAAATTCATCTATTGTTTGTCTAACAATGAATAATTTAAGAATTTGAATTTCATCCATTGTTAGTTGAAATAAATTTTATTCTATTACATATTTAACGTACCCAGAATTCATAGGTCAGTTAGATTAACATTTTTTTTATATATTATATAATGATGTAAATGTAATATTTTCATAGACTCATAAATTGCACTAATATATGTATTAGGTAATATAATAAAATATTTAGTACTTGTTACTTATAATTATGTTCATGTGATTCCTTTTAACCATTTTAATAATTACACATAATTAAGCGAACTATTAGAAGAAAGGAAAATGGTTAAGCGTCAATGTATCTTGAAGTTAAATAATATGAAAAAGTATTTATTTTTCTATATATTATTAAAATGAATTGTCATATTATACATTTTAAGCAGATGAATATATGAGATATTTTATAATAAGTTTTAAGTAAATTTTGAATATATACAATATTAAATTCCTTTGTTTTTGAGTTTAATTATTCTAAAAAAATTATATTTGTTTTGTGAATATCACTTCAATAGGATATTGAAAAATATTTATAATAATATGTATGCTTTTATTTAATTTGATAACTAAGTAAAAATCAATTTTTATTTAAAATTTATCTTAAATAATTGTGATATTAATAGATATTATCTCTCTAATAGAATGGATGGTTTGAACTCAAAAGGTATATTTTAGTAGGGTTATCGATTGTTTTTTTCCCACCACAGTAAAAAAGGCATTCAACAATGATAAATATTGTTGGTATAGAATTTTTAGTCGTCATTAAATATATTAGTCGTCGGAGAAAATGTCATCAGTGTAGGTTCGTAGGTAAAGCCATCAATACCAACGACATTTTGTTATTAGTAAAAGTCTATGTTTCCCTAATGACAAAGTTGTCATAGAAAATATTTTCAAAATTAAAAAAATTAATTTTAATTTTTAACAACAATAAATGTCATCACTATTGGTTCATTTTAAAAAAATAATAAAATAATAAAATAACTTTTAGCAACAATATAATCGTCGCTAAAAGTCCACTTTTAATCATCACTGAAAGTTAAATTTTTAGCGATGACTATTTAGTGATGATATCATCGCTAAAAGTTCATTTTTAATTTTTTTTAATTTAAAAAAATTATATTTAACACTTATTTTTATACTAAAATTTTAAAAATATTAAAATAAAATTTTAACTAAAATTGTAATTAAATGTAATTAAAATAATATTTAATAATATAAATTAAAATATCTTTATTTCAATCCAATTAAATTATATTTTTATTTTTTAAATTAATTTTATCTAATGTAAATTGTACAAATGGAATATATCAACAATACTAATAATAATGTATAACATGATTACGTGATCTAATATAAAAAAAATAAATACACATAAAATAATTGTATAAATAGTATACATATAAATAAATTATATATACACAATTCATATGTGTACATATGAAAAAAATTGTATACACAAAATAATTTATAGGGAAGAGAGGTGTAGATATCTCGATGTATCATCATCCATGTCAAGACTATCATTATCATCATTCTGACGACATGAAAAATACATCGATGGTGGTGACTAAGAAGGACTGGGTGGCTAGGCGACGGGTATAATGGCAAATCTACTTAACCTAAGCGATATAGCAGTGAATGGAGGCAGAGGCAATATAAGATCCTGCTATCTGAGTAGGGAGGTAAGCTCAGTCATTATCACCTTAAATTATTAAAATAAAATTCAATCATAAAAATTACAAAATATATTCCTAAAATTCTATTTAAAATATAAAGTTTAGCTAATTTATATACTACTCCTTAGGAGTCAGATGCACCCACTCCTTTAACCTATACGTATGTCAATCTTTAAAATTTTCAAGAACTAACTATAGTTCACTGGTCTTCTTATTTCTCTATTCATATTTTACAAGAGAAAAAAAAGAACAAATATAATTATTAAGTTGGCTAACAAATTATACATTTAAATTATAAATAATAAGTTGAATTACCTTATTATAACGATGTGCGATAATGGATTTCAATCCATGCCGATCATTGACCACTTTCTTCATCCTATTATTCCTTTCAAATAACTCTTGCAAATTAAGAAATAATCATATAATATAGTTACATTTATAATTTAGATATATGAAATAACAACATAACTTTATTCAATATCATACTTACCCTGTAATCGTCGCTGTCAGATAAGTCCACACACCTCTGCCACATCTACAGCGGGATAGATCGCAACACACAGCGTCTAGTACAATCTAGGTCATAATCCTACTCTTGATTGCTCATGTGCCTAGAAAGTGCCTGTTCAACTTGTACTTCTAATTTCTGTACAAATTAACAGCAATCTACATCAAACCACTGAGTGCTCTATCCCACTCACCTTCAGAAATGCCTTGGAACTCAAAATGGGACTCTATTAGAAGACATTTAATAAATTTGTGAGTACTATATCTACAAATTTCAATATTAAATATAACTAAGTCAAGATAGGGAAAAGATGGATACTTATGCAAACCCCTTATATGACTCTGTCCCGTTACTGCTAAGGCACAACCTGCCATGATTTATAATAAAATGGCACATGAGCTTGTATCAAACTGTACAGGCACTGATTTTCCTTCACCCCTCTCCATTTTCTCATGTAACCTAAAGGACCTTTTCGGGCCTCTCTTTCTCAAAGATGTAGCTTTGATGGATAACAGAAAATATCAATACCATAAATTCATATTTAATCAATAATTAACTCAAATGCGTACAATAAGAAAAGATACTTAATCCCTCGCATTACAATGGAATATAGGTGGGCCAACATGGAAGGTCCCCTTCAATATCACCTCTGTAGTATCGTGCCTTGACATTCACCATGATTGGGATAATACATATTGTAAAAGTATTTAAGAGAAAAGTCCACAATCAAATCAAATGATTATTATGATTAATATTTGGTATGTGCCCTAAATCCACCGTAACACTCCAATTCTAAAGAGTAAGATCGTATCCCATTCGAGATATTTCTATACTTATGATTTTATTAATTTATCC
Organism: Sindora glabra; assembly: GCA_020226215.1. Taxonomy (NCBI): domain Eukaryota; kingdom Viridiplantae; phylum Streptophyta; class Magnoliopsida; order Fabales; family Fabaceae; genus Sindora; species Sindora glabra. The sequence continues at coordinate 65,308,255 of CM035231.1, forward strand.
ACGCTCATTGTTTTTTACATATAGAAATTTCGATAGTATCTCCTAATAATTTTCCAAGTGTTTAAACTATACATCGGTGTAGTTCATACTTGGAGAACAGTTAAAATGTTAAGATATTTTTACAACATCGAACGAGAACCAAATAAATTGTTAATAATAATTACAAGACATATCCTAAACTATCTAACTTTTCAAGATAATTCAAGAGTTGCTTGACTATAGAAATCAACCAACTTTTAAACGAGTCTAAGTTTACAATGCAAATATAATTTTATTTAAAATTATTGTGAAAATATGTTTATAATAATTTTAAATTTATATTACAATATTTTATCAGTACCATTATTCAAGTATCTTATTATTTGCATTATTGAATTTTTTAAATATCCACATAACTTGTTATATTTAACAATTTCAAATTAGAAATTTAGTTTTGTAACCTATTCTACTATATTTGCAAGATACATAATTCAACTTTTTTGACGAGGCGTACATTTTATGAGTACTAATAAATTTTCAAGCATTCAAAATTTTTAAATTTCTATTATTATATGATTGTTTTAGTTATTTTATTAGAAAGTCTTTTTATAAAAAATATTATATATATTTTTGTAGGAGAATAATATGTCACCTATATTTATAATTAAAAAATAACATTTAAAATTATAATAATGAAAGAAAGTAAGTTTTTTCTTAAAAAAGGTAACCATTGTTTTTTTAAAAAAATTTATAATTAACATTAAATAAATAAAATATTTTTCATCATTTTAATATTTTATAATTCTATTTTTCAAAAATATTTTTTATCAAATTTTAAGAAGCTTTAAAGTAAATATCACTGAATTAATATCTGGAAGATTACTAGATCAGTTTTAAAAAATATTTTACCATACATTTAATGTTAATTTCATAGGTTCTATATTAATATAATGTTATTATAATTTTAGCTACTAGAATTATGTACATGACATATATTTTCTAAAATAATTAAAAATTATTTCTTTTCATTATTTTTAGAATTTATTTTTTCTAAAAAATTATTTTTGAATAAAAAAATTAAGATCAGAGAGTGGTTGAAATTGTAAATAAAAAAATATTTTACTTAATTACAAAATTGATATTCAAAATAAAAAATAAATTTAAAAAGTAACTAAAGATTATTTATTTTAATTGTGTTTAGGGTTTACCTTAAAAAATAATTTTTAAAGATATATTTTGAAAATAGGTCACTAAAAAGTTTTTTTATTTTTAAAAATAAAAAATATATTTGTAAAAATAAAAAATAAGCCCACCTATAATTGCCTAAATCGTTGTTTTTAGAATTTATTTTTTTAAAAAAATTATTTTTAAATTAAAGAAAATTTAATATCAGAGAGTGGTTGAAATTGTAAATAAAAAAATATTTTACTTAATTACAAAATTGATATTCAGAATAAAAAAATAAATTTAAAAAATAATTAAAGATTATTTATTTTGATTCTGTTTAAGGTTTAGCTTTAAAAAATAATTTCTAATAATAGATTTTGCAAATAGGTCAATAAAAAAGTTTTTTATCTTTAAAAATAAAATATATATTTTTAAAAATAAAAAAACCCACCTAAAAGTGCCCAAATTATTTGATAAAACATAACATTGGATACAAATGTATTACGTATCATGGAAAAAAGTACGTTGATGGATGAGAAAGGAGTTGGTTTTCATGTGGCCTCATTTTCAAATGGCCTTTTTTTATTATGTAGTATAAATAATATAATTTGAATTATTTTGTTTCGATTTTAATTTAATTAAGAAAGAGCCTAAACAATGAAACTAATAATTGTGTTCTCCTAAACTATGTATTATAAGAATTATGTATTTTCTAAAATATGTTTACATAATTATCCTAATTTCCTATATTATATTACTTCAATGAAACTAATAATTATGTTCTCCTAAACTACATCATAAATTTTAAAATTTGTAAACAAAATGTCATAACAATTCCATCTTATATTAATCTAACTAAATAATTTATACATATATCATATTATACAAAATTATAATTCAAGAGTTACATAACAACAACAAATTTTATGTTTATAAATTTTACACTAAACAAAACTACATAAACACATTTAATATTTACAACATATAAAAATACACAAGATTTATTTCATATCAAAGTAATTATATTATCAATTCCATTAATTCATTATAAACTATTCATCTCACAAATTATATATTATAATAAAATATTATAAAATTTAATTTTACATACCTTAATGATAAAATTTTACTGATCAAATATTTTCTAAATACTCACCACGAACAATGATGAATAGCAACAATAACTAACAAATTAATATTATAAATATAAAAAATTATAATACATAAAAAAATATATAAATAACAAATATACTATATTATAAAAAATTACAAAATTAATTTACCTTAGGTTTCTCTCGCACTACTACTTCCCTTGTCACTGCACAAAATGGGAGCAAAAAAATGCTCAGATTGCATTTATAGAGAGACTCTTTAATGATGACAAAATACTCAATCATCATTAAAGAGTCGTTGGTAAGAACTACAACCCTGCAATGACGGCATTGTTATCATTGAAGAGTTTCTAAAAAATTGATCCCACTCTTCAGTAATAACTTTTTATCGTCACTGAAGAATGGGATCAATTCCCATAATGATTTTCAATAACAACAAAGTCATCGCTGAAAATCATCATGGGAAAATGATCCCATCGCTAAAAGTCTCAGACTTTCAGCAATAATTTTTGTTGTTGCTGAAGAGTGTTATGGGAAATTGATCTCACTCTTCAGTGATAACTTTAGTTGTTGTTGAAGAGTGTCATTAGAAATTCAAACCACTCTTCAACTGTCGTAACTAAAAATACACTAAAAGTCTAGGATTTTCAATGTCAACTTTTATCATCATTAAAAGTTTTATTTCCCGCTCATTTTTTGTCCTCTCTTCAGCAATGTCATTGCTAAAGATTTCATTTTTCTCCCAATTTTTTTAGAGTCTCAAGAAATGCAATTTTGGTCATTTAGTGACAATTGAGATATTATCATCACTAAAAGTGTTATTGTTATTGTGCTTTTTTCTTGGAGTGTTCTTAGTTCTAGTTAAAATTTAACAAAAATTAAATTAAATTTACCAAGAAAATGTGCAAGATAGTGGATGCAAGTATAGTCATGTTAATAAAAAAATTATTAAAAAATTTATTAATATTACAAAATTTTAATTATTTATTAAAAATTAATTACTATTTTTAATAATATATTTTTATTTCTTAATTATATAAAATATTTTATATTAAAATAAATTAAATTTAAACTCATAATTTAATATAAACCCATTAATTTATGACTAAATATATAATTATAGTGATGCGTACTCATGCTAACAGAAAAAAAAAATAAATAAATAAAGGAAGTCGCGGGCAAATAATCAGCAGACAAGGCTTGAGGAACGAGAGAAAATTAGTGAGCATGGTGCTCGCGTGTCAATCATGTCATAGATGTCTAACATTTTATTTATTTTTTCCCAGCAAAAGAGGAAAATCCACAAAGCTAACGCGCACAAAAATTTAAAATGAATTTGAAATATAAAATAAGATAAAGCCTTCTGCGAATTATTTAGTATCCAGCAATGTTTTATATATTAAAAATAAGATTTAAAATTAAATTTTAAATATAAATTTAAGAGTTATTATTAAATATGAGATGATGGAATAAATTTATAAAATTAATTTGATAGATATAAAGAAAATTTAAAACATAATTTTAAATCTCATTTTTGTAATATATGATATTTTTATTTATTATCACCTAAGTCATAAGTCAAAATTTTCGGTTTTATATTCTATCTTTAAGAAATAAAGAGAAAAGGTTGCCTAATTTGATTATGTTATTTTTATATCATGCCTTCCATTCCCTTTTTTTTTTTTCAATTCTTTATAAAGAAATTGCAATTTATTATTAATCCCACACCATCTACTAAAAGATGCCATATTTTTGCACAAAAAATAGATGCGAATTAAAATATATTCTGCCTAATCTCAAAGAGGGACCAAATAAAGTTATTTATATCCCTTAGCCTCATGGCTACTTATAAATATATATTAGCACGTCCAATGCAATTGAGGGGATAGTTAGAAGGTGATTCCATGAGAGAGACACAGATAATTAATGTCCCAAAACGCAAAAACATACAAATTACAAAAGTTTTTGAGTCCAAATATGTAATATTTTATCAGCTTACTTAACCATAATGTCCTGCCATTTATGCATTCAACTATTGTTGTTATCCATCGATATTGCTCTTATCCGATTCCAAACCCCAGGAACAAATGGGAATTGGACAAGTATCATTTCAGTGCTCCTCTTTTTCCACCTTTTTCCATTTTTTATGTTGAAAGTTATTAATTTAATAAAATTTTATAAGTATTTAAAATAAAATTTAAAATATTTTATATTAAGTAGATTGAATTGTACAAATTTATTTTATCATTCTATATTAAATAATATTTCTTAAGTTATATTTAAAATTTAATTTTAATTTTAATTTTAATTTTTTAATTTTATTTTAATCAATATATCATTATTGTTAATTTAATTACAAGGTAAAAGTAAAATGATAAAAGGAGAGTTTAAGTTGAGTGCTTGCTACGGTATCTTGAGAGAGTTTAGAACTCAGGATAATATGATAAAATTTAGACATTAAATAAGATAATTAAAAAATTTAATCATCTCATTTAATAATTTAAATTTTTTAGGGCAACCTAGAATTTCCCCGCAAATCATTTGAATTCTATATATACTCAGGTAAGTATGACCACCACCCCATAAAAGTCACTAATCCACGGATGCATTTAATCTATCCACGTCCATAAAAGATAAACCCAACTTTGCATTTTATTTTTCTTTTCTCCTTTTTCTAGTGTGTTCAACTCTTGATCTAGATAAGCTTCCTAGAAGAAATAGGAGTGGACGAGGAAAACATAGAAAAGGAAAAGTTTTTAGTCTTTTACCGTGTTTTTCCCGTGAGGAAAAGGATTTTACAATTTAATTATTTATTCTTTTTTTAATGAATAATATTATATACACTAGAAAATAAGATTTGAAATTAAATTTTGATTAGATTTTAAAAGTTATCATTAAATATAAGATAACGAAATAAATTTATAAAATTTAATCTAATAAATATAAAAAATTTATAATTTATTTTTAAAATTTATTTTTAGTTCTTATATATTTTCCTTTTTTAATATACTAACATTAAAAAAACCTTAACATAAGATAGGATTTGGATCATGTCATTTTTCTTTTATTATTTTTTTTGTTATTTTCAAAGACATATAGATATAATTTTTATTTTAAAATTTATTATTTTTTATTGGAACTTGCAATTTCTCTCTTCAAAGTTTATTGTTGTTTAAAAAAGGAGAAGATTTATTTCCTTTAAAATATTACTCATATCTCTGGCTATTTATCTACTAAATTTTTTTTTTTTAACAAACCTTAAGTAAGTATATGATACATGCATATAAGGAATAAAAGCATTGCTCTGATTAAAAATAAAAAGAGTGAATAATATTCATCAAATTTTATACTTATGATCAAGATTAATACATAATTAAAAATCTAATAAGATTATTTAAAATTATCATATAATTTTATATTTTAATTTTAATCATTAATATAAAATTTAATAACTACCATCTAATTCTCACTTTTGTGGAAGAGCAGTTTTCACACTTAATATATCTGCCATGCATACTTACATAACACATAAATAAATGACAAAATTTTCCGTAAATTTAATTGTACTTAATTTAATTTAAATTATATTGCATGTACCTATATAAAAACACCTTTTGTGTAGTAATTGTCCAAGTAGTGTTATTCTATACGTAAACGTTGATGGGAACAAATTAGTAAATTCCTACCTAACATGACTCCATGTCTCATACACAGATAATAGAAGATAACGTGAGATTCATGATCTTTATTTAAGTACTAAGAATCTAAACTTTGTTTCTAACCTAAAATTAATTGAAGCAGAATCGGTGAGTAATACTATGCATATGAATATGTATGGAAGAAGAATAGAAAATAAATGGGATTTCTAAACTGCAATTGCTTAAAATTTTGAAAATATTACCGTTCACTCCATTTTTTTTTTTGCCACAAATAACATTATAAATTTAGAACATGAAATAAAAAATGCGAATTTTTTTCCTTTTAATAAAAGAAGATTCAATTATCATCAAATTTGAAGAATAAAATGCATTAGATCAAATTAAATTTCATTAAACCATATTTGCATTAAAAACGTTGGATTAGCCTTACTTAGTTTATGATAGATTTAAAATTTGACATGACGTACTTTTTACATAAAAGTTCTAAAGCTTAACCTAGGTTGTTAATCAATATATATAGGCTTATAAATAAATAGTAAATATTAAAAAAATGTTACTAGGAACAAATTAAGCTATGTCAATTTGAATTTTGATATTATTGAACATAGCTTAACTAATATAAAAAATTACTTAAGTTAAAACTAATAATAATATTTTGATTTAAAAATGCATCCATTTTATAAAATTTGAAGCTCAATCCAATTTGATTCAATCAAAATTAGTAAATATTACAAACTTTAACAAGTTCAAAATTTTATTTAAAACCAATTCAATTCTAAAATAAATATGAATATTATAATATCAATTATAAATTAATCATTTAAATAAATATAATATAATATAATATAATAATATAAACTAAAATTAAGAAAATAAGAAAGAATTTAAAATTTTCATACACTTTTTAAAATGTAAATAAATTTTTATTAAATAATATAATATTAAAAAATACAACCCAACTCTAGTGGGCTTATACATTAAGATTTAAATAATATGATTTAACCCTTTTTCAAAATGAACTAAAAATTTAATCTAAATATATTTAATTTTAGAAATAAATCATGTTAGATCAAGCCAGATCAAAAATATTTCATATTGTTAAGGACCTATAAATTGGATCATCTGCTTCCATTTCTAATCAAATTAAGCCTAACAAGAATAAGATTCATTTAATTTTTTTAACAGAAAATGTGTCTCTCTTATTAATTGGACTTGTCTTTCCGTGTCCTCCCTTCTTAAACCTTAATTGAGTCTGCAATGAAAGATTAATATCCATTTTTTTTTAATGTTGCTAATTCTCTCGTGCTATAATTTATTCCAACTTCCATAGAGTAGTTGATTAGGAAATTGACTGAGATTAATGGCTCCATTATGAATGTTAATTAAATATATCTTCCCAAAGATATAAAACTAATGTGAATCATACGCAAAATTTGTCACATTGTGAGCTGATGTCATTACTCATTAGTCATCTTCCTATCTCTTTCTTCCTCCATAATAACCTCATTAATTATATTAATTATGGGTAAACATACAAAAATTATAATTTTATACATATTTTATATATAATAAATATATAAAAATTATAATTTCATTAATATAACACGCATCTAAATTTTTAAATTTCGGCCTTGAACTCAGATTTTGAATCAAACAGATCTATTCACACAAATAACTCAACAGAGAAAATTGAGTTATTTGAGCTTTGAGGAATGACAAGTTTTCAAAGTTTTATACAAAATATAACCTTTATAAAAAATTCTTAAAATATAATATTTTTGAAAAATATAAAATTGCATATAATAAAAAATTATTAAAACTTTATTACTGATAAAAATGTAATTAATTTACAATGGTATATTATATTTTTATTTATTCATAATATAAAAATTTTTATATTAACAGTCAAATGCAAAGCAAAATGGCTAAATATTATTCCTTCCATTTTTATTTATCTATCATAGTTAACTGATTTTTTATATATTAAGAAAATAGTTTAATTTATTTATTTTAGTAAAATTTTTAAGATTATCTTTTATATATAAAATTTAAGATAATTAAAAACATAAATATAAATGTAATGGAATAAATACAAGTGTGTTGATTGTATAAAATAATGAAATATTTATTAATAATAAAAAAGAATAAATTTGAAAAATGAGAATTTAATATTTTATTAAAATTTTAAAATAATAGATAAAAAATAAAAAATTTAAAATACGATAAATAAAAAGTAACGAGGAGTAGATCTTTCAAATTCACAGCTACACTGACAAGAATTTATCAAGACCAAAAGAGCGTGCACCAGCCACCGTAGGACGTTTTTGTTGTTGAAGATTGCAAATGCCTTGCCCTTACTTAGCTGCTGTCTCCGAATGATGAATATTGTTCTCCACTTACCTATCTTGTAAGTTTTTCGCACTAACATTCTTTTGTTTTCTAAAAGTATATTAATTTTTTTATATATCGTTGCCTTACGTTTTATTTTATTTGACTCTATATTCACCAACATTTTCAAATTTGAATCAGTTATTTGACTCTATATTCACCAACGTTTACAAATTTGAATCAGTTATCAATTTGGTAAGTTGAGCAAATCAAAATTAAATCAGATTATTATATTTTTATATATAATAAATTATATTACATATTACATATATGTATATAAAAATAGATTTATCTAAGTGATATAGATTTATTATTATATTTTTAAAATATAAATAAATATTAATCTTATTATAATTAATAATAATGTAATAGTTGAAGGAATAATTGATAGAAAAAGTAATACAAATTGAAGTGTAATATTTGGTATTCAAATTGTAATAAGGCTATAATTTATTAGAATTTTTTATTTTAATAAATTCAAATATATTAACATAATATTATTTTTTATATATACTTTAATATAAAGTAAATATAATAATAATTTATATTATAATAAATTAATGATAAAGTGGCATGCTTCCAAAATGAAAAAAAATAAGTGAAATAAGAAAATTTGAGAGGCAGTTGTGTCAGTACAACTTAAAAAATTTCATTCATTTTATTCTCTAAACATATAACAAATTCTTAAATTTAGATAAGATTTTTTTTATAGTAAGTCTTTTGAATTAAATAAAAGGAAAAATAAAAGAATGAATTCGGTCTCCAAATTGCTGGCTTAACTGAGTTTTTATCGAATTTGATGGGGTCGACCTGAATTTTTGTCAAGTTCGAATTTGAGGGTCTTTTCGAAATGTTTCTATTATCAGATGTTGGTCCAATTGATTGAACCAATCTTACGTTTGAAAACATTGTTACTCACTTGTTTGATAAAAAATGAGGAATACAAACACATATTTTGTTCAAACAAAAAGCGTGAATACATTGTACCCTTATGATTGGCCTGGCATTAAATACATAGTTCGGGTTTGAGAATACTGTTGCTCACCTATTTGATAAAAAAAATGAGAAATATAAATACATATTTTGTTAAAGTCAAAAGTGTGTATATATTGTACTCTTATGATTGGTTTGGCATTAAATAGTTGATTTCAAATTGCCTATAAATGCATTTTTTTTATTTGAAACGTATTGATCATGCATAAAATTCAATTTAAAAGTAAATTTTAATAGTAATATAATAAATATAATATTAAAAATATGATAAAAATTTTTATATAATAAGTATTTGAGTCAAATAAAATGGGTTCTAATGAAATTGTTGTTAAATTTGATGGATTTTATAAATACACAAATATAATTAAAATAAAAATTATAAATGAAATAAATTAAAATAAAATTTTCTTTTTATTTAAAGTCAAATATCAGTTAAAAATTTATTTGAAAATAAAAAAAATTATTTTTAATTATGCTAAATAATAACCATGCATTGTTATTTGATATTATCTTAAAATTTTCTCTTTTTATTTTGAATTTATATTTTTGATATTATACCTGTATCTTAACTAACTTGTTACTTTTGTTATAAAAAATGTAAATATAATTAAATAATTTTTTATGATTACAAAAAATTTTAAGAGAGAAATATTTTTTACCTCATTAAAATACAATAATGTTACTTACATTCTATTTCTTTTATTCCTCTCTTAAACTATTTTTTGTATTAAAAATAAATTAATTAAACTTTTTTTATGAACCTATAAGATTTTTTTCAGTTGAGAGCTTTTGATTCAAGTGATATTTGATATTTTTTGAAGGTTTTGTACCTTCCGCTGTATCTAGGATCCGATCCCTAATCCTTGTGTGTGTGCGTGTTTAATTATTCTTATGATTACTAAAAAAAAGAAAATCTTTTTCAAATAGCCATAGGAGAATGAAAAGGAAGTGGAAGCAGTATTGTTCAATAAAATAATACAATTGGTTTCAAAAGCAAAACCGTGTTACAATTGCTTCGCGTTGCTATTGTATATGCGTTGAGGACATTATTAAATTCCAAATTAAGCATAGATTTACAAGGAATTGACAGCGAAACAGAGGTAAAAGTAAAGGCAAGACCCCATATTCCGATGAAAATAATGTTAAAGAGAACTTAATTTTTTTAAAAGATATTATATTTAATAAATTAATATTAATATTTTTATTTTTAATTAATTTATTTAAATATTAAAAAATAATATAATAATATATTTAACTTTTAAGAGATCAAACTTTTTGTGATATTATTTTTAAAATAATTAAAGAATTAGTTATCACTAAAAAAATTAAAATCATATAATAAATTGATGGATTTAAATGCCTTAACTTTAAATTTTAAAATTTCATTACCCATCCTGAAATATGTGAGTGATAGTTTTCATTATTGAAACTGTGTGATAATTTCGTTGCTTAAAAAAAATGGGCGGTATTTTTTCGTTTTTTTAGGCGATTCTCCGGTAATCTGCTAATCAATACTCTTTCGTACTATGATTGCATTTGTGGTGAATTTGTTTATGCGTGGCTTTAAAAATGGTTGCTATTGGTGACAATTATAGTGAAACCAACGAAGTTATCATTTTCCCCTTTTTTTAGTAAAAATACATTAAGTAAAATCAAGCACAAAAATTTGGACATGTAATATTTTAAATTTTAATATTAAAATTATAATTGATAAAAAACTATATTAAAAATGTAAATTGTGTTCTCTTATTTATTCAATTACAATTTTTTAGTGCCTATTGCTATTATATATTTAATTATATTTTTATTTTTAACATTAATTATTCTATAATTCATACATTATTTTTTTGCTTAATTATATATATTTTATTTTCTCATAGAGTTAAAAATTAATTTATTGTTAATATAATTTTTTTTATAATATTAGTGAATAAGAAGATGACAAATCATTAAAAAGTTAATAATTTTTATCAATAGAAAGAATATTTTAACAATTTTTATTATTGTAGCAATACAAAAATAGATGATGATATAAAATTAATTTACACTAGTAATAAAATAAATTCAATTTTTTTTATCTTCACTTTTATTATTTATAACTTAGATATTGATATTAGTGAATACTATAAATATAACTGATTATATTTTAATATTATTGTAACAATATTTTAAATATGTTAAGATTTTAATATAGAAATTATTAATTAAATTAATTAATAATGTGCTCCATTTTTAATAAAAATATTTAAAAATTAAAATCAAATTATTATTTAAACATGATTTTGATTTTCAAGTCTTATGTTTCAAAATTCATAAATTAAACACATATCAATTGAAATTTTGGCAAGTTTTTATAGATTTTGTACTATTTTGCTTCCTTTGATCTATTCAATTGTATCTTTTTCTTTTTATTATTCAATTATATTTTTCTATTTGTTTAGTACTAATGTTGTTTACATCTCATATGCCATATTAGTATCATACACACACTTTTTTTATTATATAAAAATTTTAAATTAATTAAATAATTTAACTACATATTTTATTTTTAATTCTTATTACTGCATTAATTCTTACTCTTTTCTTTTTGCTTCATTGCATGTTTTCATGTTCATATTTACTCCTTTTTTTTAAGATTTGAACTTGACATCATTAAATATAACATAATATATTTTATTTTTAAAAAAACATTTATCAATAAATTATAGTATTAATACATAGAGTATTAGTTGAACTGATTAATTTCATATTATATTTCTTAATGAAATCATTTTAAAATTAAAATCAGGTGTACATTTATTCAAATTTTGACCATATATATTACTCTTTTATATCAATTTTCATATACCATATTTTAAATTAAAATTTTTGAATACTTTTATTAAAAAATAGAGCATATAATTGATTAGTTCAATTAACAATTTCTATACTAAAATCTTAATGTATTTGAAATTTTGCTATAATAGAATTAAAATATACTTTGTTATATTTATAGTATTCACTAATATCAACATTTAAGTTATAAATAATAAAAGTGAATATAAAAAATTTAAATTTAATTTATTATTAATATGAATTAATTTTATAATATCATTTATCTTTGTATAGTTGCTATAATAAAAATTGTTAAAAGATTTTTTACTATTAGTAAAAAAAATTATTGACTTTTTAATAATGTATTATTTTATTATTTACTGATAGTTTAAATTTTTTTAATACTAACAATGAATAAAATTTTAATTCTATGAAAAAAATAAAAATATATATAATAGAGATAAAAATAGCATATAAACGGTAAAGTAATTAATTAAATATATAATAGAAATAGGCATTAAAAAAGCATGTAATTGAACAAATAAGAAAGCATAATTTTATATTTTTTACTATAAATTTTTATTAATTATAATTTTAATATTAAATTTTAAAATATTACAATTTTCAAATTATTGTGCTCTCTTATGTTAGCTTTGCTTAATGTTATTTTTACTAAAATTGACAAAGTGCAAAATGGTGACTTTAGTTTCTTCACTGAAATTTTCTTTTTGGATAAAAATTTGTTTCATTATAATTGCTACCAATGGGGACGATTTTTATGGCTATGTGTAAGCAAATTCATCACAAATTTTTCACGTAAGTAAATGATAAGTTAATTAAAAATTGATAAGTTAGTTAGTAATTAATAAATTAATTGATAATTGATAACTTATAATTAATAATTGCTAACTAATAAGTTAATTAAAGTAAGTTACAAAATTAACTATTAAAATAATTAAAATTATAAAATGACATAAAAGAATAAATTAATAGAAATAAATATATAATTAAAATCATTTATATTTATCTAAATATTAAATTATATTAACATAATTAAGAAATTTAAAATAAAAATATAATATTTCATATTTAATTAATTATATTTTATAAGTTTATATATTTATTTACTGGTATAATTTTTATTTTATTATTATTTAAAATAAAATTATAATTATTTAAAATATAATTAATTATAATTTATAGTATTATTTATTTCTATATATATTTTTTATATATTTATAATTTAAAATTAAGATATAATTATGTTAAAATTAAGTTAATTATATTTTATAAAAAATAAGAATAAATTAAAAAATAATTTAAAGAGGTAATAACTTGTAAGTTATATACAACTCTAAATAATTTATTAAATTAAAATTTATTTTTTAATAAATTAGTCTAAGAAATACATTTATAAATTAATTTGTAACTTATTAACTAAAGTAATAAATTATAAATTAATATTTATTATACAAAATGAAGCCTTAATACCTAAGAATATAGACTAGAAAGGTATGGAAAAATGCATTTTTTATTTAATTGTGAAAGCAATTAAATTATTAAATATATATAAAATTAGATTCAAAATATAAAAAAATAAATTTTATAGATAACAATATATACCATCTAAATTAAATATACGACGTGAGTGATAATTTCGAATTTGAAAGTAAGATTTTTGCAGATTAATAAGACAAAATAGTGACGACATGATGTCCCTTCAAATGCGGATTGCTGTCCTGTTTTTGGTCCCATTTTTACCGTTTTCTTTCTTTCTTTTTCTTTTTTTTTTTCCTTTGCAAAATCAGCAACTAATTTATTTGAGTTCCCTTGTAAGAATAAAATTGTTTTAATAAAATTAAATACGTAATTCTAGATATAATAATTTATATATTTTCAAAACAGAATTTAAAATTAAACTTTGAATATAAATAAAGCATTATCATTAAATATAAAGTAATAAAATAATTTTATAAACATCAATTTAATAAATATAAAAAAATTAAAATTTAATTTTAAATCTTATTTTTATATTTATAATATTTTTTCCAGATTTGGAACTCTCTAAAACAATATGCTTAGGATTCATTTGTTACATTGAAATTTTTTCATAAAATATAATTATAAAATATTAAAATAGATAAAATATTAAAATATAAAATATTTTATTTATTTAATATTAAATATAAAAAAATTTTAAAAAAATTTTAAAATTTTATTTTTCTTCATGTTTAAGCTTCTAAATATTATTTTTAATTATTAATATAAATTGTATATTACTCATTTATTAATTTATTAATATATATGCAAGTAATATTTTTTTAAAAAAATGTTTTTTTAATAAAATAAGCATAACTTTAATTTGTATTTAATTTTCCCACAAATATTTAATGATAAAAATAATTTAATTCCCATTACTTATATGTTAAATTTAATTTAATTTAATTTAACAAAGATGAAATGCATATATACAAAATAACATTAAAAATGATAAGGAGAAATTATAATGTATTATTAATTTAGTAGTACATTGATAGATAAGAAGAAATTATAATGTATTATTAATATAATAATACAATGATATATTGATATATTATCATATTTAATTATATATTCTATTAATTTTTTATACATTTGATACACTATAAATTTTTGGAAAAAATCTAAAATACTCCTTTCAACATTAGGATAGTGAGATTTTACTCTTTTATTTTGAAAATTTGAAAATTACTTCCTTAAACTTTATAAAACTTAAATTTAACCATATTTATAATATTATAGTATATTAATTTTTTTGCTATTTTCTTCATATATAATTTTCCAATTTATTTTCTATTATTTTATTAAAATTTTATATATTTAATTTAATTTTTATTATTTATATAAAATAAAAATTATTTATAAAAAATAACAAGATAAATTAAAATATTAAAATATTACGATTCTTATTTGAAAATTTTATTAAAAAATTAGACAATTTAATAATATGATAAAATAAGTCGATGGTAAGTATTAATTTTAAATTTTATATAATTTAAAGAGATAATTTTTAAATTTTTAAATAAAAGAGAATAAAATTTATTTATTTTACTAAGATATTTTATATTTTTTAAAATTTTTTAAAGGGAGATAAACAACGCAAAAGCCCGCAATATGTCCAAAATAAAAGAGGCAGAAGCGACTGTACGTCCCAACTCCGGGAAAGTGGGAGGGCAGTAAATAACACTATTTTATTGCGTTGGGCAGGAAGAATTGACGGTGCATCATCTAAAAGATGTTTTAGGTAAAAAAATTAATATTAATAATTAAATTATAATTTTTTATACTTATTAAATTAAATTGATATAATTATTTTATTTTTTATTTAATAATAATTTTATTTTATATTTAAAATTTAATTTTTATATATAATATTATTAATATATTAATATATTAAATTATATAATAATTTATTAATTTTTTAAAATATATTACATAATAATATATTAATAATTAAATTTAACGAGGCATTAACTGAATATTCTTCCGTTGACCATAGATCATAGGGAGAGGGTCCGTAGCGTGTCTTTGTTGTGATTGCAGGCCATCACATCACATCATCTACCTCTTTTATGACCTATCACTTTTAAACAAGAGACAAATTAGCAGCACAATGCTGCCGCATGAATGCCACCTGTCATGATTATTTTTTTTACAGAAACATCCAATATCCGATGAATCAAATCGAGTTAGATTTTAATTGGGAAAAAGTTATTTTAATATTTTTTTATATTTCAAATTTGAATTTAAAATTTTATCTAATGAATATTAAACTTTTTATCATTGAAATCAATAAATATAAATCCTTAGCAATGTTCTGAAAATGTTATAAAAAAATTATACAACAAAATCATAATATAAGGAATTAAACTCAACTAATATTTTAATTATATATATAAATAGGATAAAAGCTTACATAATTTAAAATTAAGTATATTATAAACTTTTTTTCTCTCCTAATTTTTCTTATCATCTAAACAGAAGGAATTCAAGTTTTCTTCCCCATTTCTCCTTCTAAATTTTTTTCTTCAATTTTCTATACTCATCTAAACAAATCCTATGATAATTTACGTAATTTATAATAGTTTACAATCTTTCGATAATTTTATTGTTGTTCTTGACATGCTGCACTTAAAATATAATAATTACTGATACAATATTAATCTAATAAAAAATATATTGATCTTTAATGAATTTTATCTATTAATAAATATGAATTTAAATATTAGAGATGTCTTTTATGTTGGAAGTATGAATTAAAATTTCTAAAATATATAATTTATCATAACAAAATTATGAGCGTATCTGGAGCATAATTTGATGCGGCCATGACTGATCTGAATAGTGATGATGAGTAGAATTGTAACCTACTTCACCTTTTAGGTTATCCAGATAGAGAGAAAAGAGAGAGATAAAAATTTTTGAAATGAAAATCCTTATTTTTCAGTATACTAAATAATAATCCTAATCTCTCTATTTAAAGTCAGACTTATGATAGGAAATTACTGACCACTAAAGGGCTGTAGGTTGGGACCTCTACCCATATGAGCTTATGTATGATCCAACCTATCATGAATCATACACATTAAATCAAGACCCGATCTGTTCTATGCTTAATGTTAAAATTCAAAACTAATTATTTAAATAAATATTTCATTAATTAATTAATGCTAATCCACATAATATTACTAATAAAATTAATTAATTTATTTTAAAATACAACAATCTCCTACTTGGATAGTATTAATTAATTATATGGAATAATCAAAATATCAATAATTAAGCAATTAGTTATACATTAAGTTATAAACTTAATTTAGAGAATGAAAGTACATAGAATCATTGAATCCAATAAGAAGCCAAGTGATATAATGTCTCGTAATTTGAAAGGAACAGAATAAAGTTTAGTCTTTCGATTACAACTCAGAAGAGAAACAACCCAAGATCATTGAATCCGATAGGGAAACAAATGATTTATATATATATGTATAAAATATATTATCAATGTTTCAATATCCAAACTGAGCAATGATTATATAAGTGGAATGAGACCATACAAAATCACTAAATCCAATAGAGAGACAAGTAATGTAAAATTAATGTCTCATAATCCCAATGGAACTGGATATATATAAGGTTAGTCTTTTGAGCACAACTCATAAAAGAAATAACTCAAAATCATTGAATCCGATAGGGAAGCAAATGATTTATATGTGTAAAACATATCACCAATGTTTCAATATAAGCAATTACTGATCACAAACATCAACAAAATAAAATAAGCATATCTCAAACTCCCACTAAACTAAAATTTCATCAAAAGATTTAACAAGACCCATATGAGTTATATAATTTTAAATACTCCTATAGGTAAGCTTTAAATTAACGAATCCTTAGCATGTCTCCACTAGGGCTATGTTCAATGCGAGTTCGAGATTCAGCAATCTTCTCTCTTTAATGAACAGAAGTTCAACATAAAAAATGTTCAATATGACTAGAATTCCTATTGTTTTGAGAGAAGCACATAGCAGGAGAATTATCGCAATAAAATTTAGTAAAGGTCATGATATAGAATCAACTAATTACATGACAGATATCAACTTCCTCAACCATATAGTCTAACAAGTGGCCTTATAATATGCGATAAACTCTATTTTCATAGTTAAGATAGCTGTGAGTTTTAACACTTTTCAATAAAACAACTCCTCCAAATATCATAAAGATTTATCTAGATGTTGACTTACAATCATAATCATAATCTGAATAACTAACACCCTTAAGTAATATTAGATTGTCTACAAGTCAACATATGATTCTTAGTATCTTAAAGATACTTTATTACTTTCTTGGTCGCTTTTCAATGATCCATCCTAGAGTTACTTAAGTATTTTCCAAGTATACTAATAGCAAATGCTATATCTAAATGAATGCAGACCTGTGCATTCATAAGATTACTAATAGCAAAAGTGTAAAGAATTTTATTCATTTCAGCCCTTTCAACATTAGCTTGAGGGCAATATGATTGAGATAATGTATCGTCTTTCTAAGTAGGTGTTGGATTAGACGCACGGGTATCCATTTAAATCTTTCAAGCATTCGTTCAATCAAATTGGCTTGGTACAAATCCAAAATACTATAAGTTCTATCATGATGGATCTGAATTTTCAAATAAAAGATGTTTTGCTAAAAATCAAAATGATATGACAACATGCGTTTTGACTTATATAGAAAATGATCTAGTTGCTAGCCAACAAAATGTCATAAAGCACTAAGATGAGAAAATTATCCCATCAAATTTCTTTAAAATTCCTGCAAGTACACAATATAGTTATTTGGTATTGCAAGTCTCTAAACCCTTTGAGATCGTCTAAACTCAATGGCTAGCAAATCGGGTTCTTCAACATGAGGATTTTTATTTATTTGAACTAGATTATCAACATTATTTCATCTAGTGATGAGTGAATCAAAATTGGTATAGGTAAAATGGTGGCCTTGTCACATAAATTGATAGCCTTAAGCATCGAACTCCTACTATCCAAGTCATCCTCAAAATAAAATATCTGATCAAACTTGATTATCTTGATACTATAAGTGGGATAATAAAATTTATAACATTTTGATCCAATTCAGTATTTAATAAAGAACTCACTGATTATTCTAGAGTCTAATTTTTTTAATTAGGGATTATATGGTCTTATCTCTTCTTTACAACCCTCACACTTAAAAGTTTCAAAATATGAGAAATCTAAGTCTAACAATATACCTTTGTTTTACCAATCTTTCTAATCTCTCTTTAGAAAAATGGCCTAAATGTCAATCCCACAAATGGAAGGATTCTTACTCATTCTAGGACATTTATGCCTAATCATAACATTGATTGGAATATTAGAAGATACAATAGGATAATCTTTCAAATTCAAATGATATTGATCATTTTGTAAGGTGGCATGCCAAAAATAGCAAAATCACAATGAATCTTAATCTTTTTACTTCTTTGCCAAAAGGAATAACTATAATTATCTAAAACAGAATTAGAAATCAAATTCCTTCTGGCAGAAGGCACATAAACAATATTATTTAGATCCAAAATGTCTAGAGGATAAACATAAAGAATTTGATCCTATGTATTAAATCTTAACCTTACTACCTGTTACTCCTAAGACATTTTTGTTATTTGAGATCCGTTGGTTTTTTAGTCCTTTTAAAGAATTTGCAACATGAATAGTTGCACTAAAATCTAACCACCAAAATTCAGAAGATATTTCAAGATTATTGGACTCAAAACATACTAAAGCTAGATGGGTAGAATTGAATTTCTCTTCAACAACTTTCATGTATTCCACAACAGTGTCCTTATCTGAGATACTTTCTCTAATTCCCTTTTCAATAATGAACTTAATCACTGGTAAACAAATTCAATTTGACTCATATCATTATTTGTAATAGGTCGTATCTGCAGTACTAGACTCAAGTAATAGATTAGCCGGCTTTAGTTCTTTAAGAGTTAAATCCTCCTTAGAAATTGTTAGGTACATATTCAAAGACTCTCTCCATTCATCATAATTTGTTCCGTCAAGAGTTCTTACCATAGATAGTTATTGAAAGACTAAGACTGATGCAACAGGATTAGGAAATTATTAATTATGCGTGCACAACATAATTATAACACATGATTCCCAATTAAACAAATCAGTCAAACAACTATATAAAAAAAGTGGTATTAAAATTACATGTACCATATAATTTAACTTGTATAAGAGCTTACATAAAAATGTAATCAATATAGCCATACTAATAGGATACAAGAAATATTGAAAAATTATAATTACTACATGCTTATTCTAAGGAGTTTAAATTTTAAAATTACATTAATAATATCACACGATAGGGTGTATCCATCATTAATGCAATATGCTCCTAGATATCTCAAAAGATAATGTTTTATGTAACACAGTCTTATTATATCCATAATCTATCACTGGTGTGAAATAAATAATTTTAGGTGTTTTTATATGTACTAAATAACATAATTAAGGGCTAAAAAATTATCTAATATATCTATGTTTACAATTAGAGAGAGGTACAACACACCAAGCTCAAAAAAAATACGAAGAATGTCTATGAATTTTCTCGGGCCAAAATTCCATACATAAAATGTATTTTTAAACAATATAAATTTTACAAAATTCAAAATAAATATTTATTAGTCTCAAAAAATTATGAAAAAATTACTTAGAACTAGAAAATAAAATTCTACACAACTGGATCAAAAATGGGCACGAAAAACCAAGTGCATAGAACACACGTGCTACGGCCCGCGAGTGGACTTGAAGACAGAGCGTTTTGGTCAACTGACTGGCGTGTACCATTCATACGCTCACATGCGCGTGGCCCATATTAGGTCAACAAATTGTCAGCGTTTGACGCGTGCTACTCACGTGCTACATGCGCGTGGCTCCAAACGCACAGTCAGAAGCTCCAATATTCTGTGTGTGTGTTACACATGCACGATAGCAGAAGCAACCCTTCCTCTTTCTTTCTTCATCCAATTCAATTTTATGGCTGGTTTTTCGCCATTAATGGGTTTTAAACTCTAAAAATTTATTTTTATCTTCTTTTAATCCTAGAAAATTATATCTAATCTAGTTTAACACAGATTTATATATTTATCAGAAGATAAATGGCTTTGAAATTGTGCAATCTATATTCATAAATTTTTAGAAAAATTCAAACATCAATCCACAATAATCATGAAATTTAATACAATTAAACCACAAAATAATATTCTCAGTGTATATAACATCAGGATTTAAAATTGTGCAGACAGAAGCCTATAAATTTTTGAAATTCAAAATTTTTCACGCCTTCAATTTGCAATAATTACGCAATAAAATTGCAATCAAATAACAGTATCATATTCTGCATATTTGTAAAAGCAAAACTTGTGATTCAATAGAAAAACAAATCCAAATTATTTAAAAATCCCAATTTCAAGGGTTTCATACACCGAAGAAGAGAGAAGGGAAAAAAATTTTGCCAAGAGAATTAAAATTGCTCATAATCAAATAATCCATACTATCAACATGCTCTGATACCAATTGTTAGAAGTATGAATTAAAAATTCTAAAATATATAATTTATCATAACAAAATTATGAGCGTACTTGGAACATAATTTGATTTAGCCATAATTGGTCTGAATGGTAATGATGAGTAAAATTGTAACCTATTTCGCCCTGTAGGTTATCCAGATAGAGAGAAAAGAGAGAGAGAAAATTTTTTGAAATAGAAATCCTTATTTTTCAGTATAACAAATAAT
This sequence comes from Sindora glabra, assembly GCA_020226215.1. NCBI lineage: Eukaryota > Viridiplantae > Streptophyta > Magnoliopsida > Fabales > Fabaceae > Sindora > Sindora glabra. The sequence goes on from CM035231.1 coordinate 65,329,724, forward strand.
AATCCTGATCTCTCTATTTAAGGTCAGACTTGTGATAGGAAACTACTGACCATTAAAGGGTTATAGGTTGGGACCTCTACCCATATAAGTTTATGCATGATTCAACTTATCATGAATCATACACATTAAACCAGGGTCCGATTTATTCTATGTTTAATGTTAGAATACAAAACTAATTACTTAAATAAATATTTCATTAATTAATTAATGCTAATCCACGTAATATTACTAATAAAATTAATTATTTTATTTTAAAATACAACATTTTATTGAGAAAAGAAAAATCTTTTAATGCTATAATTTTTAGAACAATTTTCCTATCTGATGCCTAGAAAAAAAATAATAATCAAAATTATATATATGTTGTTTAATCTTCCATGCATAAAATTAAGAAAAAGTTTTATACATCCACACCTCTTATTTATATTGAAAATACATATAGACAGTGTTTAGGAGACTAAAGGACTGCGTATTAGTTTTCAGGCACGTTCTTCGCCCCACATTACAGGCTCTGGGGAAGATGGCAGAGCAAATGGGAGCCACTTGTTTGAGAGAGGTTGACCCTTCAGTGACGCATGTGGTTGCAACAGACGCCGGAACAGAGGAGTCCCGTTGGGCGGTGAAAGAGAACAAGTTTGTGGTTCCCCCGCATTGGATCGAGGCTGCCAATTACTTTTGGGCAAAAGCAGCCTGAAATGAACTTTCCCATTACAAAAGAACAGTAGTGGCTTCTTTTCTCGTAGCAGTGAACCGTGTCTTCTAAATTTAGGTGTTACATATGTTGTGGTTTCCTTGCCCAGGAGGAAGCTTTTGAAGGATGTTATTGTTCATGCCCAGCTAATTTTGATTTTGAACACACATCTCTTACAAATTGAATAGAAAAAGGAGCTCAGTTCAACTTGTCCGCTGAACTATATATTTTCCATTTTACACAAGTTTCTCTTTCACTCTGTAATTCGGTGTCCGAATGATCTCAGCATTCAAAATGGTACGTGATTCATTGAGATTCAGCCATTTGATGCCAGAAAATTGATAAAACGGTTTATCTGCAATTAAGATAGCAAATTTCATGTCATGTTTTTAGGGATTGATGACCGAATGCCCGATAATCCTTAAGCCAAATTTTTAGGTAATTGCTTGCTAAAACCGTTAGTGAAGACAGCAAAAGCATAAAAAAGCCAGCAGCAACAAGGAAACAAGAACATGGATAATCCCATAGGCAACATAAGAAACCAGAAAACAGCTATCATTCCATAAACAACAATGGAGAGCGACTCCCCACTGAAGCTTTTGGAGGAACATGGCTTTGCTTTGGGTTGAATCTTGACCAGCCTAATTTCTCTACTTTAGATAGATTCATTTTATATATGGAACCAAATTATTAACGAACTTTGCAAGAGGCCATGTTCACCCAACTTGGTTCCGGTTGTCATTGATAACATGACGATTGGCAATGTCTCTTTTCTCTGTCAGATATGTCGTTCGAACTCCTCAAAACTGCAAATATATTATATCAAACAACTTCGTAATGGGAACGCTCACTCTTGATGTAATCTTTATTGCATAATAAAAATGAAAATAATTTTTTTACACTTACATCTTTCACATTTTTTATATATTTTAATATTATTTCTTATTATTAAATAATAAAATAATAGCAAGTTTTAATATTTTTATTCAAACATTTAAGAATTATATTTTTAATAATAAAATTTAAAATAAAATAATTTTATAATCTTTATAAAAAATTTTAATGTAAAAAATTTGGTAAAATAATTTTTTATTTTTTTATTATAAATTTTTTATTAATTATAATTTTGATAATTAAATTTAAAATATAATCATTTTTTATTATTTATTATGTTATACGTTTTAGTTAATATATATTACTATTTAATATACATACTCAATTATAAATTATATACACTTTCAATTATAAAAAGTTATAAATAAAAAAAAACAATACCTTCTATTTCTATTTTATACTTTCTTTTTAGTCTTATAATTGCACATTTATCCATTCCGTATTATAATATTTATTATACAAAACATAATTATAGAATAAAATAATTATTTTATTTTTAATCATATTAAATATAATTATAAAATAAATATTTTATTTCTTTCCATAGTATAATGTTATACTGACTCAATTTCTTTTACATTGTGTTAATTTATTGCCCGCCTGACTTTTTTGTGATAGCTGCAGTGCCGGCTACTCGAGACTTTTGACACATTCTCATTGATTTAACGTGTTTTAAGTAAACTATGCATATAAAATATATTTAATTGTATTCATCTTTTTATATTTTGAACAGAAGCCCAATCATGTCCCCTTGTCACGATCGACTCCAGAACCAAAAGTAATTTCATTAATAAAAAAATGGGGTTTAGCCCTTTTACGTAGCTCAAATTCCAGATCGAACCTTAATCGTGATACATGCCTTATAGTAATAACGTAGTTGCTCATTAACGTGAGAAATTTTCTTCTTTGGATGAAAGAGAAATAAAAGAAGAAAGAAAATGTGTAAAAATAAATAAATAAATGAAAGAAAAAGTAATATATTGAGTGAGAGTAGTATACGTGAGAGATGAGAAAAATAAATAATAATTATTAAATTATATATTATAATTAGAATTAAAATATTAATAAAAATTATATAATCGCTTAAAATAATTATACAATAATTTAAAAAAGTTATATAGTTTTATATTTTAATGTTAGTATTTTAATACTAGATTTAATTATTGTAATTCACTCCTCTCACGCTCACATAAAAATATTTTTCTCACTTAATACATTCCTTAAAAGGAAATACTTCTTTATTCCTTTTTAAATGTCATTTAAGATTAATGAACAAGGATTAAGGAAGTCAATAAAAAATTAAAATTTTAAGAGGGATGAAATATAATTTATTAATATATCATCCACCTAAAAATAATCGATAAATAAAATTTTAAGCATTTATTTAAATAGTAAAAATAATATTTAAAAATAATAAATACAGTTTTAATTTGCTAAATTAATAGATAAATAGAGATAAAAATTTTACTCTTAAGTGATACTTAAAAGGAATAAAGAGAATAAATAAGAAATTATTTCTTTATCTCAAATTTGATAGAAAAGAAAAATAAATAAATTTGCTTTATTTGATCGATGAGAAGAAAATTTGATAGCTTCAAAAACAATCAATCCTTTTTTAACACTTCTCTATCAATTTCTCTATGTAATTATTAAAGAAAATAATAAGATGGTTCATGGTTCTCTGTACCATTTCTCTATCACTTTCTCTGTGTCTTTATTAAAGTAAATAATAAGAATAGATCGTCCTCGGCCTTCTGTACCATTTTTTACTGGTTCCGCGCAAAAATTTCTTCTGTGTGTTCTTTTTCGTCTATTTTCATCATTGAAAACAAATTAAATGATTTTTATTTCATTTTTATTTTTTTTTCTCAAATTTCTTCCCTTCAAAACAATAGATCAATGACATATAATTTAAGTAATAATATTATTCTTAATCCCTTATTTTCACTCCCTCATAGGATACAAGTAGATCAAATAATTTATTAAAAATTTACAACTTAGCTTATTTATGATTTAACCTAACTTAATTTATAAATCAAGGTAAAATTAATAAATATGCTTATGTAAATAAATTAGTTAGACTTTTCTTCTTTAGATTTGGCTCGTAGGCTCTCAAATCAACCTATTGAATTGTTAATATGTATTTATAAATTATAGATAATATATATTGTCAATATATAATATAAATACTTATATATATGTATGTAAACTTAATTAGTTTATTGGATAATTTTAAATCTTAAGAAAATTTTAATTTATTGACAAATTTGAAACCTTATTTATATAAATAGGTTTTTAAATGTGTCAATAGGTTAGGTTAGGCTTCTTTGATTGGCTAATAGGTTAGATCAACCCCAAATTTTAGTCTTATACAGGTAATTGATCAAGTTCAAATCAATTATTTAGAAAGCAAGTTTAACCTATTTAAGGTAAAGGTTAATCTATTTACATCTCTACTCTCTCGCTCACATTCTTACAAAAAATCTAAATGCTACTCTAATTTTATATCTATATTAGAAGATATGATAAACTGACATTTAATTTAGATGTGATGTTGAAACTAGATTGTAAATTGTTATGTACATGTGTGATTAAATTCTCAAATTAAAATATTAAAACACACACATATAGTTAAAAGTCAATTTATTTTTAAATTAGGAAATATGATGGTCTATAATTGAAAAACATGTTAATTTATAATCAAAGAGGCATGTTGATTCATAATGAATAAACACATTAGTTTATAATCAAAAGGTTTGATAGTTAATTTTCAAGAGTTATATGATTCATATTTAATAAATATGATAATTTATATACAAAAGACATAATAATAAAAAATATATATTAATTAAGGATTAAGAGATGCATCAATTTATAATTAAGAGACATCTAAATTCATGGTTAATAGATATCATATTAGTTAAAGATCATGAAGAGATAATTCAATTCATAGTTAAGAGATATATTGATTCAAGTATTGTTGATAAATATGATTGAAATAGTGAAACAAATGATACAAAAAAATATAGAATAGTAAATTAAATATTTGAGTCGATTAATAATTACAAATAATTATAAATAAATGGAAAAGATAAAAGAATTTATTTTTCATCTTGAATGAAAAATAATAAATAAATTTTTATTTTTTTATTATTCTATTATTTCTCTGAATCATTAAAAATAGTAAGGGTAAAATTGTTTAAAAAATAGTATTTTTTGTAACATGTTTTGAGCATATCATATTTTCTAACTTATTTTTTATTTTATTTTATGATATCTTTTAATAAAATTTTGAAGGTTTCATCTTATATTAAATAGCAAGTATGCATGAGTAAAAGTGGATGCTTATTTGACACTCAAAATGGAATGAGAAACAAAGAATATTGAAGGAAACAATATTTTGATTTCATTACATAATTTTTATAGTGCACTATTGATGCATGATTGAAAATATAGAAAATAAATAAGTATTAAAATTTTCAGAATTCAAAGTTGCCATATAAAATAAGTGATTATTTTCTTATTCATTTATTTGTGATTTATGAATAAAGTTTTTAGTATACATATGCAAAAAAATAATTTAAAATTTGTATACATAATATTCAATATATTTTTTAACAATTATCTTATATAAAATTTTATCATCTCTCCCCATTTTCTTCGACAAAATACATTTTGCACTAACATGTGACGGTTTTCAATCTAAACGCGCGAACACGAAGTATACATTACTTTAATAATTAAGAATAAGAAAACATGCTGGGTGTTGCACTAGCTACCTAGCTGGATATGCATCTTACAGATGGCTACAATCATAGATAACACGTGAGAGACTCACCAATAATGAAGAAAGTGAGATTCAACGTATGATAATTATATGTATATACAAGAGTTGTGTTTGTGAGCACTTAGTATACCCACATAATATTTTGTTTTCATAATTTTTATTTATTCATAATTGTGAAATTATTGTGATGACATATGACTTGTGTGATGCAGACCCAATCCATCAAACAACATTTGTGCCTTACACGTGGCAAATCATGTGTAATAACGGTGATATTTTTAATTCTAATGATGAATCATTGAAAATCCCAATTAAAGCTCCAATTGAGTGAAGAAGAAAATGACATTGAGAATATTCTGGAGAACCTATTTAATTATCTCACTGATTAAGGTGTACTTATACACATAGGAGTGAGACGCGTGGAGTGGTAAGTACACACGTTTTTCTACCTCAATGACGATGTTTTGACCGTTAAAATCGAAAGGCCTAAAATGGATAGCTTATCTCACACCACAAGATAAGATATGCCATTTCTGTTAATTCCTCGTTTTCCTCGATAGCATGTTTTTTTAATAAATGATAAATGTACTGTGTATTTTATATATATTCCACTTGTCCCGCTGAAATGTTTCCTCAAATCACTTTCGTTATGTCACGCGTAATTAATTCGATTTGGACGCACCTAACGTTATCTTCTCATAAAGGAGTTCTGTACAACTTAAAAAAAAAAAAAACTTACGCAGATTTATATGATACAAATTATATAAAATGTAATTATTTATATAAAATTTATAATTTTTTATAAAATTTTATAAGTTTATTCATAAATTTTATGATATGAAACAATAATTTTACAATATAATTTTTTTTTAAAATGATGTGGAATTTTAAAAAAAATTATAAATTTTATATTAAATATTATAAATTTTATTAAAAAATTGTATAAATTTTATAACAATCGTACGATGCACCCAAGAAGTTTTCTTTTCTAAAACAATATTACACCGGTCATTAGGCTTTAATTTATGATAAGTTGGCAGCTACATATAATCGTGAATCTCAGTTGCATCCATAATATTGAAGTAATAATAATTGCATATTCTCTTCCACCGACTCTAACCTTATGATTGAGAAGAAAATAAAATAAAAATTAAAAATTTAATTTGAAAGAAAATTTTTTAAATTTTAATATATAATAATAATCACAAATCTAACAATATTAATTTCTCTCTTCTCCCTTTCTTTTAATTCAAGTAAAGGAAAATTTTAAAAATTTAAGATTTTCCTTTTTTTTTCCCTTAGAAAAATGGGGTAATTGAATTAAATTTTAGAATTTTTTCATTTAATAAAAAACTAGTAATTAATTTCTATATGAACGAATTTGAACTCTATAACTTGTTTAGTCACGATCTTATGAAAAAACAAAAAAAATGATATTATATATTGTATAGAACATTAGGCTTATTTATTGACTGACTGTAATTTTAAGTTTCGATTATTAAATAAATTGGATCAAGTTACATTTTTTGTGCGATTCAGTTCCACTTACTTGCAAATAACTCATTTTGATTTATTTGGTGCAAGTAATTAATAAATTAATTATTAATTTAAGTGATTACATTAAAAGTGTTTTAAAAATTAATTATTAAACTAATTTATAAATGTAAAATGACATAAAAATTTATTAATATCAATAAATATATAAAATAAATTGATTTATATTTATTTTAAATTCAAATAATGTTAATACTATTAAGATTTTAAAAATAAGAAATTATCTAAAATTATTAAATCATAAAAAAATTATCAAAAATTTAATTAATTATGTCTGTAACATAACATATTTCTTTATTTATTTAGTCAGTTATTTTTTATTTATTTATGTTAAATTATTAGATATAAATAAAGATATTAAATGAATTTAAATTTATAAATTTATTTGGATTTGTCACGGATTTTAACAAAATCGAATCATCCAAAGATCTTTTTTTTTTTTTTGTTTTTTACAGATAATGATTTGATTCATCATAGATTGGATGAATATAAATTAATTCCCAAACTTTCAATTAAAATTTATGGATCTATCCGAATCAATCACAAATTTTGAGAAATCTAAATTTTCAAATTTTAATTTTTTTTTTACGAGTATCGAACTTATCCATTATTAACAAATCCGTATTTGATACCTGTAAGTACACAGTAAATATGCAATTTTGCACATGTGTTTTATCACCTTTGTCATTCTGGCCGTGAATCATATCATATTATGTCATTTGGTTTTGTGCACACTAGTGACACGCAATATTAATAGACTAATCTAAACGCATTCAACTATTTCTGAAACGTTTATTATCTTATTATTTTCATCCAAAATGCCCCTCCTGCCCTTCATGTCTAAATGATGACTTTATCCTTGGGAGGATATTTTGTTACCTACTCTTATAGTATATTTAATAGGATGAAATAAAAAAAAACATAGAAACAAATGAAATAGAAAAATGTTTGTTTGGTATATATTATGAAATAATAATGTTTACTTTTTAAAGAATAATTATTTTATCAAATAATAAAATCTCAATTCCATGGTAAAAATGATGAAATAACTATTTTATTATTTACGAAATGAATTTTTTTATACTTTTATCCCTTCATTTGTCATATGTTTCAATATTAAATTCTATTAATAAATAATAAAAAGCTTAAATTTTCAATGTTATGTCGTTAAATTATTTCAAATATATTTTTAATAATAAAAATTAAAATAAAATATTTTTATATTTTTATGCAAAAATTATTTAATATAAAAATTTTCATACATTAAATTTTTATGATTTTACTACAGAAAATTGTTTGTTAGATATAATAATATTGATAATTATAATTTTCATGTTTTATTATAAAAATTACAAATAAATGAAAAATAATAATATCATTTTTACATAATTATAATTTCAATTTTATACTTTTTTATTTGTAAGAATATTATTGTTATTAATACTTCTTTTAATTCCATTCTTATAATATTTGTTATACCAAATATAAGTATAAAATAGAGTATACTTTTCATTTTTAAATTGATCAAATATAATTATGAAATAATTTATTTTTTTTCATTTCATTCTAATTCATTTTATCTTACCAAATATAACATTATTTCCTTATCTTTTTTAAGTTAATCGAGTCCTTCTAGTCTAAAATATTTATTTCACCTTAGTTTTTATTTTGTGCGCTAAACGCACTTCCGGTTCTTCTTGACGAGAATGTTTTTACCTGCTTAGCCCACTTTCTTGTATAAAATGGAACCCAAGAGTTGTTATGAATTTTTCGATAGAATGAAAGAATTTAGTGCAAGAAATGATAATTTGTCGATAGAGTAGGGAATTGTTAGGTGTTGTTCCAATCAGCCGAAGCCACTAGTCGAGCGAGCCCATTGACAGTTTTTGACATTACGGGACATGGTTGACGTGGCAGCAGATACGAGGTGGACACTGATTGGCGGTTGCATGGTTTGTAAGAAAGGGATGGGTTATTCATGAGGACACGTGGAGCAAACCCTTTGTTTAAGACAACAGGGTTAAACTGCTAAATGAAATTTTATGAAGAAATTGTCTCATTCCCACGTCATGAACAGAGGAGAGAAAACAGAAGAAAGAAAGTGATTATTTTCTTGATGTAATAATATATTAATATATTAGATGATTCAATCTTATATTAAAATATTTTAAATTAAATTTAATATATTATATGATATTATTTTATTGATTATTTTTTTTGCTACGATTAAATTTAATAACATATTAATGCATTATTACATTTACAATGCATTGTAATGATCTCCTAAATGAAAAGGTTCTTTTTGCCATTCAAATAACATACAATCAATCGATGAGCATTAGTTTAGAAGAAAATATGTTGTGTATTACTTTTTGGGTTAAAAATTTATTTTGATCATATAAGATTAAATTTTTAATTAATTTTATATCAATATAATTTTTTTGTAAGATTAAAAATTATCAAATTTTAATCATTTCATATAATAATTTAATATTCTATCTTATGTATAGAAAAATTAATTTTAAGAATTTTTAATCTTATCATAATTAGATTAATATAAATTTTTAGTCATGAACGAAATTAATAAAATTTTAATTTTATATGAACTAAAATAAATTTTTTGTCATTTAATAGATAGAGGTTTGAATATTAAAAATAATTATTACTGGAGAAAAATTCATTAATACTGCAACTTCAAAATGATATTTTTAAGAAAAAAAAATACAACACAGTCAATTATAGTGCATTACGTCTTTTTTTTAAGCACTCTACTAGTCCCCTTTTTTTTTTTCACAACAATCTACGTTTATGCACTTTATTTTTCTCACACTTTGCTGTAATTATTTGTTATTGAAGTTCATGTGTCATTTCTACGCTTCCTGCATATTTCGAGCTCGCTAAACATGTTTATTTGATTACATTTATCCCTAATTGCATTTGTTTTCAGTACAATAACCTCATATTTTTATACATTTTTATTTATTAATGCTTCTTGTTGAATTGATAAGGATTTAAACAGGGCCCATTCTTTGTATGAATTCGCTCTGCTAAAGAGTCAGAATCCTATTGCAAAATTTGCACCATATAAACACGCCCACACAGCGCCCACAAGTACATTATAAATATAATTTTTTAGTACAATAATAATTCATGACATTTAAAATTTGAGTGTAGAACCTTATACAAATTAATAAATCTTAATCCTTTAATATTATATTTGATGGTTATAATTCATTTCTTTCATTTTTATATAAAATAATCTATTTCTTTCATTTTTATATAAAATAATCTATCTCACTCAATACGATTCCAGGGTTCACAATAAGTCAAATTGGAATGAATTGATTTTAACTCAAACTTTACTCAATTTAATTTTATTTAGCTCAAATTTAATTTGAATTTGATTTGAGCTAATTTTTTAATTGAAGCTCAACTCAAATAGATTTCATTATTTGTTTAACTTGATTTGATAAACTTAAATTAGTATTCAAAAAATTAAATTGAGTTGATCAATTTAATCAAAAATTTTGTGGACTAAATATATATACATTTTGATTTATCATCAAAATCGAAAGTACTTAAAATCATATAAAAAATATTAAACTAACCTTAAACGGATTAATAAACATTAATCGGCCACCATTTTATAATTCTTATAACTTTAAAATTTTATATTATCATTCTAATTTTACAATGAAAATATTTATACAAATCTTTTATAATATTTGATGTAGACTTTCATTTAAAGAGTATTTATGCCTTCCCACCCCTTCTTAAACAATATTCTTAAATTTTATTTACATTAACCACATAACTAATTTCAAAACGAAAATGATATTAATAATATTTATCATTAACTCTAGTTATCTTTATTTTTATTATAATTTAAATTTAAATGTAAATATTAAATTTCAATTACCGTGATTAATAATTTTTCCTTGTAACAAATATATAATTTAAAATATATATTATAAAAGAATTTATAATTAATATATAAAAATGTATTAATTAACTTTAAATTACACATATTATTTTAATTAACTCATGATACAAAATATTTCTAACCTCAAATTCAATCTATTTAATATATGAATTAAATTATTTAATTTATATTTATTTATTTAATTTATAAATTTGACTCATCAAATTAGGAATTGAATTGAATTTTGAGGATTTCCCGACCGAGCTGATTCGAACCATTTGCAATTATACGTGGCCCGTTGTGAGGTAATGCAAATTTGTATTATTGGCAATTATAGTTTGGTATTGGAAGCAGGGAATCTAACTCAGCAAGTGTTCCAACGAAAATGGAACACCTGGCAAATGAAATATTTGCTTTCAGTGAATGTTCAGACACGGTCCATGTAGTTTTGATGTAGTTAATCAATCAACCTCCTGAAGTGAAAGGGCATGTGCGATGCGAATTATGCATGGGAAGCGGCCAAAATTTGGATACCAAATTTTAAAATATTCGAACGTCGATGGTAACTGCTCGGGATGTGACCCCGGGGGCCCCCGGTTTAGACTGCCAGCTGGAGGTCTCCAAATTGGGCAAGATCACTGATCACCTTTCATTTTTGCCACTCAATTGACAAGTAAAAAACCAAAAAAATAAAATTAAAAAAAATGGGAAAAAGTTAATGTTGATTTCACATCCGAACTAAGCATCCACTTCCTGTAAAACTCGCCCGTCCACATTGATATTTTTTATGTTACAGTGATATTAGTTTAAAACATATTTATATTTTATATTTAAATTTAAATTTTTTATTTTTATTGAATAATTTATTATTTTTATTATCCGAAAAAATCGCACGGGCAGTGCAAACTCAATAAACGAGTACTGAACGGAGTGAGTGGCGGAAATCAATCAAACATGGAGTAAAATGCAATGGGGAGTTTGATGTTTTAGTAATAATGATGGTGTTTCCCAACCAAATGGCAATTAAGGTTCCCGTCAACTTTTTTTTCCTCCTTTCCATTTTAATGACAAAGTGTGTGATATGTCTAGGGACAGTTAAGAAAATTAGTATTGGGAGCCGAATTTCTATAACGCAGTTATAAAATATAAGTTCTAGTAACAAAATGAAAATATATAAAAAGTTAGTAAAGAAATAAGTAGATAACGAATGGACTAATGAAACTTAAAATTTAAGATAATAAAAGATATCAAAACTTATTGAATAATTTTTTTATTTTATTAAATAAAAAATTCAAAGTTCAATTGCTGCACTGTTAAATTATGTAAAAAAAAAGGTCAAAGATAAATGCTAACAATAATTTTGAAACATTGAAATTAACTGTAAGTTCAATAAATATAATTTAAATTTTTTTGAATAATTCTTTATTTATATTGATTATGAAATTAGACAAATTTGATAATCTAAATTAAAAATCATTGATGTGATACTAAACAAATGAATAAATAAATAAATAAAACTATTTAAAATGATTTTCTTTATCTTATTATTTTAAGAGTTATATTACAAACATTTTTATTAAAAATATTCCAAAAAATATGAAATAAAAATATTTATAAAAGAATAAAATAATAATAATTTTTTATAAATAATAAAATTAAAATCTTTTAAAACTATTTCAAAATTAATAAAATAAAAATTATTCAAATAATAAAATTTGTGTCTATGATGTATTAAAACTAAATAATTTGATTGCAAGTGTAATTACAATGATATTTAATATTATTGAGACACTTTATTTTATCCAAATCTTATCATAAAGTTAGGCAAATTTAGATAGCCAAATCAATAAGTTAATTAAAATTAAAATCTTAGAAAAACACACATATGTTCTAATAAGGACTATCGTAATTCACAAAAATAAAATTAAAATAAATAAATAATTATTTTTTAAACGAATGTTGTAGGGTGTTAATATCTCCACGTAACTAACTTTTGAATCTAAATTTTATAAATATAGATCATTTTTTATATTCTAATTATATCATAAAAATTATTGGCAGTGATTTCATTTTCTTCTTATTTATATTCACCAACGTTTTAAGTAGGCACGAAAGTTGCTTGCCTCTCACGAATTCCGCTGCCAGACACAACAAAGTGCGATGAATAAAATTCTATAATTAATTGAAGCCAAAAATAGTGACAGAGCATGCATGTGATACCATTTTATTAGTTAGTATGCGTTGTCTTCCATCCTTTCAATCTCAACTCTTGTGGCTCTCGTTCTGGCTCGTCTTGTATTTGTTTTTTATTTTTCAGCTTGCGCACTTCATCGTTGAAGTAAAAGATTAAAAAAAAGTCCAATAAAAAAATAACAATGATTACAATGAATGAGATATTAATTTACTCATTGTCCAAATTCTTAGATAACAAAGTCGTTTGTGCACATTAATTTTAATATCGTCTATTTTTTTTTTTTGAAAAATATATTCCGTAGAATGAATACATTTCTTTACATATAAATAAATAAATTAATATCATGTACATATTTTGAAGTTATGCTTTTAAAAAATATGATACTTAGAATTATTATATTACAAGAAAATAATTTTCTTTTTAAAAAATAAAATATTATTTTTTATCAAACTATTTATATTTAATATTAATATATAAATTATTTTTTAATATTTTAATATTTTATAAATTTTTTTTAGAATATTTTTCGTCTAAATAAACAAAACTTTGATATGAACTTATTTGCATCTTCTAATTTAAAGTATATATAAAAAAGGTTATACATAATTTATACAGCTAGCACTTTTGCTTACTTACTTACTCCTTCTATTCCTATTTATTTATTGTCATTAACTAACTTCACATATATTAAGAAAGTAGTTTAATTTATTTATTATTAGTAAATTTTATAATATTACCCTTTATACACAAAATTTAAAATAGTTGAAAATAAAAAAAGAAATGTAAAGAAATAAATGTAAGTGAGTTAATAGTATAGAATAATAAAATATTTATTAGTAAAAAAAAGGATAGATTTAAAAAAAATATTTAATACTTCATTAGAATTTTAAAGTGATAGATAAAAAAGAATAAAAAAATTATTTAAAATGCAATAGATAAAAAGGATGAAGTATTTTTTTTGTTAAAAAATTGTAATGAAATATGATAAATGCTTCTCACGTGCTCCTTTATCTCCTCTGTTAAATTGAAGTTGGAGCCCCATAAATATGATTTGTATAATTCCTTCCTTTATTTCTCCCCAAATCTCAAACCCTAATATTTCAATTTCACATTTTTGAGTTACCGTTCAATATTGGTAGCGGCAAAAAAAAATTAATATTAATTTCAATGAAATTAAGCATTTGCCCAATTCTTCATGTTGGGATAAGACATGGCGTTTTCTAACATCACGATTCTCCAAGTGTCTGTATGATGGAGAAATATTTATTTAAATATTGTTTGTCACCTAATTTTTAGGCGTTATTATTTAATATGTGAATTCATTTTATCTAGTAATTAGTTAAATATAAATAATAAATTAATAATTATTTATTATTATTTATGATAAGAGAAAAATTAAATCAATTCATAATTGACTATTAGATAAAATGAATTCACATATTATTAGCTAACAATATTTAAATGATAGTATTTAAAGATAATATGATTGAAAATAGTTATGTAAGTATTCCTCCTATATAATATCATGATAGCCCACGAATTTTAATTGAATATTTTTCCCTTTTCCTAAATATCCCATTTGCACCTATATGCATGCAGAAGCAGAATTTCGAATTTACAAGGTGAAATTACGTCCAAAGTTAATATTAGGGGCCGTTTATTTCGGGGTCTTCAGAAGAGGAAAAGGGAATGGCAGGGTTTCATTCCCTTTATTTTTGTTTGATTTAAAATAAATTCATTCCCTTTCCCCTTTTTTCCTTAATGGGATTACCCCATTTAAGGGAATGGTGATTCCCCCCCACTCCATAGGGAATCTCATTCCCTTTCCCTATCTTCTCTAATAATATTATTAAATAATTATTATATATTAATAATATTATTAAATATTAAATATATAATAATATTTTATTATTATTTAATTATATTAATAATATTATAATATTTTTAATATTAATAATTAATAATAATAATAAGTAAAAAATAAATAATAATTATTTATTATTTATAATAATTATTACCATATTTAATTTAATAAATAAATAATTATTATAAAATAAATAATTATTATATATTAATAATATTATAAATATTTATTTAATAAATAATTTTATTAAATATTAAATAAATAATTATTATAATATTATTTAATTATGTTAATAATATTATAATTTTTTTAAGTTATTAAAAATTAATAATATTAATAAATAAAAATTATGATAAATAATTAAAAATAAATAATAATAATTTTATATTAATAATATTATTAATATTTATTTAATAAATAATTTTTATTAAATATTAAATAAATAATTATTATTATAATATTATCTAATTCTATTAATAATATTATAATATTTTTAATTTATTAAAAATTAATATTATTTAATTTTAAATAAATATTAATAATATTATTAAATTTTAATAATTATTATTTATTTAATTATTATTTTAATAATATTAATTTTTAATAAATTAAAAATATTATAATATTATTAAATACTAAATAAATAATAAATATTATAATATTGTTCAATTATATTAATAATGTTATAATATTTCTAATAATTATTATTTTTAATATTATAATATTTTTAAATTATTAATAACTAATAATATTAATAAAATTATAAATATTAAAAATAATAATGAAATAAATAATAATTATTAAAATTATTATAATAATATTAATTATTATTAATATATTAATAATAGTTAAAATAGAGTATTAATAAAAATAATATTAATAAGATGTTAATAAGATGTAAATAAAATAAAAATAATAAGATAATAATTATAATAATTATTTTAAAAATAATTATAAATATATTATTTTTAATGCAATAATTATTAATAAAGTAAATTAAAAATACTTGATTTCCTTTCCTATTTGAACTAAACAGATTGGGTAATCAGGAGCCATTCCTTTCCTTTCTCCTAATTCTCTTTCCTGATTCCATTCCCTTTCCCCGGTTTGAACCAAACGGCCCCTTAACAAGGAAGTACGTAATAATTCTTATTAGATTTAGATGAAAATTTAAAGCAAATAAATATGGTAATGTTGCAAATTATAAGAGGTCATTGACATTTGAAATTGCATGTCCACAAATTATAAGAGCTACCACACAGATAAAGTGTATATTTTTTACCCACATATACTAAGATGCATATCTAGGAAAATGTAAGACCAGATTATGCATAAAAATAGTATATAAATATTATTTTTCCTCTTAGCAATCTTAAATTTCATATCATAATTCTTAAAATCGGATCATTGAGCCGGACAAGTTATTGATTTGCTAATTTATTAATTTAATCATTTGTTCATTGATTAAACTAATTTTAAATTAAAAATATAAATTATATATACATATATTTATATATATTAAAAATATTAATTATATATACACACATGTATACATATATATAAAATAATAGTATATATTTATAATAACAAGTTTTGATAAAATGAAAAAAATAATGTAATATAAGTAAAAGATATAAATAAATATGTAATAAAATATAAATAAGATATCAATAATTTATACTAAAAATATTAAAAGAAATAATATAAATTTAATTGATTTAAAATTATAAAAATATTATATTTTAATTGTTGTAAAAGTATAAAATTTATAATTTTTAAAAAATATAAAAAAATTTGCAATCAATCTGTTGATAGATTTTGGCCGGTTCAATGTAGGGCTTAAATTGGATCGTAAAATGCGATTGAGCAAAGGCTAAGGAATTCAAACAAAAGCAAGAAATAATTATGATATTGTCCCAACAAAATAAAAATTACGTTCGTTGCTTTGGTTGGATATTTTAAATAATAAATAATTATAAAGAAAACATAGCAAAAGGTGGAAGGCGTAATTGTTTGGCGTCGATGTTGACTAAATAATAGATTAGTAAAATGAATATTTAAATATGAAACTTAAGGAAAAATTATGTAGAACCCTTTTATAATTTCCTTTATATGTGACTTACTTCTATATTATTAAAACATTTTATTTACCAACTTTTATTTATTTAATAGTATAAGTAATCATCTTTTGTTGATTTTTCGTTTATTATCTAAATAGATTAAATATGTGATTTTCATGTCATTTTATTCCCCTCTAATAATAAATAAAATTAAAGCTAATTCTGGAAAAGTCTCTTAACATTCTCCACCTATTTTATTAATCATTTTAATTATAATTAGGAAGCTTCTCCTTGTTAAATAAGTAAAAAATGATTTATTCACTCTTCTACAATAAAAACTAAAAATTTAGCTTCTTTTAAATATTTATTAATTATTAATATCTCAAAAAAATAAATTATCTTTTCATTTGTGTATATGCGCTATCCAATGATATTGATATCTTGTCTATAAATAATAAGAGCCGGAAAAAAATGTCATATAATAAATAAAAAATGATGAATTAGATGTAAAATAATAAAAGGCTTAAATAAGAAGAAAATAAAATTTAAAAGAATTGTAGAAAAAATAAAGTAGATTGAGAAGTTAGCTGTATAAGAGCATAAAATTAGAAAAGAATTTTAAAATGGATTAAAAAAGAAAGAGGTGTGAAAAACTGAATCTAAATACGTGCAAAGACATTCTATAAAAGAATATTAATATTGTCATCCTTTTATCAATCAATTATATAATATAACAAACTATATAAATGGTGAAGGATGAATTGTTTTTATCTCGAGTACAGTATCAAGCTTTTAATATTGTTTCCCTCTAATTAGAAGTGCAAATAACTGAAAAGTGATAGTAGATATATATGTATTAAAAATAGAATTTAAATTTAAATTTTAAATATGAATTAAAAATTATCATTAAATATACAATAATGAGATAAATTTATAAAAGTCAATCATTGGATATAAATGATTTAAAACTCAATTTCAAATTATATCTTCGGTACTTATAACATTTCTCGTTACGTAGAGTATGTAATAAGTAAATTAATTAATTTATTTTATTTTATTAGGTTACATTATTATTTAATTTTGTATCTATCTTATTACTCATAATTTTTTATACATAACTTGAATCAATTTTAGATATACAATTTTCAAAACTAATAAGATAAAATTTAAATGTAATACATAATTGTATATAAATAAAATTTAAATTATAATATAAATATTATAAAAATATAATTAAATTTATATCAATTTAATTTCTAAGTTGAAGATGCATTACACGTCTATATAAATTTAATTATTTATAACGGTTAATTTTTCAGTACTTAAACGTCAATATGGATGTAAACACGTTGCTACATTTTGGTGAAAGGAAACAATAGCCCGTGCAATATAATTATTTGTTTAAATATATTATTTTATTTAGTAATATCTAAAATTTTATAAAACGTTATAATGCAAAGAGTCATACCATGTTCTAGTTACATTACTTTTATTCTATTCGCTTTGATTAAATATTTTAGATTTTAAATAATAATTAAACGCGAATGTAAATTATTGCTTGTACAATGTTATTCTCAATTTACCCACTGCATCACTCCAAATTAAATTCAGCTCAATCTAATTTCTTTCCCAGCTCCATTTTGATAATTTAGAGAATTTGAGGGTCATTTCACAATTACAAAATCTTAACATTGAAAAGTGATATTTAATCAATTAAAGATCTTTCAACGCACCACAGCCGTTCATTAGATAGTAAACGGTTGCAGTAGTATTTTAACGGTGAGTGGAAATTTCTCTTTTTTAAAGCTACACTTCACGCCCCTTTACCGGCCAAATAGGTCTAGTCAGACAAAGACATAAAGCAATTGTATCAGAGAAGAGCCGTGGAACGAAATTTAAAAAGCAATAATGATGAAATTTTGCTAACTTTTAAAAGGAAAATATCTTGAAGCACTATGAAATTTAAAATTACTTGATCCTATATATTAGCATTATTTTCTAAATTAACATGAGCACACTCGGATGCGACTATGGCTTGCCTTCTTGTAAGATTCGACACCAAAGTTTATGCAGATAAGTACAAGGATGACTTTAATTTCATCCGTAACTTCCTGTAATTGATCTAATATTTTTGTGGAGGGCCTAACATTGATTTAAACATTATATTAATAAGGAGACTTCTTCTATCATTATTACAAATTTTATGCAATTATTTTCATAAAATTTATAATTTTTTTATAAGATTTTGTAACAACTTTTTAAGTTTTGGTATTGTAAGATCACTATTTTCTATTACCAAATTTATAAATAAAATTGACAAATTTTATAAAAAAATTATGAGTTGTACATAAATACTTATATTCTATAAAAATTCATATCAGCACAATCTTTTCTGAAGGTTGTCTTATAAATAATTATACCCAACGACAATATATACTTTGCTCACAGCGAATTTGATCATATTTTGGAAGTATAATTCGAAATGCGTGCATCTTGAACTTTCAACGTCAACAAACAACTGCACCAGATTCAATTATTGAGAGATTTCTCTATTATTTTGGAGGCACTAAAAAGCAATTTTTGTATAATAAATATTATTATCCATAAGTTTATATTAAACAACATTATCAGCGAGACATTGTTGTAAAACCCAGCGCAACCTGGTTGGTTGAACCAGTCGGACTGAGACTTGGGACTCAAAATGAGCCAAAATGACCCCTGAATCCGGGAGTAGCCTTGATCAGGATTGAACAGTTGAAATGTAATCAAATTCTAGATAAACTGCTAACCCGGTTCTACTAGTTTTGGAATTTCCCTTTTTATCCGGAGTTAGCATTTACCAGGATTGAACAGATCTGGTCAAATTTTGGGTAAACTGTTAGCCCGGTTCAACCAGTTTCAGAATTTCATTTTGAAAAATAGTTAAACGTTTGCGGAGAGGTTTGAGCAGTTGACCCTTGGCCATGTAGAGAACGATCAAGCCACTTCGTCTGCCGCTCTCTCTGGTACATATGTTATAAAAACATATTTATCATAAAAGAAATCGTTACCTTATATTTACTTTTAAATGATTAATTTAACCAATCTCACTCATTATGATATTAGTTTAAATGTTATAAAATTTTATTGTGTAAAATTAATTTATATTAATAATAAATTAAATTTAAATATTTAAATTTAATTTATTATTAATATAAATTAATTTTACAATAGTATCCACTCATATATTATTATATATTATTAAAAAATTATTAATTTTTATTATAGTTAAAAAAATTTAATTATTATTTTTAATCAAATAACTTATCTTTTTTTATTCTTTAATACCATAAAATATTTTACATTGAAAATAAATTTAAACTCTCATATAATTAAGTATAGAGTTTTAAATAATACGTTTGTCTCTCTCTCGAGACTCGATTCCAGATTGAGTGAATAAATTTACACAAAACTTAATAACCTTTCTTTCTATTTTAGGACATTTTTTCTTTTTACGATTGGATATTAATCCAACAAATTATTACTGAGTAGGTTCCAAACCAGAATTCTAATAGATGCAACATTGCTCAAGATGGTGACCGGACCTGGCAATGCATGTTAGGATAACAACTCAGAGAAGGACTGCGCTGTGGGGCTTGGCATGTAATCAAAGCATTTTCTTTTTGCTGAAAATATTAGATGGAGGGAGGGTAATGATTTGGTTCAGGTCCATGTGCTCCCACGAAAAATATTTTTTTAGAATATAATTATAATTTATTTGGATACAAAAAATTATTTCATTTTTTTAATATTAAATATAAAATTATTTTTATTATTATAATTTTATATATTATTTTTAATTATAAATATAAATGACATATTATTTTTTTATAAATATATGTATATATAATTTTTTTATAAAAATATTTTTGTATGAAACAAATAAAGCCTTAATGAAATTCTTATTTGATCATATGAGAGATAAATTTTCAGGTACGTAAAGAATTACACTTTAAAGAGTTTATATATTTGTTTTTATTAATTTATGTTTATTTCTCTTTTAATAAAATAAAAATATTTCTTAATTTATAATATATATTATAAAAATTTATTTGAAAACATCAAATAAAACCTAACCCTAGTTAGTTTGACACAAAAGAAACTATGAAAACAAGAATATTAGAACCAAATTTTGGTTCTAGTAGTGTTAAATTTCTATTAATTTCATCTAAAATAAGATTTATGTTAATTTAATCTTTAAAGATTTAAAATCAAATAAAATTTTAATCTCCTAACAAATATTAATTATTTAGAACAAAGATTAAAATTTCACTTCAATTTAAATTTTTAAAAATTAAGTTTATATAAATTTTATCTTAAAAATAAAATTAATAAAAATCTAAGATAATACAAGTACCAAAATAGGATTTTTGAGGAACAAGAAAACAAGATCATATTATAAATGTATCATTTCACATGGCAGCATCTTAGTTCCGTTGCCCAATTGCAGCTCTCTGATCCCATTCTATCATTGCTAACAAACAAGATTTTATTTTTGAAAATTTGTTATTTAATATAAATCCGACAAATTTTAATGCCAGCAGACTATTATTGTAAAAGGAGCTTTGCATCCCCTGCCAACTAAAATATTATAAAATTCTATATAATTATATATTATTGTAAAACCATACATTTATTAATCAGAAAGATAAATTTGAATGTGCATCATGATCACGCATAAGAATCGTCATTGGTCATAAAACATGTAATCTATTGATAAATCATCTAATTTCTCGGCATTAATTTATTAATGCATTCAAGATTCGATAAAAAAATCTTACAAAATTACAAATCAAAGACAATGTTTACTAGATAAATCTTATAAATAATTTAAATAAAAAATTATTTATTTATTTATTTTGATATTTTGATTTTTGAGTGTGATGTAGAAGGGTTTTACTATGTATACTTTTTTAAAGACGCTTTAATCATACCTCATTTATAAATTGTGAAGTTTACAATTTAATAATTTTCATTATTTAATAAAGAGGAATATATGATATACTTCCGATTCCTGGCATATATCAAGAGCGGGCTAATAAGACCAAAGTCGATTTTTAGTCTGTACCCAAACCTATTATATCAGGGTCTGGATTCATTAATTAAGTCCTCCAATCTAGGATTTAAAAAACAGTTCGCAACCGCAATATTACTAGCAATATTGCTTTTTTGAGAAAGATCACATCCACGATTTTTTATAGTTTTAGACTGTTATGATTACATTTTTTTGTATTTATTCGCATCGTGATGGGACTGCGGTCGCAACAGCGATCGCGATCGTAACTGCAATTTAAATCCTTACCTCTAATATTGGTATTTAGACAAAAAAAAAATTACGCCCGAACTATTAAATGGATCAAGTTTGAACACCCCATTAAACAATCGGGTCGACCCGATCCCTTGGGTGCCCAACCTAGCATATATTAGCCCTTTTTCTGGGTAGATTAGCTGTGGGGGGTCCTCCTTCGAGACGCAAAAGTTGTGTTCTCTGCAATTGGTGCTCACAAAGAAAAAGCCAGTTTCTGAATTTTCAGTATTGGACGGCCGACTGTATTATTCCTCAACTAATTTAAAGTCAAGTTAGATTAGACATAATATGAGAATGAAGATAGTAATCATTCAATTTTTTACTCCCTTGGTAAATATCAGTTAATCAATATTTGAAGCTAGCAATTAGAATA
Source organism: Sindora glabra (assembly GCA_020226215.1). Taxonomy (NCBI): domain Eukaryota; kingdom Viridiplantae; phylum Streptophyta; class Magnoliopsida; order Fabales; family Fabaceae; genus Sindora; species Sindora glabra. The sequence goes on from CM035231.1 coordinate 65,352,410, forward strand.
TTGAATTGCATTCGCACCCATTAAAAGTAATGAAGAAGCAAAAGCCAAAAAAAAAAGTCCAAAAAATTCTGAAACTAATTCTTTGTTTCTTTCTTAATCTAAGAAACAAAAGCAAAAACCAACTGATTAAAATTGGGTTCTTAGAGCAGTCTGGCTGTATATATATTTCCAACATTTGAAAACTTGTATTAACCGCACTTTATGGTTTGGACCTAAAATTTTAATTTATCAATCAATTAATAATCGATATCATATTATCTATGAATAAAAAATATAGCAATCATTTTTGCCTATTATATTTTTTTATTATTTGTATTCGTGGTGGTGTCGCTTCCTGTATCTACATCGTCCAACAGGGACAACACAGTTGTACAATTATAATTTTATGATATGATAATAATGAATAAAAACAAAAATAAATTATACATCCAGCATGAGCAAGACAACCGTGAAGAGTTTCTTCCACAATTATAATCTCAAATAAAAAATTGTGCAATATAGTTTTAATTTTTTTTTCAAATTCCGTGTTGTCCATTAATGTATAATTGTAACAACCATACCAGTTTTCCAACAATGTTAATCAAGTTCATAAAGTTCCAGAAGCTTCTTTAAGTAAATTTTAATTTATCTCTCTTTTTTAACGGTAGTTGTTTTCGTGTATAAAATAGGGGATATTTAATATATTAAGATTTATATTTTTAATTTTAAAATTTAAAAAATATAATTTAATAATAAAATATTTAATTTTTTTTTATAAAATGGACCTTCCCGAAATATAATCTAAAATGAGAGATGTATTATGATGAATAAAAAGGACAGGTGGCCGCAGCTAGTAGGGTTTAAAATTGGAGGGCATGCAGAAAGAAAAGGACAAAGGGAATCCACAGTCTGCAGGTAATCGGATGAATGAATGCACGGAGATTCCATTTTTGCGGATGAGTGAATGTTCCTTTGCACGTTAAAGACTCCGCACTGACAAGAGGCAGAAACTTATCACAAAACCGTACGTTAAACATAAATTGTGTAACGCAGCTGCCATGCGTCTATCGGTAAGTTGTTTTTTCTTATAGTCACGCCACACTTTTTTTATCTGGATCTGAATGGAATTAATCGTTGTATGAGGTGGGATTAATAAAATGATAATTTTTTAAAACAAAATAATCTTTAAACATCGAATTCATAATTTTTATATTAAGTTTGAAATGTCTTATTTATATTAAATTATATCACACTTTTTTTTAATCCAAAATAAGATTAAACTTTATTTGAAATGTAAGAGTACCTTGATTCTTTATCATATTAAGTGTCTCAACAAAAAAAAAAGTTTAAAATTATAACCACTCTCTCCAAATTTAGAATTCATTAATTAAGGATCAGTTAATTCTGAAGATATATATAAAAAAAAAAATGGTGTGAAGCACAGATACGTTGAATGCATAGATATCAATTCTACATAAAAACTAATTCGACAAATTCATTATCTTCGAGATCAATTTCTGAAACAAGAAAAATTCCTTGAGAGTAATCGAACCAACTTCCCAACACTCAATCATTTTTTTTTCTTAATAGAGAAATTTTTTGTTTGAAGTGTATTACCTTGACTTATATAAAAAGTGATAATCATGTTAGTTCCACTCTTTTCCAAATAAATAATTATATAGTTGAATGTGATTATACCATAATTAATTAAGTTATGTAGATCATAAACTTACAATTTGCATTTGTTATGGTTGGTCAATCTCATTGCTTGACATTGAAGATTTGAAGTTCGAAGAAAAACACAGACAATTTAACAGCATCTATTACTAAATAACATCAACAAAGAAGACATAGATATTAAATCGTGTATTAGAATTTCATCCTTTTCTTTTTCTTTTTTTTATTATTAAAGTGACTAGAATATCAAATTATTATTTTAACATAAAAGTTATAGATTGATGTAAGAAAGTATCAATTTTCGATTAATGAAAAAGTAAATAACTCCTAAAATTACTAATATTTTGTTGAAACTTTCCTTTAAATAATAATTATGATACAAACTAAACATTTAGAGAGAGGGAGTATTTCTATGATAATACCAAAAAAAATTAACACTAATTGTTCTTATTTTCTATTTTTCTTAAAAAAATAATAATTTAATTATTCTTATTTAAAAAAAAGTGAGAAAAGAGAACCTTTACTTTTTATCCTTCTTTCTGATTTTCTTCTAGACAAATTATAAAAGTTTCATAAAGAAAGAATAGTAAGCACCCTATATATATATATATATATATATATATATATATATATATATATATACATGTTGATAATCCTTTTTTTTAATTTTATGCGGTGACTTAATTAAGTTATATAACACGAGATACTTTCTTCAATATTCTTTGATTCAAATCTCAAATTGCCATCTCTAATAATAATCTGATTTTGCACATCTAAAATGTGATCAAAATACTAACGGGCTTAAAATTATTTAATTTTGCCAGCTAAAATTTTGGGTCAAATAGTTCTTTACGTACATAACAGGCTTAAAATTATTTAATTTTGCCAGCTTAAATTTTGGGTCAAATAGTTCTTTACGTACATATATAAAAGTTCATAGTAGACGTTTCCTATCTATATATATTTTTCCTTACTTTTTTGGTAATAATATATATTTCCTTATTCAATGGTATTGTAAGATGTATGTGGAAAATATTATATTCCTTTTTCCAGCTAAAATTTTGGGTCAAGCAGTACTTTATATATATATATATATATATATATATATATATATATATATATATATATATATATATATATATATATATATTTCCTTATTAAATGGTATTGTAAGATGTATGTGAAAATATTCTATTTCTTTGCGCGTAATTATCTAATAATAGTGCTATAACATAACATAGTATCAAATGTCTACTCTTTTATATAATTTAAGAAGTTGAATTTCATCTATTGTTTGTACAAATAAGCTTTACACTATATATACTCTTCTATGTACAAGGAATAATTTAAGATTTTGAATTTCATCCATTGTTAGTTGAAATAAATTTTATACAATTACATATTCAATGTACTCAAGATTCATAGGCCAGTGAGATTAATATTTTTTTTATATATTATATAATGATGTAAGTATAATATTTTCATATACTCATAAATTGTACTAATATATGTATTAGGTAATATAATAAAATATTTACTATTAGTTATTCATAATTATGTTCATGTGATTCCTTTTAACCATTTTAATAATTACATATAATTAACGCGAACTATTAAAAGAAAGGAAAATGGTTAAGCGTCAACGTATCTTGAAGGTAAATAACATGAACAAGTATTATTTTTGTATATATTATTAAAATGAATTGTTATATTATATATTTTAAGCATATGAATATATGAGATATTTTATAATAAATTTTAAGTAAATTTTGAATATATTCAGTAAATATTAAATTCCCTTGTTTTTGAATTTAATTATTTGATCTAAAAAATATATTTATTTTGTAAAAGTTATATTTAAAATAATATGAATTTTTTTTAAATTGATAACTAAGTAAAAATCAAATCTCTCTAATTTATTGATAGAATGGGTGGTTTGGACTTAAGAGATATATTTTAGTAGAGTTATGATTGATTTCTCTTTTAGTTCTAGTTAAAATCTAACAAAAATTAAAATAAATTTACAAAGAAAATGTGCAGTGGACGCAAGTGCCGCCACTGGCTTCTACTGTACATATTATATATAGTAATATTAATAAAAATTGTTAAAATTTTTATTGATATTAAAAATTTTAATTGTTTTATTTAAAAAATTTAATTATTATGTTGTTAATAATATAGTTTTTATTTATTGATAATATTAAATATTTTATATTGAAAACAAATTAAATTTAAATTTATAATTTAATATAAACCCATCAATTTATGACCATATATGTAATTATAATGATGAGTACTTAAAAAAAAAAAAAGAAGTCGTGAGCAAATGATCGGCAGATAAGGCTTGAGGAAAGGGATAAAATCAGCGAGCATGGTCCTCGTGTGTCAATCATGCCATAGATATTTAACATTTTATATATTTTTTCCCAGCAAAAGTGGAAAATCCACAAAGTTCACGCGTACAAAATATAAAATGAATTTGAAATATAAAATAAGATAAAGCCTGCAAACTATTTAGTATCCAGCAATGTTTTATATATTAAAAATAAGATTTAAAATTAAATTTTAAATATAAATCAAGAGTTATTATTATATGTAAGATAATAGAATAAATTTATGAATTTAATTTTAAATCTTATTTTTGTAATATATAACATTTTTATTTATTATTACCTAAATCATAAGTCAAAATTTTCGATTTTATATTCTATCTTTGAGAAATAAAGAGAAAAGGTTGTGTAATTTCATTGTGTTATTTTTATATCATATCTTCCAATTTTTTTTTTTTAGTTTTTGTAAAGAAATTGAATTTTATTGTTAATCACACACCGTCTACTAAAAGATGCAATATTTTTGCATAAAAAATAGATGCGAATTAAAATATATTCTGCCTGATCTCAAAGAGGGATCAAATCAAGTTGCTTATATCTCATAGCCATATTGCTACACATAAATATATATATTAGCACGCTCAATGAAATTGAGTGGATAGTTAGTAGACTGTTAGTAGGTGATTCCATGAGAGAGACACAGATAATTAGTGTCCCAAAACACAAAAACATCCAAATTACAAAAGCTTATGGTTCCAAATATGTAGTATTTTAGTGCTCCTCTTTTTCTACCTTTTTCCACTTTTTATGTTAACAATGATTAATTTAATAAAAATTTTATAAGTACTTAAAATAAAATTTAAAATATTTTATATTAATTAAATTAAGTTTTATAAATTTATTATATTATTTTATATTAAATGATATTTTTAATTTATATTTAGAATTTAGTTTCAAATTTTATTTTTTAATTTCATTTTAATTCATATAGAATTATTGTTAATTTAATTACAAGCCAAAAGTAAGACGACAAAAGGAGAGTTTAAGTTGGGCAGATCATTTGAATTCTATGTATACACGGTAAGTATGACCACCACCATAAAAGTCACTAATTCTCGGATGCATTTAATCTATCCACATCCATAAAAAGATAAACCCAACTTTTCATTTTATTTTTCTTTTCTCCTTTTCATAGCATGTTCAACTCTTCATCTGGATAAGCTTACTTTCTTGGTTAGTAGCTTCCTAGAAGGAAATTAGGAGTGGACAGGGTGAACGTAGAAAAGGAAAGGCTTTTTGTCTTCTACCCTGTTTTTCATGTGAGGAAAAGGATTTTAAAATTTAATTATTTATTCTTTTTTAATGAGTAATATTATATGAAAAAAATGAAATCTGAAATCAAATTTTGAACAGATTTTAAGGATTATTATTGAATATAAGATAGTGAAATAAATTTATAAAATTTGATATATTAAATATAAAAAATTTTAAAATTTATTTTAAAATTTATTTTTGGCACTTATAATATATTTCTTTTTTAATACCCTAACATTAAAAAAAACTTTAACAAAAGATAGGATTTGGATCATGTCATATTTCTTTTATTATTTTTTTTGTTATTTTCAAAAACATACAGATACAATTTTTATTTTAAAATTCATTATTTTTTATTGGGACTTGCAATTTCAAATAAAAAAAATATGTATCTATCTCTCTTTAAAATTTATCATTCTTTAAAAAAGAAGATTTATTTCCTTTAAAATGTTACTCAAATCTCTCGCTATTAATCTGCTACTTAACTTTTTTTTTTTTTACAAACCTTAAGTAAGTGTATGATATATGCATATAAGGAATAAAAACATTGCTCTGATTATAAATAAAAAAAGTAAATAATATTCATCAAATTTTATATTTATGATCAAGATTAATACATAATTAAAATCTCATATGATTATTTAAAATTATTATATAATTTTATGTTTTATATTTTATATTTTAATTTTAAATATTAATATAAAATTCAATAACTACGATCTAATCCTCTCACTTTTGTAGAAGAGCAGTTTTCACCCTTAATATATCTCTCATGTAGACTTATACAACACATATAAATGAATGATAAAAATTTTCCACAAGTTTAATTCTACTTGTACAATTAATTCAGTTTAAATTATATTACATGTACCTCTATAAAAACACCTTTTAAGTAGTAATTGTCCAAGTAGTGTTCTTCTATACGTAAACGATGATAGAAATAAATTAGTGAATTCCTACCTAACATCACTATATATCTCATGCACAGACAATGGAAGATAACATGAGATTTATTATCTTTATTTAAATGCTAAAATCTAAACTCTGTTTCTAACCTAAAATCAATTGAAGCAGAATCGGTGAGTACTACTATGAATATGAATTTGTATGAAAGAAGAATAGAAAATAAATGGGATTTCTAAACTGTAATTGCTTAAAATTTTGAATTATATAAAGTGGTGGAAGTTGTCTCTTCCGTGGCAGCGGCGGGGATGGTGAGATCACCAGCAGACATGGTTTGCAGGCAAAGAAAGAACAAAATATAAATTTCTGAGACCCCAAAACAAACAAAATAGGATGAGTTCTGCCGCGTCGGGAAGATTTCAAACTTCGGAGTATTGTGATGATTTAAAAAATTATCATATTAAATTTGTTTGATCACAGTTATGCCAAGAGATTCTAAATTTAATTTTTAAAAGTATTATTATTGAAAGAAATTTATTATTTATTATTCTTATATTAAATAATTTTCATACTAAAAACTATGGAAAACAGTTCTTATATAAAAAATATAGAAATACCGAATCAAATATCGCAAAATGGAATAAGAAAAGGAACTGTTGGACTTTGTGGGACCAGAGAAGCAACCCACAGAAAGCAGCACGGAGAGGTGAAGCCTGAGCCAGAAGAAACCGGGCAGCTTACATACATACGACGTCTCTCTATTTTGTTTCTTCTGGTTCTAGAGAAAATTAATAATTTCGGTCTTCAGAATATTGAGGTATTTGAATCTAGTTTTTAAATTTTTTTCAATTTAATTCTTAACTCAAAATGGTCCTATTATTAATTTTTAACTTGGAATTAACGGAGAGACTCAGGTAAATGATATATAATATGAATTATTATATCTGACGTAAATATATACTGTCCACAACTTACGCTCTCATTTTGGCAATATAGACTTTCAAATAACTTTGACGTAAATATATACTGCTCCCAGCTTATAAAACACCTTACCATCCTTCTCACGATAAGATTAATTACTTTGAAATAACTTTGAAATCTAAGATTAAATTGAAATAAAAATTTTTGAAAATTAAATTGACACACCTCAAATTTTATATTCATGTATTATGAATTTTAATCTAATTATGCTTGTATTTTTCAATTTTGAAATATTACTGTTCACACTTTTTTTTTTTGCCGCAGATAATATTATAAATTTAAACATGAAATAAAGAATACGATTTTTTTTCTTTTTAATAAAAGAAGATGCAATGATAATCAAAAGATAAAAATAAGTTAGGTCAAATTAAATTTGATTAAGCCAAATTTACATTAAAAAAATTGGACTAGCCTTAGGTTTAAAATTTGACTTGACATACTTTTTACATAAAGTTCTAAAGCTTAAACTAACTTGTTAATTAATATATATAGGCTTTCAAATAAATAGTAAATATTAAAAAAATGTTACTAGGAGCAATTTAAGCTAACTGAATATGAACTTTGATATTATTACTTAAATTAAAATTAATAATAATATTTTAATTTAAAATTGCACCCACTTTATAAAATTTGAAGTTTAACCCAATTTGATTTAATCAAAATTAGTAAACATTACAAAATTTAACAATCATGTGAATATTATAATAACAATTAAAAATTAATCATTTAAATAACCATAATATAATATAATAATATAAATTAAAATTAAGAAAATAGGAAAGAATTTAAATTTTCATACATTTTTTAAAATGGATATAATTTTTTCTTCTGAATATTATAAATATTTATATAATATAATATAATATTAAAAAAAACGACGGGCTTATACATTAAGATTCAAATAATATGATTTAGCCTGCTTTTTAAAATAGACTAAAAATTTAACCTAAGTATATTTTATTTTACAAATAAATCAAGTTACATCAAGCCAGATCAGAGGTATGTTAAATTGTTAAGGATCTAGAAATTGGATCATCTACTTCCATGTCTAACCAAATTAAGCCTAAAAAAAATAAGATTCATTTAATTTTTTTAACAGAAAATGTGTCTCTCTTATTATTTGGAATTGCCTTTCCGTGTCCTTCCTTCTTAAACCTTAATTGAGTCTGCAATGAAAGATTAATATCCTTTTTTTTTTAATGTTGCTAATTCTCTCGTGCTATAATTAATTTATTCCGACTTCCATAGAGTAGTTGATTAGGAAATTGACTGAGTTTAATGGCTCCATTATGAATGTTAATTAAATATATCTTTCCAAAGAAGCAAAACTAATGTGAGTCATACGCAAAATTTATCACGTTGTGAGCTAATGTCATTGCAAATTAGTCCTCTTCCTCTCTCTTTCTTCCTCCATAATAACCTCATTAATTATATTAATAATGGGTAAACATACAAAAATTATAATTTTATACATATTTTTATTTATAATAAATATATAAAAATTATAACTTCATTAACATAACATGCATCTAAATTTTTAAATTTCGGCCATGAACTCAGATTTTGAATCAAACAAATTTAATCACGCAACAAAAAACTCATGAGAGAAATTTGAGTTATTTGAGCTTTGAGAAGTGACAAGTCTTCAAAGTTTTATACAAAATATAACCTTTATAAAAAATTCTTAAAATATAATATTTTAAAAAATATAAAATTACATATAATAAAAAATTATTAAAATGTATTACTCTTAAAAATGTAATTAATTTACAATGATATATTATATTTTTATTTATTCATAATATAAAAAATTTTGTATTAACAGTCGATGCAATAAGAAAATGACCAAATATTAAATCTTCCAAATTCACAGCAACACACCGACAAGAATTGACCAAGACCAAGGGAGCGCGCACCAGCCACCGTAAACGTTTATGTTGTTGGACACTGCAAATGCCTTCCTTAGCTGCTGCCTCCGACTAATGAATATTATTCTCCACTCATCTAAGTTTTTTCCCACCAACATTCCTTTATTTTCTAAAAGTATTTTAATTTTTTTACATAGAATGTCTTACGTTTTATTTTATTCAATTCTGTACTCACCAATGTTTTCAGATTTGGATAATTTGAGTAGATTAAAATTGAACCGATTCAATTGTGATGGTTAAATTAATTATTATTTTTTATATATAATAAATTATATTATATTATATATATTTATATAAAAATAAATTTATTTAATTAAAATAAATTTATTATTATATTTTCAAAATACAAACAAATATGAATTTTACTGTAATTACAAATAACTTAATAGCTAAAGGAATAATTGATAAGAAAATTCATATCAAAAACCTCTACAATAATTGAAGCATAATATTTAATATTATTATTTACTAGAAATTTTTATTTTAGTGAGTTCAAATATATTAACATAATATTATCTTTGATATATACTTTAATATAATATAAATATAATAACAATTCATTTTGTAATAAATAAATGAAAATAAAATATAAATTAAATTAAATAATTTAAGAGGTAGTTGTGTTAATATAACTCAAGAAACTTCATTCACTTTACTCTTTAAACATATAATAAATCTTTAAATTTAGATAAGATTTTTTTATATAAAACTTTTGAATTAAATAAAACATGAAAAAAAGAATGAATTGGGTCATTAGTTCAACTAAGTTTTTATTGAGTTTGATTGAGGAAATCTAAATTTTTATCAAGTTCGAATTTGAGAGTTCTTTCAAACCATTTTTATCCTCGAATGTCAGTCTAATTGATTGAACCAATTGAACTAATTTAAGTTTGTGAATATTGTTACTCACCTATTTGATAAAAAAAAATGAAAAAAAATAAATAGATATTTTGTTAAAATAAAAAGTGTGAATATATTGCATTCTTATGATTGGTTTGGCATTAAATATTTCTAAAGTTGATTTCAAATTATTTGTAAATATATATTTTTATTTGGAATATATTGATCATGTATAAAATTCAACTAGAAAGTAAATTTTGATGATAACATAATAAATATAATATTAGAAAGGGGGATAAATTTTTTATATATAATACGTATTTTGAGTCAAATGAATGAATTGTAATTAAATTGTTGCTAAATTTGATGGATTTCATAAATACACAAATATAATTAAAATAAAATTTGTAAATAAAATAAAATATCTTTTTACTTAAAGTGAAATACTATTTAAAAATTATTTAAAAGTTAAAAAATTTTGATTTTTAATTATATTAAATAATGGGTTAATCTTACACTGTTATTTGATATTACCTTAATTTTTTTCTTTTTTTTTTGAATTTTTACTTATGATTTCATACGTGTATCTTAATTAATATGTCACTTTTGTTATAAAAAATGTAAATATGATTAAATAATTTTTTGTGATAATTACGCAAAATCTTGAGAGAAATATTTTTTACCTAATTAAAATAGAACAATACTATTTACATTTTCTTTTCTTATTCCTCTCTCAACCTATTTTTTATATTAAAAAATAAGTTAATTAAACTTTTTTATGAACCTAATTTTTTTTATAGCTACAGGAGAATGAAAAAAAGAAAGTGCAAGCAGTATTATTTAATAAAATAATACAATTGGTTTCAAAAGCAAAACCGGGTTAGAGCTGCTTGGCGTTGTTATTGTAGATGCGTTGACGACATTATCAAATTCCAAATTAATCATAGATTTACAAGGAACTGAGAGCGAAAAAGAGGTAAAAGTAAAGACAGGATTTCATATTCCGATGAGAATAATGTTATAAACGACTCAGTTTTTTAAAAGGTATTATATTTAATATATTAATATTTATATTTTTAAATAATTTATTTGAAGATTAAAAATAATTTAATAAAAAATATTTAATTTCTTAAGAAATTAAAATTTTCATAATATAATTTTTAAAATGATTAAAGAAATTATTTATTAGTAAAAAAAATTAAAATCATATAATAAATTGATGGATTTAACCTTACAAGAGATTTTAAATTTTAGAACTTCATAATCCATTCTGAAATAAATGTGTAATAATTTTCATTATTGAAACTGTGTGATAATTTTGTTACCTAAAAAAAAACTGGGTGATATTTCTTTTAATCGTATTTAAATTATTAAATATATATAAAGTTAAATTCAAAATATGTAAAAAACAATTTTTTTAATAACAATATATAGCACCTAAATTAAATACACGACGTGAGTGATAGTTTGAATTTGAAAGTAAGATTTTTTGCAGATGAATAAGACAAAATAGTGACGATATGATGTCCCTTCAGATCCTGATTGCTGTCCGGTTTTCATCCCCGCCCGTTCATTTTGGTGGCTCTTGTTAAATGCGGCTACGGTCTTGGGTCGAATTTTTACTGTTTTCTTTTCTTTTTTTTTCAAAATCAGCAACTAATTTATTCGAGTTCCCTTCTAAGAATAAATTTGTTTTAATAAAATTAAATACGTAATTCTGGATTTAATAATATATATAAAAACAAAATTTAAAATTTAAATTTAAATTTAAATAAAATATTATTATTAAATATAAAATAATAAATAATTTTATAAATATCAATTCGATAAATATAAAAAATTTAAATTTAAATTTTGAATCTTTTTTATATTTATAATATTTTTTCCAGATTTGGAACTCTCTAAAACAATATGCTTAGGATTTAATTGTTACGTTGAAATTTTTTTATAAAATATAATTATAAAATATTACAATAAAAATATTTTATTTATTTAATATTAAATATAAAAAATTTAAAAATATTATTTAAAAATTTTACTTTTTTATTTTCAAATTTTTAAGTATTATTTTTTAATCATTAATATAAGTGGTATATCAACTCTTTATTAATATATATATGATATTTTAAAAAAAATACTTTTTATAAAATAAAGAAACCTTAATTTGAATTTAATCTTCCCTCAAATATTTAATGATAAAAATAATTTAATTCCCATTATTTATATATTAGATTTGATTCAATTTAATAAAGATGAAATATATATATATACAAAATAGAATTAAAAATGATAAGAAAAGATTATAGCTTACTATTAATGTAGTAATACATAATTAAATAAGGAGGAAATAATAATATATTAATATATTATTAAATTTAATTATGTATAATGTTAATTTTTTAATATATGTGATGCACTGTAAACTTTTTAAAAAAAAGGATAAGCAGCGTAAAATCCAGCAATATATCCAAAATAAAAAGGGCAGAAAAGACAGCACATCCCAATTCCAGGGAAGTGGTAGGAATATAAATAACACTATTTTGACGTGTTCGGCGGGAAGAATTGACGGTGCACAATTTAAAAAATGTTTTAGGTAAAAAATTAATATCAGTAATTAAATTTTAAAATTTTTATATTTATTAAATTAAATATATAAATTTATTTTTTATTTTACATTTAATATTAATTTTTAATTTATATTTAAAGATTAATTTTAAAACTTATTTTAACATATATAATATTGTTAATATTATTAATATAACAATATATCAATAAATCTAATTATGTAATAATTTAATAATTTTTTAAAATATATTATATAATAATATATTAATAATTAAATTTAATAATTCATTAACCGAATATTCTTCCGTTGACTCTGTATCGTAACGAGAGGGTCAGTGGCGCATCTTTGTTGTGATTGCAGACCATCACATCGCATCATCTAACTCGTTTATGACCAATCACTCTTAAACAAGTGACAAATTAGTACCATAACACGGCGGCATGAATGCCCTGTATTGAGTTTTTTTTCAAAAACATCCGATATTTAATGAATCATATTAAATTTTTAATTAATTTGAATTCAATTTAATTTTTAATCGTGAAAAAGTTATTTTAAGATTTTTTTACATAAAACTTAAATTTAAAATTCTATTTAATAAATACTAAACTTTTTATCATTAAAATTAATAAATACAAATTCTTAGCTATGTTTTGAAAATGAAACCAAAAAATTGTACAAAAGAAATATCATAATATAAGGAATTAAAATAAACAAATATCCTAATTATATATATAAATGGGATAAAAATTTACATAATTTAAAATTAAGTTTATCATAAACTTTTTTTGTCTCCCAATTTCTCTTATCATCTTAACAGAAGGAATTCAAATTTTCGTCCCCATTTCTCCTTCTAAATCATTTTTCTCCAATTTTCTATATTCATCCAAACAAATCCTAAGATAATTTATGTTATTTATAATAGTTTACAATCTCTTGATAATTTTATTATTGTTCTTGACATGCTGCACTTAAAATATAATAATTACTGACAGAATATTAATCTAATAAAAAGTATGTTGATCTTTAATGAATTTTACTTATTAATGAATATAAATTCAAATGTTAAAGATGTCCTTTATTGAGAGGAGAGAAATTTTTTAATCCTATAATTTTTAGAATAATTTTCCCATGTGATGCCTAGAAAAAATAATAATCAAAATCATATACATGTCGTTTAATCTTTCATGCATAAAATTAAGAAAAGTTTTATACATCCAAACCTCATATTTATAATGAAAATACACATAGACAATGTTTAGGAGACTTAAATAATGTAAAATAAAAATTTAGGAGAAATCTGAAAGAACTCTTATCTTTTAAGAATTAATTTTATAATTTACTCTTTATTTTATTACCCTTATAGTTCCATCAAAAAGAAAATTACACATGATTGAGGCATTTTAATTACATATTAGATCCTCTTCTTTTTTAATTTTTAATGGTAACTCATCTCTTGCTCAATTTTAATGTGATTATAGAGATCTTCTTTGTAGTTTCAAATTTTCAAAATTTATTTAGACATTTTTTATGAATAAAAAATACTATATTCAAATTTAAAATTGAACTTTTTATCAAAAAATGATAAAAAAAGATGATTATATAATTCAAAATTTTGAATGAGATATTCTAAGTATTTTATAACAAAAATACTCTAATAAAATTTAAATAAATAAAATATGACTTATTAATGCATTATTTTTTTATAATATAAAAGTGGTAATTTACTTAATATACACATACAAGATTTTGGATTTGAATCCTAGACATGATAGGAAAGAATGTTATTAAAATAATATTAGTATCACTACACTACTAAAATAGCATCTATAAATATATTAAATTTTGATGTACATGTAATAAGTTTTAACATTTTGAACTTAATAGATCCAGATTTTTTATTGCAAAATACATAGTTTATCTGATATTATTTCAATCTAAATCTATAATTATTTTTATTGAATTATTATATCCATAAAAAATTTAAATTTAAATTTAAATATAATATTCTTCTATGTATCAAGGAAATTTTGAATAAAATTTGAAATTAAAATAGAGGGTGGAATAATTTTATTAAAATCCAAAGATTGTATTTTCCCTTAAAAGAGGTCAAATGATTTCACCTTGTATTTATTATTCCACATTTGCCTAAAGTCTCCTGGATTAATTATTTTCTTTCTCATTCGTGTAATTTTCCACCAATTAATATTAATGTAATGCTAATGAAAAATTAAGATTATAAAACGGGCCGGTCTGTGACGAGCAAGATCTATATTATCCCGTATTAAAAAATAAGTTCAATTTTAAGGGTCCAAACCCATACAAAATTTGTGCAGATATGGGTTGATCCGTAAGTTTTAACTAAAAATCTATGAACTTTACGGATATAGGTCGGTCCGTCGTGGATCAGATTCATGACAAGTCAGTCCGTATTACCCACATTTAAAAATGGGTTTGATTTTAAAGATTCATATCCGTAAAAATGAATTGCAAGCCGTCAGCTGATTCACGGGCCACAGGTCACGACTTATTTGACAGCCCTAAAAAAAATGTTATAAAATAAATGCATTCAAAATCAGCTAGCAACATATGATAGGAAACCGCTCACCATGTATTCTTAAATGGTTCTTATTTTGATTTTTCATTTTATTTTTAGTTAGAGATAAAATATATTCCTTTTCTTTTCCTTTATATTGTTTTTAAATTTCAAAAATATTCGACCTATATTTCAGTTAGATAGATATATATTTTCAAGTGAATGAAAGTGTGGTGAATTTTAAGGTGCCCCTAGGGATTTGGTACCCGGGGTGGTATGGTAAAATACAAGCTATTAGATAAGATTACTAAGTCAATGCTAAAATTTTTGTAATCTCATCCAGTGACTTGTATTTTACCACACCATCCCGAGTACCAAACCCCTAAAGATACCAAATGAAAGTATTAGATATAAAGTTGATGATACACGAAAGTGCTAGATATAAAGTTGATGATACACGAAAAGTACATTAAAGTGGGTAAGAGATACAATAAGAAAGTTATTAAATGATATATAAATGGCCAGAAATTTCAGTAGCACGGTGAAAATTATAAATTTATTTGTTATTGTAAAAAATTAGAAATAATAAAATAGATATAAAATAAATATTTATCAAAAAATAAATATAAATATTTTTTATATACCAATAGCTGTTAAATACATTGAACCGGTGCGTCGGTAATTTGCGATAAAGCAGCCAGACCATTGGCTCCATCACCTGCTCTCATTTGACATCATAAAGACATTATTGACACTGGCATTGTTACTGCCACGTGTCATCATCCATTACCTAACAAATTCATGTTGAAAACTACAACGCCTCCCACGATTCCGACGCGTGTCCTCCTAACCGTCCGCTCTTGCATTCGCTGTAACCGCATTCTAGGGGTATAACCGTAATCTGAGCCTAAACAAACGGCTATAAAATGAAAACCCGGTGCAGCGAAGGAAGAAGAAGAGAGGGCCAGACGAGCAAATACGCACTGCGGCTGCTGAATTGTTTTGAGGAAAAGCAAAACTAAAACAAAATAAAGCTTTCGTCTCTCTCAGTCGCCGGGAATGCAGAGAGATGAGTGGTCCTGCGCTTACGAGAACTGAGGTTGGTGGTCCAACCAAACGCAGAATCGGCGGCAGAAATTGCCACCGCAAACACGTTGAAGACGGGTGAACCGGAAACCCCATTAACCTCCTTCTCTCTTTCCTCAGTTCTCAATTCTATTATCAATCTGAGCTGCTGTGTGAACAATTTCCCAATTTTAGATTTTTATCCCTTTTTGTAGTTGATTTTGAATTTGATTGCATAGATGGGTGACAGAGGTAGGGATCCAAATGCAATTAACTCTACTCTGCTTCACGGCAAGTACGAGCTCGGCCGCCTTCTCGGCCATGGCACTTTTGCCAAGGTCTATCACGCCAGGAATTTACAGACCGGCAAAAGTGTGGCCATGAAGGTCGTGGGCAAAGAGAAGGTTATTAAAGTTGGCATGATGGAGCAGATCAAGAGAGAAATTTCAGTCATGAAGATGGTGAAGCACCCGAACATCGTCAAACTTCATGAAGTCATGGCGAGTAAATCTAAGATCTATATTGCCATGGAGCTCGTTCGTGGTGGAGAACTCTTCAATAAGGTTGCCAAAGGCCGGTTGAAAGAAGACGTGGCGAGAGTCTATTTCCAGCAGCTGATTTCCGCCATCGATTTCTGCCACAGTCGCGGCGTTTACCACCGCGACCTGAAACCGGAGAACTTGCTTCTGGACGAAGATGGAAACTTGAAAGTTACTGACTTTGGGCTCAGTACTTTCTCCGAGCACTTAAGACAAGATGGATTGTTGCATACAACTTGCGGTACTCCGGCGTATGTAGCTCCTGAAGTAATCGGTAAGAAAGGCTACGATGGCGCTAAGGCTGATATCTGGTCTTGCGGTGTCATCCTCTATGTGCTTCTCGCTGGATTTTTACCCTTTCAGGATGATAATTTGATGGCTATGTACAAAAAGATTTACAGGGGCGACTTCAAATGCCCCCCGTGGTTCTCCTCGGAATCTCGCCGGCTCATCACCAAGCTTCTGGACCCAAACCCGAATACCCGGATCACGATTTCGAAAGTGATGGAGTCATCTTGGTTCAAAAAGCCGGTTCCCAAGAGCATGATGCGGCGGACGAAAGAGGAACAGGAATTCGATTTTGACGATAATTCCGACAAAACAAAGCAACAGCCGGCGACGATGAACGCGTTTCACATAATCTCGTTGTCGGATGGATTCGATTTGTCGCCGCTGTTCGAGGTGAAGAAGAGGGAAGAAAAGGAGGAGCTGAGATTCGCGACGACGAGGCCGGCGAGCAGCGTGATATCGAAGCTGGAGGAGGTGGGGAAGGCGGTGAAATTCAACGTGAAGAAGAGCGAGACGAAGGTGAAGCTGCAGAGGCCGGAATGCGGGAGGAAGGGGAAATTGGCCATCGCGGCAGAGGTATTTCCGGTGACGCCGTCGTTTGTGGTGGTGGAAGTGAAAAAGGATAATGGCGATACCTTAGAGTACAACCAATTCTGCAGCACAGAGCTTCGGCCTGCACTCAAAGACATCGTCTGGACGTCGCCCGCTGAGAGTTCAACACCTGCTTGATGATATGAATTCGTGTCGTTTTTGGAATTGAAGATTTAGATCATTATTGTCGTTTAAGGCAGTAGCAGTGTGTTCGTGTTTAGAAATAGTCTTGATTTTTGTAAGAATTCTATGTTTGATCAGTCCATTAAGTGAAATGCGTTGATATTGGAAGTCCAAAACAAATGAGAGAAGAGGTAATGGATTAACAACAAACGTTGTTAGGGACATACAGAATTGAATTGTTTGAGGACTTTGTGTACAGTTATGTCATGCTGATTGCGTGAATATGTATGTGAGAGTGGATTATTGTGGTTTTGCTGTTAATTACGTGGTCATTTAATGCCCTTCTTAATTACCACCTAACTGTGAATTGGTTTCACATCATTTTCGTTTACGTATGGAAGCTATAGTGTCAAAATCCAAATACTAATATTCAATTCAATGGTATATACCAAAGGGTGTGGTTGTTGGCTCAAAACTAGTAAGATCATTACACTAGTGAGGACCGGAAACATCCTTATGCCACATGAGAAGGAGTAATTAATGGCGAATGCCTTTTTCTTCTTGATTCACTCCCTTAATCAAGGGTTTTTTTTCTTTTTTCACCCAAGTTTCTCTTTATCTTTTGATATATAACTTATTCAAGGTAAAAAAAATAAATAATAAATTCTCTTCAATAATAATATTTTTAAAAATTAAATTTAAAATTATTTAGATTATAATATTTTGAGACTCCAACTGCTATTGTTAAGCTAATTAATAATTAGAAGTACTATTATTAGAAGGAATTTACCATTTATTATCCCTATTCCAAATTGATCCCATACCAAAAAGTATGAGAATATTTGAGTGTAAATTAAAAAAAAGTTAAGAGTTATTTTTGTAGAAAATATTTTTTTGTAATAATATAAATTATAGAATAAAAAAATATTCTATTTGATAATAAATAATATTTTATTTATTCAATATTAATTATAAATATTAGAACATCTTCTTTATTCCCTCTACTATTAGCATTAAGTAATGTAAGTTTTTTTAAGTAAAATATATAAATAACATATTACTTATTTATTTATATATAAACAAGTAAAATTTTTCAATGAAAAATACCTTTCAAATTTGGGCAAAAGAAAACGAAGCCTAATAATATTTATTTTTTTCATATATTATATAAAGATTGGGCATGTCATCACAATTTTATTAAGTTTTAATCTTTTAAGAAGGAATTCTGACTAAGTCGGATTATATATAATTTTATTTTTTTTTTTTTATTAGAATTTAAGTTAGATGTTTGTTTATAAATGCAACTAATTCATTGTGGCTAGCTGAAAATTATTTACAAATACATATATGGTAACATGAAAGGAACGAATGAGGTCAAACGTCATGAAAGTAATTATATGATGAATAGGAGATAAGAGCTTAGTTTGGCTTGTGTGAATTGATTATATGATATAATGTTGAAGCAAATTTTGCTGTGGCTTTGACTACAAATGCAACTAAAAGCAATCCAACTAAAAAGCCAAATTGATGCCCTGATCTTTAAGTTTGGCTGTGCATGTTTCCAGCTGTGACCAGTCTTGAACCCTCTCGGAAGGTGCCATAGTTATTCAAACTTCGAGCTTTGTCAACTAAGTATGGATATGCGAGATGGATTCCATGAGTTTTTACAAATTTGAATTTTTTAAAATCGAGCCTATTTCGAATGAAAAATTTACGGTTTAATACGTTTTGGAACGGTTTGTATCCACTCAAATTGTCAATTTATAATTAAATTTCACAAATTAATTTGCGTCTATCATAAGTTTTGATGAATTTAAACTTTTTAAGATTAAATCTATTTTGAATATAGATGTTATAAATTAGTCCATCATATACTTGATTTGTATTCATGAAAAATCGCCTGATTAATTAACATCCCTAGAAACTTCTCATGGTGTATCCTTACATAGATATGATAATATCATAAGTAAATTTGCAGTGCATAAATATACAAAATATATACTCACTTCCCTCAAATTTCAAAAATAGAAGATAAAAGGTAAGTATAAGTTTTAAATCAAGATAGGGGGAAGTAAGTATATGTGAAAAGAAAAATTAGAAATAAGTGTAAATATAATTAAAATAAATTCTTAGAAATTATTAAAGCAAGGAGCCTATAAGAAAGTATTAAAATTGTAATTTCTTCACTTTGTTATGAATGATTTCATAAAAATTCTACCTTCAAAATACAATATCTCTCTAAAAATAAAAAAATTACTAGCCTCTCATTCTTATAATAGAAATTAAATTTGGTCAAAATTCAAAATTACACCTAGGGAAAAAATAATGATCATTTTGTATTCTGTTTCTTACAATTATCTTGTATATAGAGTTCTAAATAATTAAACACCACTTGTATTAATAATAATAATTACAATCCTATCCTTTAACATCATACTCACACTTTATATAGTATCCTTTACTACTCTATTTATAGATTTTTTGTTTTACTTTTTTTTCTACTCATATTAATTTAGGCATTAAAGTGCCATTTCTCTATTTTACAAGTTTGCATCATTAGCACCATTTGTAGCTTCCCCAACAACACTTTTCAACTAAAGAAAGTCTTTTTCCTTTTTTAGTCACCATAATAAAGAAAGAAGGCATCACTGCTTATGAAATTCTATATCAATTTTTTCAATTTCTGATATAATCTATGATTAAGAAAGAACATTTTGCTCAACCAAAAAATTCAATTTTTTGACGATTGGTTACTAATAATCGCTTCTTCTTTTTTTTATAGTTATGTTGAAACATCATTGTTATTTGATCTAAGTAATGTGTATATTCTTTATTTTAATTTTGTTTCTTCTAGCAATATTTCATAATAAAATCACGATCCTTAGTTATGAAGGAGGTTGAATTAGATAACTAGCATGATCAAATCCAAAATTCTTTTTTAATCTTTTTCTTAACCAATGTTTTTATTGACAATCATTATATAATTATAGAGTTTTCTAGATCTATCTATTTTCTTAATTGCTTTTATAGAAATCATGAAAAAAGAAAATTAAACAATGGAATCATATTTTATGTGAAATCAAGCTTTTAAAAAATATGATGAAATTAATATTCTTGTTTTACATAAAGGTCATTTTATTTATTTTTCACATTAAACAATATCATTTTGTGTGAAATCTTTTTTTATTTTTACCAAAGATGCTTTAATATATAAATGTTAAATGGGATTTGATTTGATTTTAAAAAAGTACAAAGAAGGTAATATTTTCAATTTTTTGTTTTACAAGAAATCATGTTATAACTATAAATTATTTATTTTAATTTTACATTATTTCTTTATATCACGTCAAATTCTAGAATTTATATATGATTTTGTTTTGTTTTGAAATCAAATATGACTTTAATTATATAAAATCACGTTAAAAGCTTTCGTATGTAAAATAATATTATATTTTATTCATAATGTGATTACGTGAAAATATATAATGGAAATCATGTTTGAAAGTTTTATATTGATTTTCTTATATGAATTTTTTTTTTAAAAAGAAAAAATATGGCTTAATGTTTTCACATATGGATGTTATATCTATTAGTTTATATATATGAATGTTTAACGGAAATGTTTTGATCTTGGTTGATAAAAAAAATAAATTTTAAATTATTTTAAATAGCATGATCTTTGCCTTTTTTGAAAAATTATAATATGATTCTTTCATTGTACTTAAAAATTGATTTTGTGACATTATATTTGAAATTATTTGGTTTTTTATTTTTTGAAAGATTGTAGCATGATTTTTTCATATTGAAAATCTAAATTTAAAATTATATATATATATATATATATGATACAATTTTACAATCAACAAAATCAATAGAGATTTTAAATAAATATATACTTTTTCCCAGTATAGATGATTTTAAATATTTGCTTATCATATTTTTTACATACTTTTCATAACCTTGTTATATAATTATCATATACTCACAAGCAAAATATTCTCACATTTTATTTCTTATACTATAGCTTTAAATTTTTAGATTAATTTTTCAGAGGACTAAACTAGAACATGACATCTACTTGTAATTTTGATAATTAGTGTTAAATTTTTGTTAATAACATCTATATATCTTGATTGTATATCTAATATAGTTGTTCATGACACAAAAAAAGGAATTTGATATTATTATTCATTACTTTTAAATTTAACTTGGCTTTTAAAAGTGCTTGCTGGTGTACCAAGAAGGGGATATAGCACTCATTTATAAATTATCGTCTACCCATTTGCGTTGCATGATTCGTTATTAAAATTAATTCAAAAAAATTTACACTAATTCATTATTCCTATTTTACAAAATGATTGTGATTCATTATTAAAAATTAATTTAAAAAGTTTTTACACCAATATACTATTCTCACTTTATAGAATAATCAACCCAATGAATTGACCGTTACACATAAGTTCATACAAAAAGGAGGGAACAATCCTTAGATTAGGATATGTTAGTAATGATTAATCAATTTAATAAAAATTAATAAAATTAGATAGTAAATAATAATTTAAGAATCAAATAAATGAACTATGAGTTTATAATATAAAGTCCGAATGAGTTATATACCCTCGGCATCATATCAAAGCTCGGATAGAAATCTTTCACTATCTAAGTTGATTTCTTGAATATCTATTCTTAGTCAATACTTTGTGTTTTATATTTCTCTATTTTAAAATGTACTAACCTAATTAATAAAGGCTTTTTTACAATGTCACTGTTGGTTCTTTATTTCTCTATTCTACAGGCATCAAAACTATCTCTTCAAAATGTCATGATGGAAAGGGAGCAAGTAATGATTATAATTATAATATTATCCTTCAACATTAGAATCATGCTCTCTCTATATAGTATCATTTACCACTCTATTTACAAATCTTTTACTTTAATTTTCTTTTATTTTTATTGATTTAAATATTGGAACATTAATTTTTTTTCCTATTCTGCTTGTCTCACACTTAAGGTCCAAATCTTCAAGATTTTGTCACATATAAATAGAAAATTTTTTCTATTAACATAGTACTATATTAAAATTAAAAATTCAGTCATATTTTTATATAAATATTGGCATATTGATTTAAATTTAGTTATATTTTCTTTTACTCATTTTAATTTAAATATTGGAGCATTTTTTCTCTATTGTGTGGGCTTCACACTTAAGATTCAAATCTTTAAGATTTTATCCATATAAGTAGAAAAAAATTTCTATTAATGTAGTACTATATTAACATTAAAAATTCAATCATATTTTTATATAAATATTGCCAACTGTAGAAAGAATTATTGGTTAAGAGTTATTAAGATGACTTTTGATTAATATTGCTACATTGGTTAGCAATTCCAATTACAGCATAATCTCACGCACTTTTACCGAGAATTGTTAATTAAAAAAAACACTTATTTTATTAGATAACGTAAAAATCTACAAAAAGATATTATGGTTTTCTGATCTGAACGCCAGGTTGAAGTCAATGTATAAGACTATAAGCACAGATGTCATCTATAATTTACCGAACTCCAATGCCAAAATTTGATCCATCTAACATGCATGAGCCAACTTTTTTTAAATATAGTTTAAGTTTAATATATAAAAAATGAAGGCAGGTAATAAATAATTTAATTTTAATAGAAATAAATTATAATCTATTAATATATTTTTATTAAAAAATTAATAAGTAAGATTATTAAATATTCATTTAAATAATAAAAATAATATTTAAAAAATATGATAAATATAATTTTAACTTTTAAAATAAATAGATAAATAAAAATAAAATTTTTCTCCAAAATTAAATTCAAAAAAGAAGAAATGGAGAGGAAATTATATAGATAGATAAGCACCACAAACTAGAGCGCCGAGTTGGTTTGACTCCAGGAGGTTGTGGATGTGATCAATTGAAGACACCAAAAATTGCTCCAAATGCCAAACTTTAAAAGTCTCACTTTACGTGCAGCTATGATATTAACCAGGAAAATGCTCACATGTTTCAGAAAAGCACGTGCATCTCGAATATTAGGCTCACTTATATATAAACGTATAGCAGATTATAACATGTACACACAACATTATTCATTCCAGAAATAACCACTAGCCTCGACAAAGGATAAGCTCAATTTTCATTAAAAAAAAATTCTACGTGAAGTACAAATTTTCATGAGGTTGGATTTTTTTATTGTGGGATTGTACTTTTTTTAAATCTAAAAATAAATAAATTAAGTAAAAAAATCTTAAGCAAAAAAATTTAACTGTTATAACACTCGAGGTTAGCTTAGTAGAAAATTAATTTTAGAAATGTTTTCCTATTGCCTTTAGAAAAAAATTATAATTAAAATTTTTTATAAAAATTTAGTACAAAAGTCATCGAATTTGTAACAATTTTTTTTTCAAATGTTGTAAAATATGAATATGAATTTTGTGTGCTATAAATAGATAAAAAGTTGCAACAAAATAATTTATAAAGAATTTTGAGTTTATATAAAAGGGTTGCAATATTTAGTTGAAAATTACAAATTTTTAATGAAAATATTGCAAGAATATTTATTTGATGAGTTTTTTTAATAGCATATCCAAACATAACCCTTTTAAAGTTATCTAAAGAGTCAGATTGATTTATAATTGTTTAATTTTATGAGAAAAGATTACTTGTATATTGGGAATCTATTTTTCTCTTGTAAGGAAGAATAGTGTGAATTAATCTCATAACATAAAGCAAAGTCTTAAGGTCTTTCTTTAAATAGGCATATGATATGATGAATGTCCTTTTTTGTGTGGGTGTGGAAATATTAAGATAACATTTGAATATAAGTGTATTGTCACATTGCATACTCACCTAACTTTTTTTGCATACTTGTGATTTATAGGATATGTCTGAATCCCCACTCAATTGAGAGGCACATGCCCAATAAGCTTCTTTCTCACTTTTCATTTCATATTATACTAAGAATTGTTTGTTTCTCAAATTTAGCTTCCATATTTTTTTAAATGTATGTTGCTCTGAAAGTTTCATCAAATAACATAATTAATATATAAATTTAAAAATATTATATTTTACCCTCTTAATTTTTAGATATTACATTAAAACCGTTG
Source organism: Sindora glabra (assembly GCA_020226215.1). Taxonomy (NCBI): domain Eukaryota; kingdom Viridiplantae; phylum Streptophyta; class Magnoliopsida; order Fabales; family Fabaceae; genus Sindora; species Sindora glabra. The sequence goes on from CM035231.1 coordinate 65,377,202, forward strand.
ATTTTTTTTATTAGTTTTAATAATATTGTCTTACATTACAGTCATATGTACTTCAAATTGGGATTTCTTCCTCTACTTTTCAGCATCTGACAGAATTAATGTAAATGAACTAAAGTTTAACTAAAATTAGAACCAATCAAAATAAATTATTCAATTAAAACACAAATTAAATCTTTAGGATATAATTGATATCCAAAATTTTACAAATCATAGATTTCACTCCTTGGTGAGTGGGTCAAAGTAAAAGGCATATATATAGGTTTTTTTAAACATGACGGCTCCATTCCAGGTGACTCTTACGTGGCCTTTAAATCTGAAACAACTTTCATTTGTTTCTTTCATATAAAGTGTGTTTTGGGAGAAAATTGTAAATTGGTCTGAGCAATCATCCTGTTAGATATAATATTACATGGGTATTACTATTATGCTTTATGCTGATTCGTTGTGTCATTACCGTCAAAATATTCTAATAAGTCATCATTTAGCTCTTCATTGTTATTTAACTATTCTTGGTAAATAATAAATCTATCATTTAGAAACACAAAAGGCAATATGGTTAGCTTTGAGGTTTGAATATTAAATTAAATTCTTTTATTGTTTTAAACAATAAAGCATTACTTGGAATAAAATTCAAATATGGTGAGTGCAAAATGGTACCCCCATTAAATATATTAAGAGGCCAAAAGACATTCATAAATTGGTAATTTATAAAAGCTTATTGTTTAAATTTAAGTCTAAATCTTGAGTGCATTGTAAGCGGCATACTTCTAGAGTTCTATTTCTTCACTTGAATAATCATTCTTAATTATAAGCCTTTAGCACAAATATTTGTTTTGGTTGCTCATTATTAGTTGCTGAAGTTAATTAAAATCAAAATTTACTAGTTTGGAGAAAATTTGCACTACAAGGCAACCAACCAACTTAAACCTTTAATAATTCACTTGATAAATCTTATTAATTGATTTACTAACTAAGTTTACAAAATTATTCATGCAAGAAAAATAGAAAAAGTGAATGCAAGTAGTTATGAAAGTTAATTATGCATAATAGAGTAATTATGCAAAGAGTATGCAAGCATAATGTAAGAATTTAAATAGAACTGAATTAGGGGGGTTTGATTTTGAAATTAAACAAAATCTAATATTGAAAACAAAATTATCACAGAAAAATAATGAAAAAACACAATTGATTTAAGGAAATTAAGGACATCTTTAACAAATTTATCATAGGTTGGTTTAGATTTAATAATTACAATTGATTTCTTAAATTTTATTTATTCAATATTAACTATAAATAATATTAGAGAAAACATCCTCTTTATTTCCTCCACTACTAGTATTAAGTATGTAATTTTTTAAGTAAAATATATAAATAATATATCATTGATTTATTTATATATAAATAATTGAAAATTTTCAATGAAAAATACCTTGCAAATTTAGGCAAAAGAAAACAGCCTAACAATATTTTTTTTTTGCATATATTATATAAAGATTGGGCATGTCATCATTATTTTATTAAGTGTTAATCTTTTAAGAAGGAATTCTAATATTACTAAGTCAGATGATAAATAATTTTATTTATTAAAATCTAAGTTAGATGTTTGTTTATAAATGCAACTAATTCAATGTGATTAGCTAAAAATTATTTACAAATACATATATGGTAACATGAAAGGAATGAATGAGGTCAAATGTCATGAAAGTAATTATATGATGAATAAGAGACAAGAGCTTAGTTTGGTTTGTGTGAATTGATTATATGATATGATGGTGATGCTATAAGAAATTTCAATTTTAGGACCTCATGTATGATAATTAAAATACTATAAATATAAAATTTGTATTCACTACTTGATGGATTTGCAGCCATAATTGAATTCAATAGAAGCTAATGGATTCTGTTCAACTAGATTTTCCTCTTTGCTCTTCTCTTTGATGACAACCCTCAATGAGTAAAAATTGTGTATATGAGAAGTGAAGAGAAGATCTAGTCATAATCCTTATTTATAAAACTCTAGTAATCCTTCCCATAAAAGGATTACTGAGCCTTTAGGCTTATATAATCGTCAAACCATACTAAATTATATAGATATGTTAAATCCATATCTTCAAGATCATAATTTAAAAAATGGACTTCATGCATATCTCACAATTAAACTAAATTTTAATCAATCAGTTTTATTAAATTAAAAATTACTAATTAATTGCAGCTCACTTTATAAAAAATTCTAACATTCTCCCACTTAAGTAATATTAATTAGGTTTTACAAGAGTTTTAATAAAATACATTTTTTGAAAATAAGGCTCCAAACTAATTGATTAAAAAACTTTTATGTGACCATAATTAAAAATAATTTAGCCCTTTGAGATAATACCACAATAATCCTATCTAATATAGCTAACTAACATTATGTCCCTTATTAACATAGGACCAATCCATGGTTACAAGTGCTAGTGACTTTATTGACAATAAATTTTAGTGCGACTGTGCAGTAAAAAAATAGTACCAAATGTGATCAAATGTGTTATTTTTATTATCAGTCCTCCATGATTTCTCTAAACTTAATGAAAAATCTATATGTTGTATATAAGTCTCATTTATATTCTTGAGATCATTTAATGGTATCATTCTATGAAACATGCTTTTTTGACATCAAAATCATACTTAAGATAGACACCAATCTTAAGAAACAAAATTTTAATACCTATAAGTATGTGTACAAGTAAAAGTATATAATAACATAGAATATTCACTTTATAATGATCATTAATGAAATTAGATATCTTATAGAAAAGAGGGTCTAATAGAATAAATTATAAGATGAGAATATCAAATATAGGAAATATACTTTCACTAATTAAATATATCAAAAGACCCCAAGACACCTATACTCTTAACATGTTTGCTAAAAACTGTAGGTTCTAATCCTTTAGTCAGAGGATAAATAATCATGTTATTTGTATCAATATACTCTAAAATAATGTTACCATTTTTCATAAAATCTTTGACCTTAAGATATTTTATTTCTAAATACTTAGACTCACATGTAGTTTTGTTGTTTTTAGAAAACAACACAGCAAATTTGCTATCACAATGAATTCTTAGTGGATTAGAGATGGAATCAACAATGCGAAGACCAGAGATAAGATTTTTTAGCCAAATAGCTTGCGTAACTGCTCCATAATATGCAACAAACTCAACTTGCATAGTAAAAGAAGACAAAAGTGTTTGTTTCACCCTTTTTCAAGATATAGCTCCTGTAACTAATATGAAAATATATCTTGAAGTGGATTTCATATCATCCTGACAGTCAGCAAAGTTAGAATCTGTATATCCAATAATCTCAAGATTGTTAACTTTTTTGTAAATCAGCATGTAATCTTTCATCTTTTATAAGTATCTCAGTAACTTAGTGATCCATACCAAGGTTAGAAAGATATCTGTTAAGAACTCCTACTGTAAATGCAATGTTTGGTCTAGTGCAGACCTATACATATATAAAACTCCCCACTACATTAGAATAAGGTATAATTTTCATTGATTCTCTTTCTAAATCATTCTTGAGATATTGACTAAGGTTGAGTTTATCACTTTTTATAATAGGTGCATCCCTACCTTTACAATTTTGCATGTTAAATCTAGCAAGTAAATAATCAATGTAAGACTTTTGTAAAAGTCTCAATAAACCTCTAGATCAATCTTTGTAAATCTTTATTCCAAGAACAAATAAAACATTTAAAGATCTTTCATGTAAAAAATCTTGGACAATGATCATTTAGTCTCATGCAGCAATCCATTATCATTACTAACTAATAGAATATTATCTATATAGAGGACAAGAAAAATATACTTACTCTTATTGATATTAAAGTATATGCACTAATTAACTTTATTTTCCTTAAAATTCATGGAAGTGACTACCTTATCAAATTTAAAATACCATTGCCTCGAAATTTGTTTAAATCCATAAATATACTTTTTAAGTCGACACATTAAGTGTTCTTTTTCAAGTTCTTGAAAACCTTCTAGCTATACTGCATATAAACTTCTTCTCTCAAATCCCCATTCAAAA